>VZTY01022911.1:86270-100483 GCA_013400935.1 Turnix velox
ATAACCCTTCTGCTGCTCCCAGCTCCTTATGGTGCAGGAATGCCCATAGGTGAGCTCACTGGTGCTGGAATAGATTCTTGCTCAGCACTGAAGGGAGCCAGTTGCTCCTACATGTTCTCTCAATTAGATTTTTGGAGAAAGGATTTATCAGGAGGCAAAATGGCATTGCTGCTTCTTTCACACACAGCTTCATAGAATCATAGAATCATAGAATAGTTTGGGTTGGAAGGGACCTTAAAGATCATCAAGCTTCCTATAGCTCCTTGGGAACATCAGACCTCTATGTGCTTTATCCCAGCTGAAAACATTGGGATCTGACTGTTCTGCACAGTAATTGTAAACTTTCAGAGCTTGGAGCAAGAAGCATTGAGGAACAGTGAGACCTCTTCTAGTATTTGCTGACAGGGAGTCACATCACAACATCAGGGGAATTCTGCTTCAAAACTGATATCACAGGACTGTTGAGCAGCCACTGGTTTGGTTAAGTGGCTCCTATCAGTACATGTGAGAGCCAGTTTGTTTCGGAAGGTTGAATTCCTAAATACTCAAATCATACACACAACTGCTTACACAAAGCATTAGTTCTGCTTAGTTCACTAACAAGATTTATGTGTTCTGTGCTAGAGGCAGCGAGACCACACTGTGCAGCAAATGCTGCTCTCCCACAATGGCCACTGCTGCTCTGGCTTCCATACTGGTAATTTATCTCAGAGTCTTGACAAGTTCAACAATACATCAGGTGGATTTAGTCTCACTTTCAGCTTAATGGTCCTCATTCTCTTATGTTCTAGAAATGATCCTTCGGTGAGGTCCAGAAGCTGCCTTAGAGGTGTAATGGGACTCACGTAGGGCTATCGACAAAATCTAAAATTGTTCCTTTGAATATTGTCTGCAGCCTTTAAGACAAAGAGTGTGCCACTTTAATGCCATCAAAGGGTTTTTTGTGCTAGAGAAAAATCTTCCTCTTGTTATTCAGCGGTTTCTTTATGGGGTTGTTTGGTCTCTAGACATGAGAAAATCCTGGCAATTTTGATCATTTGAAGAGAATGAGTAATGTGTGGTGCTCAGTACAGTGTGGAGCTCTTCAAATTGCTGATTAGGCTTTATTTTCTATTATGTTGAATGAAGTGATTCTATTATGGACTATCATTTTCTTTTTTTACTGCAGTTTATTTCAGGGATTCCTGCTGGATCCCTATCTACAGAACATTTCTACAATACGATTGACTATCTAAGACTGTTTCAGGAATAGAATCATAGAATAGTTTGGGTTGGAAGGGACCTTAAAGATCATCGAGTTCCAACCCTCCTGCCATAGGCAGGGACACCTCCCACTAGACCAGGCTGCCCAGTGCCCTGTCCAGCCTGGTCTTGAACACCTCCAGAGAGGGGGCATCCACAACCTCCCTGGGCAACCTGTTCCAGTATCTCACCACCCTCACTGTAAAGAATTTCTTTCTTATGTCTAGTCTAAATCTATCCCCCTCTAATTTATATCCATTGTTTCTAGTCCTCCCATCCGATATTATGTTAAAAATTCCTTCCCCTGCCTTTCTGTAGGACGCCCTCAGGGACTGATAAGTTACTATGAGGTCCCCTCTGAGTCTTCTCTTCTCCAGGCTGAACAACCCCAACTCCTTCAGCCTGTCCTCATAGGGCAGTTGCTCAACCAATCTGAAGAAGTAAATTTTGGCCTTGAGAGCACTCTGAACACATGTTATTCTGCAAGTGAGGGGAAGAGACTTTCTGTCACAATTTCAGTAGGTGTCAGTGCAGATTTTAGGCTGGATATTTAGCCTGAGTATTTTCTCAGGGGATTTATGACAATCCTGTTCTCAATTATCAACCTTTGGTACTATTTAACCTCCTCTTTCCACACTCTGATGAAAGATCACTGGTGATAGATGGTCTCTATCTTGGAGATAGGAATAAGAGAGGTCTTTTGCTCCCTTGGTTAAAAGTTTACACAAAACTATGACCCAAATATCCTGCCTGTGTGTAGGTGGGGATTGTAGCAGGGCTACACATCTGGCACAGGGTGAGATACTTCACATCCATCCCAGTGTGACCTTTAATGTCCTTATCTGGCAGGAATTGCCAAGCCTGCATGGGAAGATCAAAAGAGGTTATCTCGTTCAACCTATCAACATTTGGGCCCAACTCTGGTGTCTGTCAAGGGTTGGTCAAAGGTAAACACAAGAACGAATAGGCAAATAATGGCCAAGACGAAAAGTGGGGAGCCAGCAAGAGGCTCTTTAATTTTCAGGAATGATGTTCAGTAACAGCCTTCAGAGGGCATGTGTGATAGGTACGAGCAAAGACTGAATAAGGCAAAAAGCAACAAGCAGTCATTTTATGGCAATTTATCCTGGATTTTGGCAGTGCCTTGATGCATTTTTCATTTGATAGGCTTACTTAGCTCTGGTTACTACATTTTCAAAACTTATGTGATATATACAGTTGGAAAATACACTGCTCATTGATGGGACTGGACTCCCAAGCATGCTCTTCAAGCTACAGTATTATCTACTTTATTGTATTTCTTCCCTTTAGCTTGAGGAAATTATAAAAAGGAGAAGAGCAAAATTATAGGCTGGAGGCATATCTTTTTTTCCAAAAACTCTTCTTTCTCTAGTTATTAAATCTTGCAAAGGTTTTAATTTCATGAAGTGAGATGGATACAGTGGCTCCGGTTCAATAAGCTAGCTTTCAGTGATCATTATTAAAATACCAAGGAATAATTTAATTTTTCCTCTGCATAGTTCTTCTTCTGTTTGATATGTAATCATTCACATCTATGTAATTCACAGCTGAGGAGGAGTGCACTGAGAATTCAATGACTGGGGGAGAAATACGTTGAAGTGGACTCAAGTCCTGTTTTCTAGGTGGACTTCATTTGAGTGGCATTTGTCAAGTATAGAGAACATCAGGAAGAATGGTGCACTTTAGAGAGCAATGCAGAAGTCATTGAGAAATTAGTACAGCAGCAGGAGAAAGCAAGGAGTGTCCAGGTCAGGGTTATTTCTATTATTTCTTATCAGTGGGTTAGGCTTGGTGACCACTGAGGTCAGCACAAACCTCTGAGGCTCTACCTTACAGCTGCCCACCATGAGACTCTGTCCAGTCAGCAGCCTTGGAATGTGCTTCCTTCTTCTTTCTGCTGGCCAGAGCTGCTGTGATGCCTTTTTCTGCAGAGATGGTGGATTTAAGGATCATTTTTTGGCACTGCATCCCCTTTTCAGGAAAGTACATCACCAGCTATTTCAGTAGGGGTTATGATTCCACTCTGTGAAACTCAAGCTTGATTATTTGTTTGTTTACTTGTTTCAATGAAGGTGAAGTTAAATGCAGGTTTAATTCATTTCTTGGTGGTGGATCCAAGTTAGAATTTTGTGAAGATAAATAAGGAGCCATTGGCATAATAAAATATGCTAGACCATATTTGATAGCAGCCAAGAGAAGAATGTGAGTGTCCCTCTTATTATTAAAATATTCCTGTGCATTCCCCTGGTCATGCTTTCATTGGGAAGTGGCACTTAGAGAGAGGCCTCAATCTTTGTACCTGTAAAATCTCTTGTGTGTTTGATGTTGGCACTTCTCTGAAGATGTTATTTTTCCAACACAAGCTTGAATCAGTAACAGACAGCTCAGAGGAAAGGCTGGGCTCCAGGAACAAATACATCTTCTCTCTTTGAGGGCTTTGGATCACAATAAGAAATGTAACCTGGCTGTTCAGTGTGTTTCTGTTCTGTGTTCAAAAGTCAGATGCGGAGGAGACCAAGAGCTAGTAATCAGTATTGAGTTAATTCCTGCCTTCGTTGTTGCTGCCTTGCAAACTTCAAAGCAGAAAAGCTTCTCTCTTTAGACCTACAAGCATAATTTGCAGAGCTGGAGCAGGGTAATTTTCACATGCAAATTCAAGAGGTGAGCCTGCCTTATCTGAGCTGGTGGACGTGCTATTTAATGGGACAACTGCTCCTCTCCTTTCCTTCCCAGAAGGGGAGCAAGACAGCAGAACTAAAAGGTTTTCTTTTACTGTTGTTTGAGAGGAGAACATGTACACCTTTGCAAAAGGGGAAAATGCCACCTTGTGCTTTCTTTCTGTGCTTTGAATTGTGTTTTCCACACAATTGTGTGGAATGCTAGAGCTTATATTTTTCATAAGCTGTTGGAAGCATAATGCAGAAATCAAAGACTTGGCAAAGTTACTGATCAGCTTTACAGTCCTCATTCTCAGGTAGTTTGAAATACAGAGGCTTGTGGACATTAATCCTAATGTTATTAATGTTGTTGGAAAACAGAGCAAATTTATGGCATTTACAGTTCTTACTGCAGTGTTTTTGTCATTTTCTCTTTGGGCCAGGAATTTCTCTCATTTGTTATTTCTAAAACCTTTCTCTTAGTCTTGAGTAATGGTGGTTTTTGGGAGTTATTGGGAAGCAGTGTTGTTGGGAAAGAAAGTTATTCAAAGCAGAGAAGAGGGAGTTCAGGGAACCAGGCAGGATAACTGCTGGTGTGATTTAAGCAGGTCACTTACCAGAAGGAACTGAGCTTGCAAAGTCATCTCACAAAAATGAGCTGAAGCACTGAGTTGCTCAGCTTCTGAAAACAGCTGTGCCTTCTTTTGTGTTTTTGAGGGTTTTTTAAAAACAGTTACATAAAGCAAGCTGTGGTTTTTCAGCATGGAAGATGATGCTCTTGTGTTTCCTCTGCTTGGTGACTGTATTTGATGCTGCCTGTACCTGTGTCTGTCAGAAGCACACTGGAAGCAGGCAATCCAAGCAGGGTTGCAAGCCTCAGACATCTGTTGGTCCTCAAGCACGAGGATGCTGTGTGTAAACGCAGGAATTGTTAAAGCTCCTAAGTTTTGGAAAGTAAGCTTCCTGTGCAGGTTGTCAGATGCTTACAGAGATTTACAGCATGAGGAAGAAGCCCCATCCTGATGCAGTGTTTTTGGGGGAGAGCAGTACTTTTTGCTTTCCTGCTCTTCCAGAGGATTGCTTTCCTTAAATAGCATGTGGGGAGCCTGTTCCTATTCCCTGACCCACGCCAGGCTGACTGTCAGTTCCCTGCACCCCAGCTAGCTGGGAGAGAAACAGCTGATGACCTCTGCAGAAACTGAGGACTTCATTGTTAATTGCTATGGACTCTAAGTCTGATTAAAATCAGCCTTTATTAAATTAAATAAGCTCCATCTGTTAACAGTGTGTGTGCCCTTCCACTGGAGTCAGAGAAAGCAAATCGAAGGGAGCATCTTTCAGATGATATTCTTGTTTCACTTATGGTGCAGAATACACAAGTACCTTAGCCCTTGAAGCCTAGGCCAGATCATCCCAAGTCTCCTGTCTTCAGTGAATAAACCTAAACCCTTCAGATCCCAAAGTCAATGAAGTGCAGAGGACTCAGCATTTGTATTTGTATGTATGCATGCAGGCATCTGCCTTCCCACTTGATGAAGCTTTTGTCTCACCCTTTGATATGCAAGCAAAACGATTCAGCACTGGGGTCTAAGTAAGAAGGAACATTTAGCAAAAAAACCTCCAGGGAGGGGATAAGATAAGATAATAGTGCCTGTGTGCCAAATCTCCCCTTTCTTCCTGAAACAGCTTCTTCAGGTATTTGGATTCTAAATTTAAAAGGATTGCTTGACACCATTTTCAAATCATCTCAGATGACATCCTGATATGCTAAACAAACTTTGAATAGATAAGAGAGAACCATCTCTGTCTCAGTGATCATGTCACTTATATTCTCTGACCTTCCTTTTTGTGGCAGTGGACAAGCAGCTTGGAAACTGTAGTGCCTGAATGAGGAAGGCAGTGTAGTATCCACAAACCTCTAGATGGTACCTGGGACAGTCTGTGGTCATGAATATAAAATGTAATGCTTGAGATGTCCCACTGAAGTTTAATCTTTCCTTAACCTCACTGAGTTTTTGCCAAAAGAGACAATTCACCCGTTTCCTATGGATGTTGGATAAACCAAAACCAGTGAGGTTTGAGAAGAGAAAGGGGGAACCAATCCTTTTCTTTGGGGGGAAAAAGAGAGAACCAGTTTTCTTTGTCCAGCAGCTGGCCTTGGATAGATGGGCAGAAACTGTATTCCTGGGGAATGGGAGAAAGGTAATTTATCCCAGGGGGGCTTTGGGGTATTTGCTTGCAATTAGGTTTGTTTTAGAGAAGTGAACAGAATTTGCTCCTTGGATTTTCAATTTCCATGCCCAGAGTTGAGAGTTGAAGGTACCACCTGTTAACACTATGCAAACAAAATATAATTGACTCCCGCAGGAATCCCTCTGAAAGGCAGCACCTTGGGATTAAAGTTGCAGAGCCATCTATCTAAAATGATGTGGCAGATTTAATTAACGTGTCTAAAAATACACATGCTGCAATCAAGCCTTTGCTTCTGCCCGTGTCTGTTCCCTGAAGGGGAATGCACATAATTTTCAAAATCTTGGGTTCTGTCAGCCACCTGTGAGTTGAATTTATTGATGCATGAGATTATCATAAAATTAATTTGGACACTGCTGAATTATGAGGTTGAAAACAGGTTGAGAAGTAGTTTCTCGCCCAGTTTAAGCAATATGCTGTCAATAATGTTCTTTCAAGCCCATATGTAGAGCGTTATGAGACAGCTACAGTTACAAACTGTAAAAGCATGGAGATGGGATGCATATAGCCCCCTGTGGCAGAGAAGGATCTCCGTGGTGTGGTACTGGGAATGATTTGGAACGACTTAAGTCTGAGTGGCAGATAACTACAGGCATCAAATACATTTCACTACTTGCCACTCAGGAGACAGAGCTTTGCTGCAGTGTCAGAAAATGGCATAGCACCGGAACAGCCGAGGAGTCTTCAGTCAATCTGTCTATCCATCACTTGGGATTTCAGGCTTTAGATCCACTTTTTAATTAAAAGAACTTGTTTTTGTTAAAGCAGTAGTGGGCAGCGATGAAATGCAGTTTGCTCAGACTGCAGTGAAGATGTTAAGGGAGAAGAACAAATAACATTTCATGCAGCGTTGGCATGGTCTGCATACAAGTTGTTCCCACTGAGTCTGGCAGGTTTTGGCATTGCTTTTTGTCAGTTGTTCCCAAAGTTCCTCCTAGACCATAGAAGGCCTGATGTTAGATCATAGAATCATAGAAAAGTTTGGGTTGGAAGGAACCTTAAAGATCATCAAGTTCCAACCCCCCTGCCATAGGCAGGGACACCTCCCACTAGATCAAGCTGCTCAGTGCCAGGTCCAGCCTAGTCTTGAACACCTCCAGAGAGAGGGCATCCCTCTCTGGGCAACCTCTTCCAGTGTTTCACCATCCTCACTGTAAAGAATTTCTTTCTTGTGTCAAGTCTAAATCTACCCCCTTTGAATTTACATCCATTGTTTCTGGTCCTCCCGTCAGATATCTCATCAAAAAGTCCTACCCCTGCCCATGGTCTAGTTGAATAATGCCATATTAATGGTGTCTCTCACAAAGTCAGATGGGAGATTTCAGATCAGTTTCTTCTCTGGTAGTTTCTCCCAGAGCATTGACTTAACCAGCAGTAATACTCCTTGGAACTGAAATAACATTCTTCATCTAGAAAGTTCAGACCCTGTAGAAACATGAGCATGGGGAAACAGAGTGCAACTAACTCTGTGCACTGATATTCTTGATCAAATTTTTAAAAACCCTTTTCTTGTGCAGTGTGACAGGATGCAGCTCTGCAGAGAAGGGGGGCTTACAGGAATTTTGGGTTTGGAGCTTGTAACTCAGACTTCTGGTAAAACCAAATAGATACTACTTGTTTTGCTTAGTTTATCTTTCAAGGATATTTTACAGTCTTGGGATTGATAAAACCAGTTTGGAAATGCTGAAAATGTATTCCAGTGCCTGTAAGTCTTAGAAGGGCTGTGGGTGGATATTTCAGCCTGGTAGTGATAGCTGCCTCAATTGCCTGCTGATTATCTGCCTTCCTTAGCACGGCAGATGGTTCTCAGTGTCCTGGTAACTCAGGTGGCCTCCCCAGCCATTTTTATAACTACACATCAGGGAATAGATGTAGGTGCCAAGGTGACTGTTCCAGTTTTAAAGCCCAGTAAGATAAGATGATTGAGAAAGCTTTAAATAAAAGCTAACCTGTGGAAATCCCTTGACAAATCATCCGTTTGTGAACTTTTACTTCCTCTTGCGTTGCCTTAATCTCCTCCATCAGACAGGCTAAAGAAAGTCCAAGGGTACAAGGTAACTATTTTAATGTGTGCCACCAACCCACCTCATCCACTGTTTGCAAGGGCCTTTGGAATGTGAGATAGCTTGTGCCAGAGGGCTAAAGCCTGGGCTTCCTTCAAAATGTATTACAAATATACAGTAAAAGTGAGAAAATGTGAAATACTTCCTTCTGATGAATAAAGGGGAGAGCAGAGAAGAGCAGTTGTGCAGTGCACAAATATACAGTAAGAGTGAGAAAATGTGAAATACTTCCTTCTGATGAATAAAGGGGAGAGCAGAGAAGAGCAGTTGTGCAGTGCACAATGCAGGTTTGCATCTCTACCTTCTGACTTCTTTGCCATCAGCTAAACTTCGAGAGTGTATTTATGCCTGTAGAGCTGTCAGCAGCTTTTTTACTTTGTATTCCTGATGGCAGCAGGATTTCAGGGGTACTTGAGTGTGTCTGCAAGGATGTGAGTTAATCTCATGGAGCCTGGTGGGCTGCTCACTTGCCCCGTTAGCAGTCCAGGGCTGTACAGTTGGTGTTATGAAGCTTTAATGACTTTGCACAATGTTAAATTGTGCATCCTCTCGAAGAGAAGGTTCTGGCTCTTTTTCAAGATCTATAAATAGCCTGGAAGTCAGCCCAATTCCTTGTTGAGGAGTGTGGGCATGGTGCAGGGTGGGGGTTGTGTGCTCAGCAGGGAGTTCCTCACCTGGAACAGGGCCTGCAGACAGTTTGTCTTCTCCAAAGGGATGATAGAAAGCACTACAGTGAGATATCAGCACTTGCCCCATGTGGGATGGTTTTATTTACTTTTTTACCTTTAAAAAACCTAACAAAAATGTCAGGAGACCATTAAGGAGCTTATCTCTCCCCCCCGTGGGTATCCTTCCCTCAGGTGGGGAGGAAAAGGTCCAGATCTGGATCAGATGTAAGCAAGCTGAATATTTTAGAAAAGAAATGGGGATATGAGGGTGAGGAAAATAGCCAGGGCTGTGACTAGCAGTTAGGGAGAGCTGTGAGACATAACAGTCCTCCTATCACTGTGTTTTCCTGGTTTTGTGAAGAGAAACACATGGGTGCTTGTGAAGTTCTGTAGAGTAGTACGATAAGACAGAAGTCGCCCTTATATGTGTGATTTTTCCTGCTGCATTTGTGAGAGAAAGGAGTGATTTCTGTAGCCTCCAAGAAATTAATTTTATTAATTTTTGTTCCAGCTTTTTAGCTTTTTACCCACAGGCAGGGGAGCAAGCACACAGCTGATGGCTGCTTCCCACCCTGGCTGCCATCCTGTGGCTGTAGGTCTGTCTGCAGCAGGAGACACCAGGGCTACCAGCAGCTCCCATAAATAAGTGTTCATAATTGGTTTTGTAGCAGACATTGATTTGAGTCCTTTGGACTGAGTAACTTATGCTGCTTCTGGAATTTCTGGGTGGATTTTTATTAGAACTGGCTGGGGCTGGAGGAAACAGCCCCTCTGACGTCAGAGGCTTTATATCAGGCTGTTTCCATTTTTATACTCTGCTCCTCTGGGCATTTAAGGCTTTTCTGCACCACAGCAGATCTGCCTGGAACTGCCTCATTCCTTTCTGCTCTGATTTACAGCAGATAAAAGTTCTTGCCTCTTGCAAATTATTACAATGTGTTCCAGGCTTGTTTCAGGGCTCAGAGGGGACCTCAGAGTAACTTATCAGTAGCTGAGGGGGTCCTACAGAACGGCAGGGGAAGGAATTTTTAACATAATATCGGATGGGAGGACTAGAAACAATGGATATAAATTAGAGGGGGATAGATTTAGACTAGACATAAGAAAGAGATTCTTTACAGTGAGGGTGGTGAAACACTGGAACAGGTTGCCCAGGGAGGTTGTGGATGCCCCATCTCTGGAGGTGTTCAAGACCAGGCTGGACAGGGCACTGGGCAGCCTGGTCTAGTGGGAGGTGTCCCTGCCTATGGCAGGGGGGTTGGAACTGGATGATCTTTAAGGTCCCTTCCAACCCAAACTATTCTATGATTCTATGATTACTTGGAGTTTATCTCAATGGATAGATATTTAGTTCTGTGGAACATGAACCTTGGGCAGAATGGGTTTCCCATCTATAAGGAGAGCAAAGATGCTGAGTCTAGTCCGTCGCTGGGATCACGCTTCCTTCTCCCTGTGTGTGTTGTGAAACGTGTTGTGTTGCATCTGCTGGCTCCCATCCAGGTGTTTGAGCTTGTTTAGCTGTGGCCAGACTTGTTGCATGTCTTCTTCATTCATCACGAGCTGTGGCTGAGCTTGGCAAGCACTGCCTCAGCCATGGGGCTGCAGCTCTGCCAGGTGAGCTATTAGTGGCCGGTCCCAGCTGGAAGTCTTCTTCCTGCAGTTCTTGCAAGCAATTGGACCGTGCAGAGCAGCAAAGCACAGCCACGCTCACCTGCACACGGCAGTGGGAAACAGTTTGACACACAAATCAGAAGTGTCACTTCATTTAGCCAACGACTCTTGGCTGAGAAAGACCTGGACTTGTGCTGGGACGTGCAAGAGAGCAGATGGCTAATGTGGTCATCACGCTGCAATCCCACAGCACAACTTGGCTTTCTGCAGAGGTCTGTGAAGAGGAGAGGGATGTAGGATGTTAAATACAAAGCAAGGCAGAACGGCTCCATTATAACCTGCAATGATGGGAATTCAGTGCTGCTTTTAAGCAGCAGGGTTCTTAACTCCAGGCTTTTTCTATTTGGTTTTATTTCCCAAACCCTACATTATCTTGTTAGGAGAGATGTTATTTCCCTTTGGTAATTTCTCTTCCCTTCCTCGACTCTCTCACGTTTTTAAGCTCACTGTGGGGAGATTTAAAATTTATAGTTGTTGGAGTTCTGTCTGTCTTTATTTCCCCTTTCCTTAATTCTTCAACTCATCAAGGTAAAATAGTACTAATTGAATCTGTCCTCAATTAAAATGGAGCCCTGCCTTTAGTAGGCAAAATTACATCTGGACTCTGCTAATTCGGTCTAACCTTGGCAGTATTTCAGCAGAAATCAGTGATGCTGTGCTGGGTAAGATGGGTGTCAGATAGATCAGAGCCCCTGGTTATTTGAGTTGTGTGCAGTCAGTGTGCTGTGATCTGTCAGAGGTCGTTAGCTCACATGGGAGGTTACGTGAGCACAAATGCAGTGCTCCTCTGGGTCAGCTGGGGCTCAGCACCAGCTCAGCCAGCACAGAGAGGGGACTGCAAGGAGCCATTCAGAGGGTTTATTAGCTTGGGAGTAGTGTCCACTCCTTGGTGGCTCTGTACTGCACCCACATGAGAAATTCTGTGGAAGCAATAAAGGAAAGACACTGTCACAGTCCCTCTGCATTATTACTTTTTGCTGTCAGGTTTATCCCAATCTTTCAGTACCTTCATAATGAAAAATTGCTGGTAGGCTCCTGTGCCAGCCTTTGGCTGGTCTGTATGAGAAGAGAGGGGAGAGCTGCTCAGATGAAATCTCCAGTGTGGGCATCTTCTTGGAGGTAATGACTGAGTCACCTGAATTCTGCATGTGCTGCCAGCTGGCTGGGGCACTTTTTCTCATGACCTCATAGTAACTTCTCAGTACCTGAGGGGGTCCTACAGAAAGGCAGGGGAAAGAATTTTTAACATAATATCGGATGGGAGGACTAGAAACAATGGATATAAATTAGAGGGGGATAGATTTAGACTAGACATAAGAAAGAAATTCTTTGCAGTGAGGGTGGTGAGGCACTGGAACAGGTTGCCCAGGGAGGTTGTGGATGCCCCCTCTCTGGAGGTGTTCAAGACTAGGCTGGACAGGGCACTGGGCAGCCTGGTCTAGTGGGAGGTGTCCCTGCCTGTGGCAGGGGGGTTGGAACTCAATGATCTTTAAGGTCCCTTCCAATCGAAACTATTCTATGATTCTATGATTCTATGTGCTGCCAGCTGGCTGGGGCACTTTTTCTCATGATCTGTCCTGGACTCCTGACAGTCATCTTTCAGAAGTGGCTGGATTTAATGGCATGGGAATTTTTTTCCTCTTGACAGTGGTTTTGGTACCAGCCTTTACATTCCTTTCCAAAAGAAGTACCAGATGCTCTGGGAAGTCCCTGAGGGACTTTACTGTTGCAGTTGACCCATGATATGGCAGCAATCTCAAATGCTGTAGCCAGTGAATAGCTCTGAGAATTCTTTGGAATGAAAGACAGGTATACAATATAAATGTAAGAGATCTAATTATTTTTATTGCTGGGGACAGAGCTGAGCAACACTGCTGGGGAAAGATCTCACTGCCATTCTCTTTCTCTTGGGATGGGAGACTTGCTTAGACCCAAGAAAAATTGCTTCTGTGCCTGCCTCTGATTCATGCTGTATAGTTAAATGCCATGGGAAAGCTCTTGTAATACAAACACTTTTGTTTATAGGCAGACATTTAATTATCATATTACGGAATTCTCAGGACCAGCTGCCACGGGAGATTTCTGGCTGGGACATTTAACATAAAATTAAAACGCAGCATCACATGCCCATTTAGCTGCAAAACCTGAGCAGAGTATCTGCACTTTCCCATTCCCTGTAAAGAGCTTCCTGGATGATATTTCTGTGCAGATTAGTCATGAGGAGTCGGCGTGCTGGGAGCTTGATGACGTCTTTGTGAGTGGATCAGGGAACAAATATTGTGATCTGTTCAGCATCGGCTCCCTGCGAGAGATTAAATTTCTTCTCCAAGGAATCTAGGGCATTTCTAGGATCAGAGCACTGGCCATCTATGGAAACAAAACCCAAAATGGATCATTTCCATGGTTTTGAATCCAAAGTTTTATTTGTAGTCCTGAATGCTTTGGGGAAATGCATAACAGTCCCAGTACACAGTGGAAAATAATGCTACATATTAATAGCTTTGTAATGGAGATTTCTAATCCTGATATGGTTTGCAAGATTTAAATCCTTTTTTGGGGCAAGTAAGGATTATATTTGGGAGTAAGCATGTTGCAGGGCTGTGTTTTCTCTCCTCATCACTCTTTTTTACTGCACCTGTCACATCTGCCTGCTAGGTCCCATTCCTGGCTCCAACACTCTGTGTGCTTCATGCACTTGTTCCTTTTCCTCCTGCCAGTTCTGTTCAGTCTCAGTGGCCAGGTCAAGATGTAGTCCCAGAGCTCCATCAAGGCCTCAGTGAACAGGTGAACTCCCCAAAGGTGATGCAGAAACCGAGTCCTTGGGAGTGTGAAGCATCTGTGTCCTCTTCTGATGCTCACCTGCCAAGAGTGCCTACAACAGCTACGTGCCAGGGTTTCTAAAATGCCAGTACAGGAAAAAACACAGTGATGGTTTCTAAAATGCCAGTACAGGAAAAAACACAGTGATGGCAACAATTAAATACTTTTCCTACAGTAAAAATCTGCAGATTTCCTGGGCTTTTTTAGAGTGCATTGTCAAGAAATCAGCCTACAAATCAGCCTACAAGGACAGGAGATGAACTGGCAGGAACATTTCACTAACATAGTTTTGGAACACAAAATCCCATTTGCCTTGTAGGAAAAGATTGTCTTAAGTGCCATCTAAAACTGAAGTGACACTGCCTTTTCACAGTGCTTTGCTATAAGATGGGTGAGAGTCAGTTGCTTCAGGTCAAGACACGTACTTTTCTCAGGGTCTGCCATCCTTTTTCACCTTCTCTTGTCCTGACTCAGGATCTGGTCTTTGCCTAAGAAACCATAAACAAACCAACAAACCAGAATGGTGTTGTGCTTGTGTCTGATAATCCAATGGCTGTGGGATGTGTGGAGGTGTGTAACCTTGCATGCTCTGTGGGGCTGAGGTTGGTGAGCCAGCTCTCTTCAGTGAAAGCTGCAGGTCCCTGGACTCATGAGCTGTTGTTCAAAATTCAAGCAAGGCATAAAATATGCTGTAACCTTTCAGTGCTGGCTCGGGGCTTCTCAGCAGTGTTGGCAAATGTGGTCAAAGCAATGTAGCTTGGATGAGAGCTACTTTGCTGTGAAGCTTTTGCTTCTGCTAGGCAGTGTCTCTTCTCTGAAAA
>VZTY01022911.1:106632-117343 GCA_013400935.1 Turnix velox
AATAACTTCTCTTTAAAGAGCAGCAGCAGTGGATGTGTGTAGAACCTTACGTAGCACCAAATGCCCTTCATACATGTTTCTAGAACAAAGGTGTGTAGATGTTTACCAAGCTCAAAATAACAGGGACATGAGCCTGCTATCATGTCCCCTCTCCCTAGCAACACACACAATAACAGTGCTGTCCCATCACTTCATTTTTAGCCAGTGGGACATAGGTTAGGGGGACTTCTAGGGTTCTCCCAGAATGTCACCTCCTGCTTTCCCATCAGCTGGGAGCCTGGACCAGAAAGGCTGAGCTGGGGCTCTCTCTTCTCCTGTTCATGAGCTGCTTTGCAGATTAACTCCTGCTCTTGGAAGATCCCATCTAATATTTGGTTCTTTTAACCCCTCAGATACATTTCTTTCTCTCCAACTAACTAGACATTTTTCTGCCTGCAGTGGGATTAGTTTTGTCTAGATGGTCACATCCTGGG
Source organism: Turnix velox (assembly GCA_013400935.1). Lineage (NCBI taxonomy): Eukaryota > Metazoa > Chordata > Aves > Charadriiformes > Turnicidae > Turnix > Turnix velox. The sequence continues at coordinate 107,106 of VZTY01022911.1, forward strand.
ACAGTTTCAGCCTAAGAAGAGTATTTCCATGTAGGGTCAAATTCTGCCACTGTACTTGGGACCTCGGTGTTGTTCCCTGTTAGGGGTACAAAGTGCTTTACAAAAATAAGAAATGCAGGTAGCTTCTTCCTCATGGACAGTGCAGTCTAAGTTTCACAGCACATTTTCCATCCTGGCACAGCATTCTCTGCAGTGCTTTCTTGCCCTCCTATGTCTTCATTAGATGATTAAGGTCATCTTCAAATGACGAGCAAAATGATCCAGTATCTTGCAGAACAGGAAGAAAATGGTGATCATCTTTTAATTTAGGAGAAAATTTCTCTTCATTTGCAGGCAGTACTTAATTTTCCAGAAAGCCTCATCTTTTCTCCTTCCTCTCCACCCTTCCACAGCTCCATCATGATGTAGCACCCTTGCCTACTCCAGTAGTTGAAGTGCAAGCAATAGAGGTAATGTATTTGGAGGTAATGAAAGGCTGCTGCTATCAGTCCTCACCCACCAGTGTAGTCTTTGCACAGTGCATCTTAGTGGACACTTCACCCCGTGTTTTGGTGTTGCTTGGTCATTGGTCACTATTCTAATAGTCCTTCCACTTCCATTCTATCCCCTGAGTAATGCTGCTTTGGAGGACAGTGCAGTAAGTGACTTCTCCCTAATCTGATTTCTGATTCTTAGTGGCCTGGATAGACCAGCATTAGTTTGCTATTTCAATCTGATCCATCAGAGTCCTCTGCTTCACAGGGCTGTTCTTTCATATCACTTATGTTGCAAAACCACAGCTTGATTGGGTTGGTCCCCAAAGCAAGGCCACCCAGAGCAGAGACGATTAACGGCCTCCTGCTGACCAGACCCAGTGCAGGAAGTGAGTGAAAACCTCTGCTGTTGGCCAGAGCTGCTGGGGAGGGAGAAAAGGGACCTCTGCAGGCTACAAACAGCCTGCAATGCAATGATAGCTGGTTGTGCTTTAAATGAATACTTTGTGATCTGGATGCTGGCAGGATTCACTCGACCCCGTTGTCAGCAGTTCTGCAAATAAAAGACTATGTTTGAGTGCAACTTGAAAAAGAAATCCCCCGGAAAGCATTGGTTTTAATGTGTCTGATGGAAGTCAGAGTTAAGTGAGTTATCAGATATAGCTGAACGAGGTGAACAGTGTCAGGGTGGGAACAGGTATGAGCTTTGGGATGAAAAATCATTATTCTCTCCTTTATGAAGTGATACACTTCTCCCTGCTGTCCAAACCTTCACAGATGGATCATAGTCTGTAAAGCCAGAAAGCAGAGAGGTGGGGAGTACAGTGGTCTTTTTGTGAATGAAGGGACCTGAGTGTGATGGAAACAAGTTGCATCTGCCCATCCATCAGAAGATGCTTCCTGGGAACTGGTTGAGATTGGGGGTTTGGCCAACTTGTGGGCTCCCAGACTTGGACAGATGTTGCCATTAGCACTCGGACACTGTCAGTACCACCCCCTTTCTGGCTCGGGAGAGACTAAATGGGACAAATCACAGTGCTGACAATGTAATGAGACAAGGGTGAGGGCAGGAATAGCTTTGAGAACAGTGATTTGACTTGCTGGATTCTGGCAATGGAGTTTGGATGTGTTCTCTTCTCTTTCTCATGGCTTCCTGACAGAAGTCCTCATTGCTTATACCCAATGAGATTTCTTTACTTGGCATTGCTAGACTGCATATCCAAACCAAATTGGAAATTCCAGCATCTTCCCTCACTCTGAGCACGAGCCCCAACCTGCAAGAAAGTGAAGGTGGTGAAATACTGGAACAGTACTGCAAGAAAGTGATGATCTTTAAGGTCCCTTCCAACCCAAACTATTCTATGATTCTATTCTAAGAAAGCATACAGCATCTGTCAGTGTGGTGAACAGGGCAGGAAGATGGAGAAAACAGCCTGTTTCTTCCTTCCATGGTTCAACATGTCAGTGGCTGACAGAGGTATTTGTGGTTTGGGGTTGTTTTTGTCAGTGAGCAAAAACCAATGACCTCATTGAACTGATTTTCCAAGGGCTGTGGTCTCAAAGGCTTCTTTGCAGTCTTGTCCTGGTTTGCAATATCCAAGAGCACAAAACCTGGAGCAGCACGTGAGTGCCGAAGTCAGTCTCTGTGCTGCCTGTGTCACCTGTTTAGATAAGCCAGCAGCTCTCTGCTGCCTGCCCAGCCCCAGGCTAGAGCAAGGGCAGAGGTGTGAATGGGTGAAGCTGCAGATGGAGAGAGGGTGGATCCTCCTGTGAGCTGTTGCCTGTCTCTCTCCGTCACACACCAGCGTCAAAGGTCTCAGCTGAGAGCTCTGAGGATGACTGAGCTTAGCATGAGAATGAAACTGCCCTGTGAGAAACAGGGTTGTGAACTGCTTCCTGTCACTCTTGGCTTAGCTCTGGGTGTGGTGAGGACCAATTGCCTTGCCAGCAGAGTCAGGGCTAAGTTGGCTTAAGTCAAGAGCTTTCTGAGTACCTCCTTCACTGCAGGTTTTTCTAACTTGACAGCCTCCAGCATTACTGAGATGTGACTGATGGAGGCACAGGGTGAGATGGTTTATTTACTACACAGAAACTAGTGCAGTTCCTGACCTATCCCCTATCCTATGCCAGTGGGCACTTGCAGCCAACTAAATGATGGGTTGCATCTAGAGGAGTGTGGCCAGCAGGTCCAGAGAGGTAGTTTTGCCCCTCTACGCGGCTCTTGTGAGGCCCCATCTGGAGTTACTGCGTCCAGTTCTGGAGTCCTCAACACAAAGACATTGATCTGTTGGAGCAGGTCCAGAGGAGGACCACAAAAATGGAGAAACTGCCTTATGAGGACAGGCTGAAAGAGTTGGGGTTGTTCAGCCTGGAAAAGAGAAGGCTCAGGGGGGACCTCAGAGTAACTTATCAGTACCTGAAGGGGGCTACAGAAAGGCAGGGGTAGGACTTTTTAATAAGATATGTGATGAGAGGACTAGAAATAATGGATGTAAATTGCAGGGGTTAGATTCAGGCTAGATGTAAGAAAGAAATTCTTTACAGTGAGGATACTGAAACTTTGGAACAGGTTGCCCAGAGAGGTTGTGGATGCCCTCAGTCCCTGGAGGTGTTTAAGGCCAAGCTGGACAGGGCACTGGGCAGCCTGATCTAGTGAGAGATGTCCCTGCCTATGGTAGTGGGGTTGGAGCTCGATGATCTTTAAGGTCACTTCCAACCCAAACTATTCTATGATTCTCATTGATTCTATGATTCAGGAGTCCACTGTCTTCTGCATTCCCCAGGAAAATTTCTCATAGATGAAGACTGATGGATATATACTGTGATGACTGCTGTAGGGCTTATTCAGCAACTGGAGATTTTGTTGTAGAGTCTTAAAACTTTCATCCTTATAAAAGGATTGAAATTGGGTGTCTGAAGCTAAAAACAGAAGTTTATACTTTCTGAAATAGACAACTATGAGGTAGGTGGCAGACTTGTGTGCTCAGTGAATTCAGCACAAAAAGCAGGAAATAGTAAAGCTTGAGCAGTAAGCAATATTTAGAGAGTTTTCCAGGTTGAGTGATTGGTTACTACTGCCTCGAATCTGCCTGATGGAACATGTTTTCTTATGCTGATTGTGGGAGGATGGGTAACCCTCAGTAATTTCTGGATTCTATTGAATCCAGCCCTGGTAACACCAGATTTAGTTCTGAACCAAGGAGACTGAATTCCAGACAGATGTTATAATCTTTTCTCCTTTTCACATCTACCTCTGGCACCAAGATCTTTAGGAAAGAGAAATGCATATGAAAAACAAATGGATCTTGTGCTTACTAGGTCGGGAGCCCAGATGTAAGCAGAGTGTGTTCACCATCATATTCCACCTTTTTTTCCTAAACCCTCCTGTGTCTGTTGTCTCCAGTCAGAGGTAATGAGTATCCAGTGTCCTGCAGAACAGTCTTGTCTCTGTTCTCCATTTCCAAATCTTTGTTGTTACACTTAAGGGTGGATCTCAAAAATAATTACCTGAATGAACCAGGTGCCAAAACACCATAAGCGATCGTGTACTTCCAAAGAATAACAATGATGAGGTCACCCTCCTTGCTTATCTCAGGTTCTCATCCTTAAAATAAGGGCAGCAATATTTTTGCTCTGAAAAGAGCAGGATGAACTTGTTCATGTTTGAAGTATTAATTGTTGTTGTTATTATTACTCATGTGGATGACAGCGAAGCACCTAATGAATTCTAGTTATGTTACAATAGGCTGGGACTGCTACTGTCATGACTAACACAGCATAAATTTACTAGCCTGCTTGTTTATACTAATGCAAACTCCACCACCTATTTGTGGTCCATTACTGACAGATCACCTTGGCCAGGAAGTTCTTATGATGCTGATTGTTTTGTGTTACACCTCTGTTTGTTCAAAACACAGCAGCTTTGCTCAGAAAATAGAGTATCTCTGCATGTGCCTCTGAATAGGAGCCTCACAGTGTGTTTCCTTCTGCCTGGCAGTGGCAGGGTCTCTCTGGAGATATTTATTCCTTCCTGCTTTAAAAGATACATGTAGAGAAGCAGCTCAGACTTCCAGCTGTTGCTTACAGATGGTTTCCACAGAGGGAGGCCTTTTGGCTATTAGGGAGTTGATGCAGAAAAACAAATTCCCTCCAAGTTTATCTTTGCTCAGGACTAAAGATTGCTCACCTTTTTCCTTCCCAGAGAGCATTTCTCATTAATAGAATCATAGAATCATAGAATAGTTTGGGTTGGAAGGGACCTTAAAGATCATCGAGTTCCAACCCCCCTGCCATAGGCAGGGACACCTCCCACTAGATCAGGCTGCCCAGTGCCCTGTCCAGCCTGGTCTTGAACACCTCCAGAGAGGGGGCATCCACAACCTCTCTGGGCAACCTGTTCCAGTATTTCACCACCCTCACTGTAAAGAATTTCTTTCTTATGTCTAGTCTAAATCTATCCCCCTCTAATTTGCTTGAAGTGACCTGAGGTGTGTTGGAGTGCCAAAAAGCATTTCTCATATTCCTTAATAATTGGCTAGAAGTGACCTGGGGTGATAAAATGGAACATTAGGTGTGTATTTCTCTAAAAAGAAGTGGTGTCATGGTTGCTATTGGCTGTTAAACAGGTGTGATGCCCCCATTGCAGTGGGAAGGAGCAGCGTTGCCAATAAATGTCCTCCTCAGGAGCTCTTCCCATACCTCCATGATGTGAGCCACACCAGCCACACACCCCTTTCTGACTGGGGCCACCTCTTCCCGGTTGCCACTGGCCCGTGGCCTCATCTTCCACCCCCGCTTCCCCACAGGGGTTTTTAGTGCTCACTTCTCCCTCCTCCCAGTGAGTTTTCAGCCAAGGGCCACCTCTGAAAGTTGGTGGCGTGTTGTGTTGCGTCAGTCCCTGCACAGCTCATGATTCAGCAGTTGTACAAGCTCCATACCTGCTAGGGACATGCCAGAAACCACAGATGTTCTCAAGCCAGCAACAGCAAAAGGAACTGAGAGTTTCCACTCAGCCGAAGACAACAATGTCTGCAGTGGATTTTCTTGCAAATTGGTTTCATTTCATTGCCAAGAAATGAGAGCAGGAAAAGGATGCCAAGGGATGAGAGCAGGAAATCCAGCATCTGGATTTCTAGAGCCAAGAAAGCCTGAGAATCTTCAAGAAAACAAGCTCTGCACTGATGTCTGCTAAAAGGGAACAAAAGTCCTCCTGGAAGCAAGGCCGTGGCATCATTAAGCATTTTAGGAAAATCCCAGACTGTGAGATCAATTAAAGGAAAACACCCCTGAGGTGCATGGGAGTGAAATGCAAACATCTCTGCAGGCGTCAGCTTGAAAATATCATTATTCAAACAAGTGCTGGCACAGGAGCAGTCAGGGTGGTGGATGCTCTGCATGTCCTGGTGCCAAGCCCCAGGCAGAAGGGCTGCCCTGCTGCTGATGGAGTCGTGTGAAACCCAAGAAGGGGCATCTCCTGGCATCCTGCTTTGCCTCCCACCAGCTCTGTCTGCCAGAGAGCCAGGAGCGTGTGCCAGCGATGGCAAGATTGCCTCTCACTCAGTGTAGCAAGAGGCTGGGACACAGCCTTATTAATTTCATTCAACCGTTGGCTCAAATGAGTCGAGCTGGCAAGGAGAGCTGCAACAGCAAATGTTCAAGTGTTGGGAACACAGGAAGCCTCATTCCCTGCCTGTCTCCTCTTTGTTTGCCACCCCCTGCTCTGTGCAGGGATTTTAAGATCACTTGGAGTTAGGTGTAAGGGGGAAGGGAAGGACTGAGCTGAGCAGTTGAGGGCTCAGTCCTTGAGCAAAAGAACAGCTCTGGTGTTTGCTCAGTTGCCTGGTAGCCCAGATAACAGAGATGGGTGTGCAGCTGTCTGGGAAAAGGGAGTAGTTAGGAGTGGGAGGAATTGCTGCCTGCTCTGGCCTGTGGGAAAAGTGACATGTGAATGGATGGAGAGTGTAGGTGAGGACAGTGAAGAACCAAGCCTGGTCCATTCTGGATTGCCATCCTCCATTAAATTAAAACATCCCAGGCCAAGGTTGATGCTCTTGAACTTCGTGTCAGGCCATTCTCTCTTCTGCTTCTCCTCTCCCAAAGCAGTATTTTTTCTAGCAGCATGTGTCTAACAGTTTGTGTTGCAGGTGGAGGTGGGGATGCCCTTGAACTGTGAACTGTGGTAGGCAGAGAAATCCCCTCTAAGTAACATTGAAGTAATTTTCCCACCCTGCTTGGTTTGTAAGTGTGTGCCAGATCCACATAAGAGCTGTGATCAAACAGGAGATGCAAATGATTGCTATGGCTGCTGGTTGAAGATGATGTGAACAGAGGAGGGGGTGAGGTTCAGTATCTGGTGGTGGCAGAACAGCTCAGGGGGCAAGATGTACTCATGTGGCTTAAACAGGACTCTGAGCTCTATCAGCATGTGGTATGGCTTTGAAAAAAGTTGCATTTCATAAATAATTATAAGCATGAGTTGTGTACAAGAGAGAAGAATGGTGCTCTTAGCCCTGCCTGGACTTTACTACTGGCTCCCATAGGGCATAACCAACATATAGCCTTCTTTTCTGCTGGTTGCTATGTTTGATATTGAAGTGTTTCACTACTGGATTTGGGCTTCTGCCTGGAAAACAATACATACTTGGCACCCAATCAATAGCTATTTATAGCAGCAGTTCCTAGAAGAAAGTAAGATAACTGCAGAAAACAAGGACATGGCAATCTTGTACAGAGCAACAAATGAACTCCTCCTTCTCAAATCCTAGTGAGAACTGGTACCAAATGGCTTAAAGAAGAAAACATTGCTAATAATCAACAAGGACACCTCGACTCCTGCATGAAACTGCCTTGTTGTGAGCAGCAGCCCCTGTGAAAAGTCAGGTGTCCTGAGAAATCCTGTTGAAACAAACCCCAAGGATATGAAGACTCGATTCTTCAGCAACACAGCACAGTGTTAGTGAAGATGCCTTCACAAATAAATAGTGATCTGTGCTGCAGGGTTCCAAGTCCTCAAATCTTTCCAGGTTTTGATGCCCCTCTTCAATAAAGGATCTGCTTGAGAAGAAAACACCTCCTTGATAACAACCTCTGAGGTAGGGATCTGTTGGATGGGTTGTTCCAATCAATCAGGTAGATGCAACTTTTGCATCAAATGTTATTTCCCCTTTTATGACACAGACAACAGATGTTTTCCTCTCCTTTTTTGGAGCTGATGGGTGAAGGTCTGCAGGGAACACCAGGCTTTGTTTTTCCTTCTGCCTGACCTTGACCCTTCCTGGGCTCAGGGAAATAATTGAACCCAAATGCATAAAAACAACAACAAAAACAAAACCCAAACCAAAACCACAAACCAGTCATTACCTAACTTGTCCATGGAGCTGAGTCCTGACCAGGACATGTAGTGCCTGCTTCTCTGTAAACACCATTTACGTGGTGTGTTTATACAATCCATACGCTCCTTGCAGTCCTGTGATACCTTCACTTGTTCCACCCACCAGACTTGTAGCAACAGGCCCTTATTTTTTTACTTGTTTACTTTTCACACCTGCAATTTCCTAGTTTACTTGTCCAGAGAGGTTTTGTAGTCTTTTATTTAGTATTATTCATATGTTTTATTGAGCACTAGTTAACTTTGTAAAGCACATTAACTGGCAATGTCTATTTAATTACATATGGCAAAACCTATAGAAACAAAGGAAAATTGACCCAATTTGTTAGAGCTGGTTTACAAGGAGCCCTGAGGTGACTGAGCATCCCTTCCCTTTTTTACTGTATTTCACACATTTTCTAGTACTTGTCAGTTCAGATCACACCAAACTTCTCTTTTCTGCAGCTGGCTCCACGTGCAGCATGGCTGCCCCTTCTCCCTCCAGCACCAAGTCCAGCCCCAACACCATGTCAGTTATTTCAGGCATGAGAAGGAAGTCAGACATGTTCTTGTGGAGTTTTCCTGCTGCTTGCTGGAAATGTGCAAAATACTGTTTTTCTGAAGGCTGCTATGAGACTCTGCCTGAGTTTAGGGGTTCAGACTTCTCTCTCGCAGCCAAGAAGGCACCAACCAAATCCTGGGTTGCATCAAGAGGAGTGTGACCAGCAGGTCAAGAGAGGTGATTTTACCCCTCTACTCGGCACTGGTGAGACCCCACCTGGAGTATTGCGTCCAGTTCTGGAGCCCTCAACACAGGAAGGACATTGAGCTATTGGAGAGGGTCCAGAGAAGGGCCACGAAGATGATCAAAGGGTTGGAGCAACTGCCCTATGAGGACAGGCTGAAGGAGTTGGGGTTGTTCAGCCTGGAGAAGAGAAGGCTCAGAGGGGACCTCAGAGTAACTTATCAGTACCTGAGGGGGTCCTACAGAAAGGCAGGGGAAGGACTTTTTAATATGATATCAGATGGGAGGACTAGAAACAATGGATGTAAATTGGAAGGGGGTAGATTTAGACTTGACATAAGAAAGAAATTCTTTACAGTGAGGGTGGTGAAGCACTGGAACAGGTTGCCCAGAGAGGCTGTGGATGCCCCATCTCTGGAGGTGTTCAAGACCAGGCTGGACAAGGCACTGGGCAGCCTGGTCTAGTGGGAGGTGTCCCTGCCTAGGGCAGGGGGGTTGGAACTCGATGATCTTTAAGGTCCCTTCCAACCCAAACTATTCTATGATTCTATGATTCTCTGTCTGCAGACCTGTTGCTTGCTCCCACTGCCATCTTGTTTCTCTACTTTGCTTTGTCCCCCTGCTACACAAACAGCAAAATAAGAAGTATTTCTCTCCCATAAACCTGAGTGGATGCCTCTCCTGAGGCAACAGCCTGTGCCTGTGTTTCAACCAGAGGCTGCTGCTGTTGCACCACTGTTCCATCATAAAGTTCTGACTATTCCCTACAATCATCTTCTAACAGTCCTGTTGAGCTTGCAATGCTGTCACATCTGTGGTGGAAAGGACCAAGCAGCATTTTGTGCAAGTTTATGAGTACACATTGGCTAAATGATTTTGCATCTGAGCACGTTTCTTCATGCACAAAAGCTCCTGTAAGAACTGGAATAATCTGTGCCCTTTCTGAGGAATCCATCAAACTCTGTCTGGTGTGTGGGTGCAGTGTGAGATATGGTTCTGCTCTGTAGCATTGGGATGTGTTTGGAATATCAGCTACTCCCTATGCTGGGTGCAGTGTTAATTAATGAGAATGGCCCTGCTTCAGGCCCCAATGGACAAGCATCCACATGGCAACTGTGAGCCTTGTCAGTAGCAAGAGCTTAAGGAATTAATTGGCAGGGTTAATCTTTGTGTCAGGCTCGGCGATGAATTGTTAATTTGTTTGGTTGAGTGTAAACTCCTCTCCCAGCAATGGCAGGTGGGATTAGATGAGAAAAAGTCTGTGAAGCTGCCCTTCCCGGGGACCTCTCTCTTTAACACCTCCTGCAAACAAGCCTCTGAGATGCTTTGCCCCTGATGTGGGAGACTCCTGCGTGGGGTTGAGTTGTGCCACTTGTGTGTTCGCTGATGTCCTCACAGCCAGCAGCACAGGAGGTGGGAGAAGGGCTGGCTGCAGCTTGGGAGGACCCCTTCACACCCCAAATTTTCTTCCTGACCTTGCTCCATTCTTGTTGCTGTGTTGTAGACCCTAGATCAGGCCAGGCTGCTGTGGGGGAGAGACATGCACAGCCTCACACAGTGTGCAGAACTTGGGAGGTCTGTGGAGACACCAAACCCTCCCAGACACTTTCTCCTCGTCCAGGACATGGTAGTATGAGAAACCATCCTATCAGTT
>VZTY01022911.1:117363-129989 GCA_013400935.1 Turnix velox
ATCATCTTCTAACAGACCTGTTGAGCTTGCGATGCTGTCACATCTGTGGTGGAAAGGACCAAGCAGCATTTTGTGCAAGTTTATGAGTACACATTGGCTAAATGATTTTGCATCTGAGCATGTTTCTTCATGCACAAAAGCTCCTGTAAGAACTGGAATAATCTGTGCCCTTTCTGAGGAATCCATCAAACTCTGTCTGGTGTGTGGGTGCAGTGTGAGATATGGTTCTGCTCTGTAGCATTGGGATGTGTTGGAATATCAGCTACTCCCTGTGCTGGGTGCAGTGTTAATTAATGAGAATGGCCCTGCTTCAGGCCCCAATGGACAAGCATCCACATGGCAACTGTGAGCCTTGTCAGTAGCAAGAGCTTAAGGAATTAATTGGCAGGGTTAATCTTTGTGTCAGGCTCGGCGATGAATCGTTAATTTGTTTGGTTGAGTGTAAACTCCTCTCCCAGCAATGGCAGGTGGGATTAGATGAGAAAAAGTCTGTGAAGCTGCCCTTCCTGGGTACCTCTCTCTTTATCACCTCCTGCAAACAAGCCTCTGAGATGCTTTGCCCCTGATGTGGGGGTTGAGTTGTGCCACTTGTGTGTTCGCTAATGTCCTCACAGCCAGCAGCACAGGAGGTGGGAGAAGGGCTGGCTGCAGCTTGGGAGGACCCCTTCACACCCCAAATTTTCTTCCTGACCTTGCTCCATTCTTGTTGCTGTGTTGTAGACCCTAGATCAGGCCAGGCTGCTGTGTGGGAGAGACATGCAGACACAAACACTGTGAGCAGTACCAGCCTCACACAGTGTGCAGAAGGAGACACCAAACCCTCCCAGACACTTTCTCCTCATCCAGGACATGGTAGTATGAGAAACCATCCTATCAGTTAATACTTTTCTCCTTTCTTCTTTGTGTCTGTACTCAAGACAGCAGAATGCTTTCCATTTTATCTTTCTAATCTGTTGAGGCTAATGCATTGGTCACATCACATTAAGACATGGGGTGAGAGCACTTCAGGGCTTAAATTATTTAAATGAAAATGTAACTTTCTGTCACTTGTGCCTCCTTTTGTGCATTGATTAATCTAATTAGTTCAGCAGTAAGCATCACTTTCTTATGTGGTGCTCTGATCTGTTGGTACTGACACAACCTCATTCTAGACATGACATCAAACTGGTCTACACAGAAACCTGGGATCTTCCTGGGGCTGCAATGACCCTGTCCAGGACCTTGCAGCTGAAATAGGACCCAGTTGCCCAAATTTCAGTGCCCACCTTTGTGTGTTTGTGTTCCCCAAAGGGAAATATTGCCATGACAGACACTGCAGAGTCTGACCTGCAGATGGGTATGACAGAAGGTCACGTAATGATTGCAGCCTGATCCACTGGGGTTAATTTATAAGAAGTCACTATTATACAGATGCAGGATAAGCTCCTCATTTTTGGAAGAGCCTTTGTGTGATATAAATATCCCACAACTAGGTTCTGGCATAAAAGTACCTTCTGTTGCTGTGAGGGTTGGGACAAGCTACCTCTCTGTGCCCAGAACCAAGTGTATGGGCAGGGTGGTGCTGCTCCTGGATGCAGTAAAATAACGAGAGGTTTCCATAGGCAAAAATAATATTTATCTGAGTTTCACCTCCATATCTGCATCTTGTCTGAGCATGTTGTGTGTCACCAGCTCTGACATCAAGTCCTGCAAGTGACAGGAGTGGTTGTTTCTGGTGTCTAGGTTGCACCTTCTCCAGCAGGAGCACTCACTCCTGGGTCTGTCTCTTCTGCCTGATGGCAACTGCTTTTCCTTTCCGTACCTGCCCCATTTCCCCACTTGTCCAACATCCATCCCACACCTGTGGCTGCTTCCCATTTTTATCTCTTTTCTTTTGTTTAATAAGGCTGGAATTACCTTTAGGCTGCTTTCCCCACCTGTGTGAGCCTACAAATCTATGCTACAAGCAAAGCATCTCTGAGCAGTTTCATCAGAGAGAGGAGAGCAGGGTCAGAGTGTCCAGAGAGACCCAGGACATTTGAGCAGAGTTAGAAGTGGAGCAGAAGGGCTGGGTTGGTGTTTGGGTGCTGGATTTGGTCAGGCTGTCACCATTGCTGAGTGCCAAGTAAAAATAGGCCTGATGTGATACTCGGGTATTCTAAATCTGACCACAATTTCTTGATATTTGAAACCACAAATAGTAAGAAAGTGCCATCAGTCAGCATGGCAAATTTCTTGTTCATTCACATAAAAATGTTTTGGGCTGCTCTGTGTTTTCAGGTTATTTGAGGCTGTGTCTGTGAGCACCAGCACTCGCTTCTACTTTCACCTGGTGTTTCACATTCTCCTCACCCTAGGGGCAGCAGATGGTTGAATGTGAGACAAAATTGAGAAGTATTTCCTCTTTTCTTGTGAAGGGAAGGATGCTCAGATGTTTAGTGGTAATACAGTTGTACTTAATCAGCTGGAGCCTGTGTCACTAAGGTGGCCCACAATGTGTGGCTGCCATGAGCAGCTGCTCTCCTGCAGTCCCACCTGAGTTGCCATTTTGCATTTTATATAGAACTTTGTGCTTTTTGGGTTTGTGACTTACTGTTAAGAGTCATTTGTCCTGAAATGCCAACAATGCAGTGATGTTCTGGGACAGCTTTTGGGTACTGTCATATCCTACTGATTGATTAAATACTGTCACCACTGCAGAATTTGGAATGAGGCTGTCCTCCTACCCTACACTCCAAATTTTAATATCAAAAGTGAATGGGTTGGGTTCATCATAGATCTAATTAGTTCTTTAGAGAATCTAGTCTGCAGTCTGTGCTATCCCTGTTGTTATATAATCAGCTTTAGAAAATGCTGCAGTCTGGAAGCTGCTCTGTGTTTCTCTCTGCTCACTCACTACCCCAAGGAGACTACCAAAAAGCAGTGGGATTTTACTGGAACATTTAGATCAGCTTTTGGGAGGGTGCTGGAGCAATTAATTATCTTAAAATCAATCTTATCTGCACACTCTGCCCTCCATTCTGTTTGTTATTGGTCTATATATAGTAGGGATTTTATTAAGTGAGTTAGATGTTCTCTTTTGCTGTGCAAATTGGGCAGTGAAGTAATGGAACGTGCTATTTTGATAGTTGAAATCACAAACAGTAACTCCTGGAACATGTCCCAGGAGTTGATTAAATGCTTTCTCTTATTCTGTTTGTTTCCATCGCAAACATCAGCAGTTATCAGGCTGCAAACACAAACCTGCACTATCTGCTCTATCCCTGCATGGCAGAGCAGATCATGTACCCATTTAAAACCTAAACCTGTTTTCATGGGCAATTAATTTGTCCCCTATAAAATTTAGCAGTGGATCAAGTGGTGAACTTAGTGTCAGGATACTTTCAGATCATTTTCTGAGAGAGATTTTGGAGACCAGATTTTGAAGTTTTGCTTTTTCCTGTGAGTCATGATGCTTTCTGCATCTTCCTATGCTTGAACACTGGATCCTAAACAGCACCTTTGCCTCCATGATAATTTGTGATTAGTTTTCTTTGCCTCCATGATAATTTATGAAGACCAAATCAACTATCCCTTCTGCTGCCCCTCAATTGTTTTAGAGAAAACAGAGATACTGCTGAGATACCACCTCATTTATGGCTTAGGTGAGCTTTGTGGTAGATAGAATTTGTCCTCTGTTTCCCTTGGACTCTGCTCTAGTCCTCCAATGTTCTGGTTATAAGGTTGTTCTGATCTATTTAAATTAATGAACTAACACAGCAAAGATAATGTTGTCTAAAGGAAACACAATAAAATATCCTGTAAGATTAAGGCTTGAAATGAGAAATCTCATTAGAGCACACATCATTAGGAGAGTACAGTCTCCATATTAAAGTCCTGCATATTACATCATTGCTGCAGGTGGGACCAGGCCACCTGTTGTCCATTTGTTCCAGTTCCTGGGTTCAAGGGACTAAAGCATGACAGCTAAAGGCAAAGTTCTCAGATCAGAGAAAGAATTTAGGAGAACCTTGTGTGTTCAAAGTTGGTAGAATACAGGTATATTGTGGGGTTGCAGCCATTTGTGTCAGAGACCCCAAAAGAGAGACGAAGAGCAGGATGTAGGTTTGACACTTTTATTAACAAAGAACCCATGGGGCTCATTCATTAGTAGAAAATACAATCATGTTTCTGTATGTTAAACAGCATGGTTGTTTTTTTTTATTTTTTATTTTGTCTCTTTTAAACTGTTTCACAGTTATCAAAACAAAGCCCCTGCATATTGAACTTATTATTGTGCAAACAGTAATTATTTTAAGGATCAATTTCTGCACTAAGTCAAGTGTCAGAGAACAGAATTCATTCTTTTCACCCCTCCTTTGAAGGGCCACGTGTGCTTCCTAAGAAACACATTATACTTGTCTTTTTTGCAGCAAACAATCTAAGGCCACAGTTTATCTGCAAATAATAATAATAATTAAAAAAAAACAACTCAAAGTTTTTAAAGAAAAAACAAAAACAAAGCACATCTTTACCCTTCATGCTTTTGTTTGCTTGACCATGTTTATACCAGGTAGCACATCACCTGTCAGGTATTACAGTCCAAAGGAGCACCTAGTGTTCTTGAATCTAGTATTCTGAGTTATTAACATGCAAATTAACACACAGCCACATTAACTTTTCAAGTAACTCTATGGTATCTGCTTAAGGAAAATAATGCTTGTTCCCTCTCCAGGTGATGTGAATGAAAATCCTGCATTGATTGCATGGGCACGCTGTCACTTAAATAAAGGCATGAGAGCTCCAGCTCCAGACTTAGGATAAATACTAATTCTTAGAATGTTCTTTTGAAAACATGCACTCGGATTTTGGTTAAAGCTGCATTTGCTATAGAAGACAATACTTAAAAGTTGCAAATGAAACAAAAAAAAAAGCAACTGCAGTTTGGAAACATGATCCTCAACCAGTATGTCTTACACTGATGTCAAAGTAACTCGAGGTGAAGTGCTGGAAATCAGACAATGTAAGGAAGTCATACTAAAAGAAGACTAAAAATATATATCCGTGTATGCCTGTAGAAAAATCCCTGCTTCTTAAATGAAGACAGATTTAATAAAAAAACCAGTTAATTTTTTGGAAAACTGCAGTTATTGGTGAAATGAAGGAAACTCAGTTACTCAGTTCTTGTAGTTACCAGAAAGTACAATGTTTTACCACATGAAGCACCAGGTTTTAACCCCAAACCCTTCTGTAAGACATATGGAATAGTTCTAGGAGTTTGACATCCCCTGTCATTTAAAGACTCGACTGTAAACGTGCGTAGTGAGATTGCTGTCTGTTTTCTCTTTTAAGTGATCTTTTGGTGGTGGCTTACAGATTCCAACTGATGCTTGGCAGGAAGCAAACATTCTACTTTAAATGAAGGCAGCAGAAGGGCCAAGTAAATTGCTGTGCCTTCACTCTTAGCAGCAACAAACTCTGTTCTAAATGACCTGAGGAAGAAAACATTAAAATATTGCACCAAAACAAAGATAAACAGCGAAAACAAACAAGGAAACACACAAACAAAAACCAGTATAGATAGCAAATGACCAGTGCAGCCCCTGACAACAGATCTCTAGACAAAAATGCAGGAGTAATGAAAAGCTTTGTGCCATTACCAGAGGGTGTTGTTCCCCTGATGTCACTTCAGTTATAAGCTATGTCTATTCTGGGTATATTTACACCTCTCCCTACGCCTTCTATGTCATTCACTAACCACAGAAACCATTTCAGGTCCCTTTTAGAACCTTGAAGTATACTGGAGCTGTAACAAGACTCTTTTTTTTTTTTTTTTTTTGGTCTCAAATCTGACCATAAGTAAATATCCAAAACAGAGGTAGGCTTATAAAGGCTTCTGAATAAATAAGTATTGTCCGTTTTGCTAAGTATACCTGCTGTTGGCAAAAGGAGTCTCCCTTGCCGTGCTTCCCATTCTCATGCTATCCATAGGCTTAAGATGCAGAAAAAGAACTCACAGTAGAAGAGGCTAGAGTAATTCCCTTAAGAAAATCCCTTGAAAGAAAGCAATAGTGCATAAGCTCTTATCAAAGTTCCATTTTCTTTTACATACTTGTGTCTTTCATTCAGTAAATGGTTGCCTTCATAGTATTGCGTAATAGCTTTTCTTTCATCCATGATGTCTTTTAGAATCATTCTGAATGATGAAATAGTACCACTTGGCAGTTGTTAGAAGGGCAGGTTCTCATGAAAGATGAAGTTACGTGAGTGTGAAGGCTTCACTCTGTGTTTTAGTAGTGTTCCTTTCTTGGATGCAGACAGTGCAAAACTCTGCCCATGAACACTGGAATCTTCTGGAAATGTTTTCTTACCCCACATTCTGTTCTACTACCAAGTTCTACTACAGAAGTTCTCAACAACCTCACGTACATTCTTCCGGAGTGTTCCAAACAAAATATAAATTTTTTTTTTTTTTCTTCACAAGATCCTTGCATCTCTTTGTACTTCATGTAGTACATCCACTTTTTAGAAGCTTTCAGTATTTTCAGGTACTTCTCAAGGATCCCAAGCATTGCTGCTCCCCCAGTGTCCTCTGTGCAGACTAATCCAACAGATTCTCTTCCATCACCAAACATGCTCAGACCTCCTTCACCATTTTCTTTTGCCTCTCTTGTACACAAACTGAAGTTCAGAAAACCATCTTCTTTTTAGCTGCACTATCAACTTAAGCAGCAGAAAGATTTAAGACATTCATCACAATGATGCTCATTACAAATCCTCTTCAGAGCATGAATGAAACAGGCTGAACTTCTTCTACATCAGTTGGATGTGGATCGATCTACAAAGAGAAGAAAGGCAATTATTACTGCCTGGAATTCTGTACATGGAGGGTTTTTTTTTTGCCATCTGACAATGAAAACAGCACCTGCTGTTTATTTTTTTACCTCTGAATAAAGAGGTGGAGGCTGAAACCGGAACTCTTGAATGTAAGCAAAGACAGGACAACACAATTGTTCCTCACAGTCAATTGGAGGTGGATAAGCAGGAACATGTCTGGAGAACTCTTCCTCAGACACTACATCAGCATAATTTGGTGGTGCTGGAACACAAGAGATGCTGCTGTCACTCAGAGCAAGAAAAACATATGCATTACAGTATCCAAGACTGCAAAGACTGTATTATTAAACATTCTACTATTGTTAAATTGTATGACATCCACTAAATTTACCAGTAGTCTAACTAGAATTAAGTTTTCAGTAAGCTTAGGTGATTCAACACAAACACCACAGATGGGTTTTGGGCTGTTCCAGCAATAAACCTGTGTTGCATCAAGAGATACTCAGTAATGATTAACACTAAGGTGGTTTCTGCCTCCAAAATAGAACTTCAACTATCAGAAGTTAAGTATTTCAAGTTTCAGCGTAAAGAGTAGAGATACTTAAAGGCTGCAGTCAGGCTGTCCTCACCAGTCCTTCTAGATCTTGACTTG
This sequence comes from Turnix velox, assembly GCA_013400935.1. NCBI lineage: Eukaryota > Metazoa > Chordata > Aves > Charadriiformes > Turnicidae > Turnix > Turnix velox. Next base: position 124,811 of record VZTY01022911.1, read on the forward strand.
TATTTATGTGCCTCTCTTCTCATGAGTCACACTTTCATGGCCTACATCCCCAGGAGTGCCCTTAAACTGGCCCCACTACCCTTTTGTTGTAGTCAATACAATGCAGTGGGATAAAGAGTTCAATATATATTACCTTCAGGGTGTTCTGGCATGGTCAGTGCCAGCCAACTCATATCCATACTAAACTGGCTTGTAATGCTGGAGTTTCTGCTTGAAAATCCAATACATGGAATAGTGCCAATCACCAGAGGCATTTCAATCATCAATTTCTTAGCACCAGGAATATGGATATACACCTATGTGACAACCCCCAAATAAAAGAAAAAAAGAAACACATCATAAGACCCTACTTGAATTGCTGCTGCTAGAAGTTTCCCTACTCCCTGTGCTGCTGATTGTTAATCAAGAATTTTCTCATTCCAGATACCAATACTCTGGCAACTTTCCTTATTTTCCAGAAACTTGTGCTTTCTGCACGTTGCCTCTAGATGACATTAAAACTACAACACAGCTTGACCAAAAGCATCATGTACTTGACTTTCAGTCTTATCTTCCCACTTCGGAAAGAATCACGAGGAACCCATTCAGCTTGGACTTTCCCCTAGTAACCTCTGCAGGTCTGAAGCTAAGCTGCTGCTCTTTCAGTTCCCCCTATCTTTCCATTTCAGAATCTCTTCATGATCTTCTCACCTATACAGTATATATTTATTGTTGTTCCCAGATTCTGAATCTAATAGCTGTTCAGTAAAGAAAATCCTTCTGTTCTCAGCTTAATGCAGTACTCAAGAGTATGTACATTTGTAATTAAAAACTCATACTTACAGCTAATGAATATTCTACTCTAATGATACAGCAGTCAAGTATAGAGGGGGATACAGGCGGGATTTTCAGAGTTTTCCCGTTCCAAGTATCTGTGCTCCCAGAGGCAATGTGGTTTCCTCGGACATTGGCAACCATCTGACGGAAGGTTTTTGTCTTCCCACTGGCCAGGTAAGTTTGTGTTTGGAAAATGGCAGCTTTTGGAACAATCAAACGAGAAGAGCAGTTCTCGATTTCTGCATAGATGGGTATGGCTTCTCCTTAAAGACAGAGAAAGTTCAATGAATAATTTGTATTTACTGACTTGCCTTTGGAAGCATCAAAGCATGTTCTACAGCACGTACATTATCCCAGTGTTATGAGAACAATACTCGTTAAGTTTCCTCAAGCTCATTTTATTTTTTGCAGAGTGGTATCCAGGCAGAATTACAGCCACCTACTACATTTTATGTATAAACAATGATTCATTTGCAAACATTAAGCATAGTATGAATGAGCCATAAAAACTTTATTTTCAAATTATGCATCAATCTTCCTTTTATATAGTACTAACTGAGTTCTGAAAGGTTTTTATTTCCTCAATGTATCAAATGTCATCAAGATGACAAGCTGCTGAGCTCTTTCTTACAGAGTGTAAACCTACACAAGAGGGACATAAAAACCTGATTACATCCCCAATTAACTATTTTATCCCATATAAAAGCATTTTGTTGTTCTTTACGCTCAAATGTGCATGGCTTTTCCCTGAGATTGCCAACTGAAAGGACTTCAATTTATAGTCCCATGGGGGGAGTGAAGGGCATGGCAAGACTATTTTTATTAAAGCAAGTTCATACAGATCTTAATTTACTACCTACTAAATGGGACTATACTTTCAGCACTGGCTTCACAGAGATAAAAAAACCCCAATTAGATGTTTAATATTCACATTTGGAAGATAACTACTCTTACCATTACAGTATCCCTTCCTCTCAATTTTGGCACTGAGAGACACTGGCCCAGAGGTGAAAAACCAACAGCCAACCATCTTCTCCTGACTTCTTAGCACAGGTGTCTATAAAATATAGAGTATTTTTCATTTTATGGCATAAAGCTATCAGTCACTTGCAGGTTAAGTGTTATGCATATTACTCATTGCAGTCCAGCTCTAAAATCCACTTGATTTGAATCACTGAACTATTAAATGGAACTGGAGTTTTGCCACCATGGAAAATGGAACCAAGGTTTGACTCTCTGGACATAGGGCAGTTTTTAATTCAGACCATATCAGGAGTAACAGAGACCATTGTTCATTTGAATGTAATCTGCCTTCAAGAAGAGTAATTTAGGAAGTTTTGTAGGTGTGACTTTTCAAAGGTCTGATGGAGTACTGCGGTATTTATGCCCGTGTTCCTCAGTGCAGAATAATGCAGAATTTATTTCATTTGCAAACATCTAATAGTTAAGCAGGTAAACTGTTTTTTACATCCTTCAGAAAAAATGAGAAATGTGTAGACAATGGCTTGCAAGCCAAACAACCCCCCCAGAAAATGCAGGCTTATGAGAAAAACCATCTTAATTATTCATGGAGGACTGTCACATAGATGACATTTACACCCTTAGTAAAATTTTCATTAGAATACTCTTACAACATACACGTGTCAAGGCTCCCAGCCAGAACTTGAGCTACTTCAGATACTTTACCAGGCTCCAGTCCTCAGTCAATATAATTATGAAGTCTGTAACTTGTGTTGTTTTGCAATTTTTTGGTGGTGGCCTTGGAATCCTTGGTAAGACAGACACCACCTACTTTATGAGCCCCACAGACAAATAGTATGTTTTAACCTCTGCTCTGCTCTACCTGTGCAGTATCTGCATGTGCTGTCCTTGTACTCCTAATTTCAAGTGTTGAGTATAAAGGCTGTATTCTGCTTACAGACATCACTGCCAAAATACTTCTCCAAGTTCACTCCCGACAGAAAGATCAAAATGAAAGCATATAAAGAGAAAAAACACTGCTCAGAACATCTCTTAGCTACGTTTGCATCATGATGAAATGATAAAATTATCCTAGCGTTTGAAATAAAACAGAAATTACTCATTCATATTTAAATGAATAACCATTTAGATCCAGTTGCTATCATGAAAGTGCAAGGTATAATTTTATATTATTTTCATAATATGGGCCGAGATAAAAGAACCCAGCTCATTAGCTTCCATCTTGCCTATTTTCTCATTACTTAATGCCTGATCCTCCTTATTACTCTACAGTATTTCTAGTGATTATTAGGAACTCAATGCTTTAATGTGGCCAAATCTGTCATAAGGAAATAACTGAAAAGATCTCTGAAGCAGCTGCGTGCACACACTTCAAGTTAGAAAACGACATGCAGAATGGAGGGATACATAACATAATGGCCAGAGCATAAATGACAGGCTGGGCATGATTAATACTCTTCTGTAATTACTGTTCCTCAACCTGCTATTATTGTAGAGTTTAGGACACTGCAGCCCTGTGAATGTAGTTGCTCTGCTAAGAGTTACTACTTTCTGCTTGTGCATTATTATTATTAAGCCTTATTTATGCATCTGAAGCCTGCATAACTTTTTGGCAAGAACATCTCTGCCAGCAGGGATGTAATCAATGGTATTAAAAAAAGCCACTCTGTTTGCTATTCACACAACCTAAGATCATCTATTTATAGAGAAAAGCTTAGGGAGCTTATATGCTTTCAGAAGTCAGAAAATGACACTCCACACTAACATGGAAATGGAGATGGCTGGATGTGAATGCTTCTTGGAAAGGGATTTTTTGCAGCTGGCTTCAAAGGGGGGGGAAGGAGGAGCAGAGGACCCTCTTACCAACAAAGCTGGTGAGCTGACATCGATGTGGCTGATGACCTGAAGCTCTGTCTGGACACTCTGATCAGGTGCTGCAGGCCTCTCCAGGGTTGCTTTCACATAGTACTGAATACTGCCATACTTCCCAGTGAAAGAGGTCACCAGAGGTCTGAAATGAACAGCCATGAAAGCATTACCCTCGGTTTGCAATTCAGCTCTGAACACGAGCACTTCCTGTGTATACAAATGTTTACACATTTACAGCTTGTACTCTCAGGGCCGTAGGGAAACTGGAGCCAACAAGGCATGTCTGGCTAGGGGCCGATTAAGACAAGCACATCAAGCTGACCTATCGGCCTGATACTAAAAAAGGACAAGTAAAAATGACATTAAGGTCTTGTTCCACGACAAGCAGTGACCAGCACAATCCCTTTGGGTTGGATTATTCAACTTACTCTTGAGGGAGCTGGAAGCTGAATGGAAATTCGTGTCTTCCATCCAAGAGAATTAAGCTTTCCTCACCTGTAGGATAAAAAACAAATAGTATGTTTTAGTTATTCTATAAATAGAAGAACAAAGCAGGCACATTTTATAAATTATTTATGTATAAATACACTCAGATGCAAGGGACTAGGAGAAGTTCTTATTGATCCCAGTGGGTTCTGGATGGGAGCCCATGCTTTATTTATGCTGTGATGTGATTTCAATGAAAAAAAAAAAAAAATCAAGGAAACATGGAGACCTTGAGTTTCATTTCAGGACTCTGGCCAATTTCTAATCCAAAATGGCTTCTGGAAAGCAGAAGGTGAGTTTCTTTTCCTTTTCATCAGTATGGCAATTAGTCTGCTTTTCCATTTAACTACAGAACTAAGGTTTGCGCTAAAAAGCCGCAATTCAAGGTTACTGTTACGAAACACTACGGATACGTGCCATCTCAATTGATGGAGGGCCTGCTGTGTGCCATTTTTTAGGGCCTAAATTCACTTCTGCAGACGAACCCGAGACGCGTTTCACCCTCACCCACAGAGATACCGTTTCCCTTAATTCATCCTGGGCCGCCCCGCTGCTGCGGTGACAGCGGCCGCCGAGAGCCCGCCCCCGCTCTCCCGAGCCCGCCGACGGGGGGTTCGATGAGACCTCGGCGGGGCCCGGGGAGGTACGGATCCACTCCCGACCCCGCTCCGCATCTCCCCACAATCTGCAGCAGCTGGGCCTGAGCGCCCGGCGCGGCGGGAGACGGCCTCTCCCGGCCGCACACCTGTGGGCAGGGGTCCGCNGCGGCCTGTCCCGGCCGCACACCTGTGGGCCGGGGTCCGCAGCGGGGGCGCGATGTCCCTACGGGCCGGGTCACTGCCCAGGCCCCACCCGCGTCCCAGCCCCGANGCCACTTCCCCCCCCCCCCTCCAGGAGAAGCGGCGTGGGCGGCTTCCTGCGGGGGGGAACCCCCACACACGCACTCCGCCGGGAAGCGGGGGGGGCCGCGGCTTCGCAACTCTTTCCCCGCCACGGCGTCGTCAGCCGCCCCTCCTCCCCCCGGCTC
>VZTY01022911.1:130652-141924 GCA_013400935.1 Turnix velox
GGCGGAGCGAGAGGAGGGGCCGGGGCGGAGCGACGTGTGGGGCGGTGAGGAGAGGCTGGGCCGGGGCTGTGCTCCTCCGCTCCGCCGTCAGGGGGCCTGGGCCGAGCGGCATCCACGTGAGGTCTCCTCGCTGTGTTGGTCATTGCCTGTGATGGGCTTCGTGCGATGAGCAGTTTTTGGCCCTCAGAGGTCTTCGGTTGCTGTAATGGCAGCTGAGGGAAATACAGAGTTCTGGTCTCAGCATCGCCCCGGCTGGGCTGGCTGAGCGGGTTACACGGGGCGAAGCCGTGCGGTGCTACCGCTCCCCCTGCTGTGCTCGGGGTTTTTATTTCCTGCAGCTCAGTGTTGCCGGTGCGAGCCCTTTTGCAGGTGAGGTGCGAGGCTCTGGCGGTGAGGGCCGCTTGTCCTCACGGCCCCTGAGATCCACCGCTTGCGAACCAAGAGGTCCTCACTTCAAGAGATTGTTTCTATAAGCCTGCACTTTCTAACTAGATAGGTAAATGGATACTTTGATCTGTTCACTGTGGTGAGAACCTTTATGTACTAGAATACATGTATAGTTTGCTGTTACTTCTAATTTTTTTAGAAGGCAAAGCTCGGGAGAAACTCTGTGGCAAGAGAGATAGGTATGGCTGAGCTAATGCACAAGTTGGCCCCACAGAGGTGCAGCTGCCCCAGGCCCATTATAAAATGAAATCATTTGCTTACACAGGTGCTAAAATTATTTTGCTGTAGGAAGTCTCATACTTCATGATTGTCTGAGTTGGCAGGAATGCACCTTCCTGAAGGCGTGTGTGGTGAATGTTGTGTCAGGGCTCCCACTGGCAATGAGGGAGTCACTTCCCGCTGCAGGTCACCTCCTGACACCTGCATCTTCCTGCATGCCTGGCCCTCTGCAGTGCTGGGCAGCACCAGCCCACTGCTTCCCAGTTGACTCAGCTAATTACTGAAATTACCAAAAAATGTCTTCCAGGCTCAGAGCCTTGACTTCTAAATAACTGACCAAATAATGTCTGGTTTCCTCAGAATCCCTGGCATGCCTTTGTGATAGCCAGTCATAGAATCATAGAATGGTTTGGGTTGGAAGGGACCTTCAAGATCATCTAGTTCCAAACCCCCTGCTATGGGCAGGGACACCACCCACCACACCAGGTTGCTCAATGCCTCAACCAGCCTGGCCTTAAACACCTCCAGGGATTGAGGGGGCATCCACAGCCTCTCTGGGCAACCTCTTCCACTGTCTCAACACCCTCACAGCAAAGAAATTCTTTCTTAAATCTATCCTAAATCTCCCCTCTTACCATCTGCATCCATTCCTCCTAGTCCTGCCATCCTGTACCTTCCTAAAAAGCCCTACCCCAGCCNCTATAGCTCTTTTTTTTTTTTAAGAAAAACTGGGGGAGCCTTTCCTGGGAAGGTGTGGAGTGGATGGGGGGGTACTCATGAAATATAGCTGGGAGAGAAGTGTGACCCTAAAAAGAAGGGGACAGGAAGGTGGCACCAAAGTGGGACCCAGTCCCTCCCATCCTGTGGGATGTAGGCTTGTATTTTGAGTTCTGTGATGAAGAGCTTGCCCTTGCCAAGCAGGGTAGGTTTTCTGAACACCTTTTTATTGTCTAGAAGTCACTGTCATTTGATAATTATGTGGTGAGAAACTAAACTGGTTGCAACTGGGGTGATCCATAGGCTTTCTTTGGAACAATAACTCGTCCCCAGTTAAAAAATTATGAAACTAAAGAAAATAATGCAATGATGATTGTTTACATATTTAAGGAATTTTAGGCTATTCCTATCCCTTTGTGCTTTTTGGAATAGTTTTCATAGAAACTGCAGATGTTTCTTTATAATTGATAATTCTGTTGTATGAAATAATGCTATCTTTGTGATTTTTTTTTTTTTAGTTCAATTAAGCTAATACAGCTTGAACAACTAGTTTTGCATTAATCTTCTTATATCCATATTTTCTACAATAGCAAGTATTAGGCTAGTTTTGCAGCCAGCCAACAGCATCTTGGATGTGTATACTGAATATTTGCTTATTTGCTAACATTGTGTGTAAGCAATTTCTTGTAACTGATGATGAATGTATGATACAGAAGGGAAGAAACAACCCGAAACCCAAAATCCCACACCTCCCTTTTTCCTGTTTGAATTGGATCCTGCCTAAAAGTAATTAATTATCTTATGGTTATTTTGAGACTATTTATTCTCATTTATTCTTTGCAAGTGCAAATGAGCAAGATAGGGAAATGAATAAACATGGACAATTGCATATGAAACAAAACATTATACAGAATTAGTGCGAGTTAAGAGGCTCAAATAACTTGAACAATTAGCCCATAGAGAACACTATTAATGGGAACAGTCTGTCACCCTCAGATGATAATTGTTCCAAGTGATTGTTTGCCCTTTCATAACTTTTTTTTTTTTTCCCAGCAATATTTAAAGACCAGAACTTGTGGAAATTATTACAGAGCCGTTGGTTTCCCCTCCACCTTATCTTGACCATACTTTTTTGCTCATGAGGCATTTTAACTGACCAACGCAGTGAAATTGTGGCATGAATGATAGAAACCTCCATGTCTCTAGTTTAGTCTTTGATAAACCAGAGGGAAGGAAGAGTAGATCCACACTCAGACAAGTGTGGGTGTATGTGTGCAACTGGGTTTTTGCCTTTGGGTGTATGTGTGAAAGAAGGAGGTGTATTAACATTCATTTCACTTACTTTGCCATTTTAGGCAGCACTACGTAGGAAAGAACTTCCTGAACAAGTTAGCTAATGCACAAGTTGTCCAGCCCTCAGAATGTGTTGAGAGTGTCCACGAAGCTGCAAACAGCTCCAACACTAATCACTGGCTTTGAACTGAAGGTAAAGGAATTAGAAGAACATTTTCCTACAGCAGCTGTTAATATCCTGCTCTGCTGGTTAATTTGGAAATTACTTTTGTGGTTGAGTCACTGAATTTAGATGGGTCTGACAGCATAAGCTTCTACGTGGAATAATTATTTTGAACTCACTTCAGTGCATACATTGAGAACAGGCTATTAGGGCCTGAACCTGCCACAAGCATTTTTAGAGGTATTGGGTATCTTCCAAGTTTTCCAAGCAGGGAAGGACACCTAAGATACAATGATTTTTATAGGAGATACAAGGTAAGAATTGGTTTTTGTAACAGCATCCTCTGCCAAGAAGGTGTCTGTTCTTCAGGGATCCACACTGTGATTGGGAAGGGAGTGAAAAACCTGATCAGTGTTTGCTATCCTCTTCCTGCTGGAGGGGAACTGAGACAGAGCTCTTAATGGTGAGTCAGGCACCAGTGCTGGGACTCTGCCAGCTGAGCCTTTCTGATCTTAATCAATAGTCTGACAGTTTAGAGAGTGAACAGCTATTTCTGCTACTGGAGGACTTTGAGAAGTGTTTATGAGAGCTGCTAACAGCTCGTTTACAGGCTGTGGATCTTTTATTTGAGATTGCTGTACTGTAATTGATTCAAGTGTCTTTCTTATCCAGTACCAAACACAACAAGGGGGGGAAAAAATCCCCCTATGACTGAGCTGCAGCTGAGTTCAGTGCAAGAGCAGTGAGATTGAAAGCCTCGTAAAGGCTGTGAAGAGTGTGGAAAGGGGGATTTGCCCATGTACCTTGTCCTTTATCTGCAAATAGTTTCAACTATCTCAGCTTGCCTGACAGACATTAGAAAGCAGTTGGGTGAGAACAGTGTTTACCCTGACAGCAGATGACATGGACTCTTTCTAAGTTCCAAAAAAAGCCCTCAGAATGTGAGCTTTTTGGACAGATATTACTCTTTCTGGGTTTGTTTATGGAGTCAGGGCAGGGAAGGATGGGAGGCCGTTCCTCTCCCAAGTTCCTGGCCTTTTACCAATGAGTTCTTTTATCAGCCCCGTGCCAAAAATGCAGTCCTGGAGCAGAGTGTGAATTCTCCCTGCTGTTCCCAGTCAGCAGAAGAAGGCGACAAATGGGTATTGGTGACACTTGCTGTCACGTACAGTCTTTTATTGCTTTTATTCTATTACCAGTAATTGAAAGGTCAGCCAAATTTTTCTTCGACAATTAAGTGACATTTACAGATGGGAGATTGTAAGGAGCTAGAGATGTTTTCCCGAGAGTTGCTGCAAAAGCTATGCCCAGCTCACCCCATGTGTCACTGCTGCTAAGGTGTAAAACACCAGGGAGCATATTTTTAAGAATCATTCCATACGTGGTACATTGAGAAATGCAAATGCTGAGCTACTGGCCCAGGGATCTCATGGTGCACATTTTAACTTGGCAGGTGGTTGTTCACACAGCCCATCAGACAGAGCTCAATTGTGCTGAAGGCCAAAGGACCAGCCTTAATACAAGGTTATGTCTGGAAATGACAATCACAGATGACAGTGGGACTGCCAGTGTAGGAAATCTGGGGCAGAGCAGGGACAGAAGAGCAGGTTGCCCTGGGTTGATGACTGAGAATCAAAATGAAGGCTCATGCATTGAGTGCTTGGTACATTCAGCTGCCTCCTACTTTGTTCTTGCCTTCCAAGGGGTGGGAGAGGTGCATCTCATCCTTGGGGTGAGAGGCTGAGATGGAGGAAAAGGTTGTCCCCTGAGGTGCAAAGGATTCTTTCTACTTTGAATGGCAGCATGGTGCACCTCCAGATGAACAATGTTGAGAGGTGGAGGCAGGGCAGCGGGTCTCTGTGCCAGTTCCCAGCCCAACAGGCTGGCATTATGTCCCAGCATGTGATGGACCAGCGTGTTGTTTCATGCAGTGGTTAAGAAAACACTTGAGTGCCCTGTTGTTTGCTTAAATATTTACATAGTGAATCAGATTGCAGATGTGTTACAGCTAGTTCCCTTAGACAAACATGATTCAAATCTAGCACTTGATTGGGCAGCAGAGGACTGCTTGAGGGTGCCTTTGGCTGTTTACAGTTCCTATTGGCTTTGCAAGGAGTGTGAGGAGAGAAAAAGGGATGTGGCTAGAACATCCCTTCATCCTGGTGTCCCCTGAGGACAGAAAGATTTATCAGCATTCGTTGTGCCTGCACAATTGAAGTGGTGCTCTGGAAGTGTTCCTCTGGAGGAAGAGCTTCCTACAATTGTAGCCTGTACCCCTCTGCATTTCAGAGACTTGACTTCAAAGCAAGGTGGTCAGAAATACTCCTATAAATATCTGACAGAGAGGATGCAGATTTCTGTTGTTGAATCAACTCTGAAACAGCAGCTGTGTTATATATGTGTGGATCATGGTCTGGTGTTCCAGCTCAAGGGAATGAGTAGCCAGAAAGAGAGAAGGGGAATTAACATACCCATTGGGATTCTTGATTATGTGCTGCTTTAGCCGGTTCCTTCTATGGGCTGTAATTTGAGGCTTTTGAGGGCTTTATATAGTGCCTTTTTTAGAATTTAAACTAAAAAACTTTGAACTTGAGCTGAACCTGAATCTCATACCAGAAAACCTCACCCTGAAGGAAAGTGCATGCCTGGATCTGAACTAGAACATTCCCGTAAACAGGAATGTGTGCCTTGTGGTGACTCTTCAACCATACCAGTTCTCTCCAAGCAATGATGTGGGATCCTGCCAGTGAGAAAATACAGATGGCATATCCCAAATCATTATAAACATAGTTCTGAGCAGGCTGTTTCCTGGAGAGGATCTAGTAAAGGTGTCACCTTTATTAGTATCACCATTATTACTATGTTGTGTATGGCTCTCAGCATGAACTCAGCAATTATCAGAGGCTGACGTGCTCCATGTGAAGCTATTTTTTTTTCCATACCATCGTTTCTGATGGCTGCTGTTGTTGACCCATTTGAGAGAGAAAATGGAGATAATGGAATGCTTTATGCCAAAAGGGAATGTAGAGCAAGAGCTACAATGGATGGAAAGTGGACTCAGCAACATGAGATAACAGGAGTGGTCAGGGAGCAGCCAAGCTGTGCTGTCTGAATATGGGCTTTAACTTAGAACAGGGTTAATTGCCTTGTACTGCTATTTAGGCAGGATTTGCAAGAGGCACAGTTTGGTTCTGGCCTTAAGGTGTTTGTGTTTGGTGTCAGCTTGCTGCGTGTTACAAAAGAAAGGATAATATTAGGTAAGTGTAGATATAAGAAAGAGGCTCTTTATGGTGAGGGTAGTGAGACACTGGAACAGGCTGCCCAGAGGGGCTGTGGATGCCCCCTCTCTGGAGGTGTTTAAGGCCAGGTTGCACAAGACACTGAGCAGCCTGATCTAGTGGGTGGTGACCCTGCCTATGGCAGGGGGGTTGGAACTTGATGATCTTTAAGGTCCCTTCCAACTCAAATTATTCTATGATTCTAAGTTATACAAATATGTTCTGATACTCAATCTCCTTTGCCTGCAGTAGTGGAAGTTGCTCCATGACATGGAGAATCTTTCTTTCTTACACCTAAAAAGCATTTAGAATTTCATATTAATGAAGAGTTAAGTCCAGCTTACCCAGTATCTCAAGCTGCTAAGTTTTCCTCATGTGCTTTTGGTCAAGCTTACAGGTCCAGATGGTATTTGGTCAGCATAGAGGTGCAGTGCCTAGTACAGTAGGAGAACAAATGAAATCAGAGTACTGTCACTGGTAAGGTGTGTGGAGGTCTTCCTAAATTTTCCCATCAACAAATCATTCCTGGATGGCAGAAGAATAAACATTTCTCAAAACAGCCGAGCTGCTTAACAACCTTAAGCTAAAATCTGGAGACCAATGTAACTTTGGACCTTTAAACAAGGCATGTCATCAGGTCAGCTGAGGATATTCTTGGTGTCACAAGAGAAGACATCAAGCTCCTGCCTCCAGTACGTTGCAGGAAGGTGGAACTCCCTCAGTGCTAGAAGCTGATTGACAAACTTACAGGGAAAAAAATCCTCTTATATTTACTGGTAACAGGCTGATGCTGCAAGGCATGAAATCTGATTATAATTATTGTCTTAGGGTAAAGCTCCACCTTTTATTAGGATGTCCCATTATGGAAGTGACTCTGAATCTCTCTCAATTCATAGGCCCTGGGGAGACCACGATGATTTGAGTTGCATCTTCCTGCCTCTTTGTGTGCTTGTAAGCAAAGACTCACCAACACTGACCACAGCATGCACCTTCCTCAGAAGATACAGGACTTGGCAGCACTACTTTTAGTCACCACTGAGTTTTACTCATCCAGGGCCTTAACTCAAGGTTAGTATTACTGGTTTCTAAATAAGAGGTTATTATTTTACTACTTTGTATGAGGTTAAATTGGTTAAGTTACAGATTTTTTTTTCCTTTATATCCATCAAGTTTTCACTCTCCCAAACCATTTCTTTGATAAGCTGAAGATGTCATTTTTTCTATGCCCCTTATCACGATGCCCATTTCCCTACACCTGTGAGTCTGTGTTTTAAACTTTGCCAGGTGGTTTTTAAAACCATTAGTGGGTTAACCACATTTAAAAATATTTTAAAATATTCGTGAGAAATTTCTCAGTAAGCAGTTCAAGTTGTGATTAAATCAGAAATGAAAAGATCTGGGCTGTGTAGGTAGCTGGGTAAGCCTGAATTTCCTTTTCAAATAAAATACACAGATTATTCTTAAGAGTAAGAAAAGGGTGTGACTTTTTAGCATTTAAATTACTCCGTATGTGTTACAGACATGCATGTATAGTTATATGCATTAATATATCTGTAAAAAAAGAAAAAGAGCACACACATAATGCAGACTTGCTATGGTAACTGTTGTTGTGGAAGCCAATAATGGTCAGCTGGATGTGAAAAGCTTGGGAGATAAGAACACGCTATTAATACTCCTCATTTTTAGATGTGCTCACAATGAGGCTTCTATTTTGACACTTTCTTCTGAAATATGAAGCTTTAGGCATTATCAGAACCAGGATACAGGGCTAGATGGACTTTTAACTGCCTGCTGTTGTGATTCTTATCTTCCTCTATGGGGTGAATTAGAATTCTTTGGATCAATGAATGTACACAGTCTTTTCTTGTATCAGAATAACATTACACATCCTCTTGTCATTATAACACACCAGAAGATTATTTTCAATGATAATGACAAGACCACGTCAATCATAGGACTTTTTCAGTGGGGAATTTGCTTCTCATTGCATCTTTCATGTGGCAAATTTCCCCCTTTTTTCTTCTTGAATTGCCACTCAGAAGTTGGTAGAAAAATGTTCTGAATTTAAAAAGGGGAAAAAGAAAAGGCTCTCACTTCTGCTGCCACCGGTGCTCAAAGTCACACGGGCATTAACTTCTCCCGTGCATCCATGATTATAAAAATGGCATTAGCAGAGCCTGCGTTTTGTTCTGCTTAAATATCTGCCCAGATCACAGTTTCTCCCTGATAGACACTATTGTTAGAAAACATTAGTATGCGCTACCTGTATTTTTCCCTGTTCAAAGGAAGCAATCACAGAGCACTTCATTTATTTTAATAAGAGCTGGGTAAATGCTGTGCTGTTGCCATCCTGCAAGGAATGTATTTTCACGTAGAGGCATTATCATTAACAGATTCTTTTAAATTCCGGGAAGAGCACGGTATTTTTATTTGCCATAATGAAATCTCAGCACTTATAAAATTTTATTGTTTTAAAGCATTTAATTTCCTTCACTCTTTATTTTTATTTTTTTTTTTTTACTTAATTAAGTTCACTGGGAATCTCTTCTGTGCAGACAAGTCCTTTTAGGCCCAGTGTTAAATCTTGGGCATGCTGTGTAGCTGATGAAGACACAGACTGTTGAAGTCCCCAGGATCTGAAAGACACAGAAGTGGATTTCAGGAGATGCCAGCTGTAACACAACTGCACCAGGAAGTCAACTTACAAAGAGGACAGATTTAGTTCAAATATTGATGGAACAACTAACAAAGTGTCAGAAGTCTGGCAATGTGGATCCTCTTGGCATCTTTGGAGCATTTTCAGATACGTCTTGGGCACTTCCATGGATGTAGAGGTAAATCTCAATGTGAAATTTTGGGAAGTTAATTCACAGTTTCCAATATAAGGCACAGAAGCATAAGACTTCCTAAATATCAGTAGGATTTAGGTTCCTAAATTGGGAAAAAGCTATAGAAATAGGGCCAGTTATCACCTTGATTTAGCACGTTATCTTTGTTTTGGTCATTTTGTGCATTTTTGCTCGGGATGATTTGTCCTTCTAATAAATAATCGGTTTTAAATTGATTAAAATTGATTAGTCTGTTTGAAGTCTTCAGTTTTCACACTTTGCTAATCTGTAGAACTTCCTGAGAAAAACGGTGTCATAACTGCAGCGTTCTGCACCTTGACCTTAAGTGTATATTTCACTCATGGCCCATTGAAAAAATCAAAATAGGAACTTTGTAATAATCTCCCTTTACAGTTTGGGTTATGAGAAGCTGAGAATTCCCTTAGGCTTGATTGATAAAACATGGCATTTATCCTATTCCTAGGATGATGTTCAGCAAACTTTATGACAGAGGGAAACAGCTGGTAAAGTGGGTTCATGGAAAGGTGAAGGTAATATAGACATAAAAAACAAGAGGATAATGATTTTAAAAGGGATAATAGTTGTAATAACACCATTAACCTTTTGCTTCAAATTATTGAATGTGTGGTCTCTTCAGCAGGCTAATCAAAGGTTTGCATTAACTGCAATGCAAGAGGAAGTGGCAATATACAACCTGAGGTGATGGGTTTTTTTTTTCTTCTTCCAATTATTCATTCTCAAACCCTTAGGAAAAAAAAAATAGGGGGGGAAACTAACCCTTTGGCTGTTAAAAACCCCTTCTAGTTTTGAAATATGAGGCTGGCTTGCTTTGAGAAGACTGGTTCCTTCCTGCTTTACAAGAGCTGCATTTTGCAAGGCCAAAAGAAATGAAAAATATATTTAATTTGTTTGATATGTTTGTTTTTTATAGATGCATAGACATTAAAGTCAGAAATGTACCTAAACAGCTAATTCAGCCTGTCCTTCCAGGTGAGCCTCTGCAGATGATCCCCTTCCTTGCAGTAGTACCACGTGGCTCAGGGGAAGAGTGTAGACACATCATCATGAACATTGTGGACATGTCAGAGATGTGATGGGACATGCAAAGATCTGTGCTGCTGTGCCTAGGTCACTTCTGATACCTAAACACGTCATCATAGAAAAATTGCTGTTACTGCTTTCATGTTACATGCACACACAGAGTTGAATATGTATGTAAAAACTCTGCTTTGCTAGTAGTTCACCTGCTAAAAGGCAAGTACATTGATAGTGGAAAATTGCCATAGATGATGGAAAAGCTTGTGGTGACTTGATGGAATTGTTCAGGAATTTGTCCAGTTGGAAAAATCTACTCTTGGTTCTGCTGGTGTTGATCCTTATTGCTTAGTTAATGCATCCATCCAAGGTGCACATCAGAGCACCTGATTGTCTGACTGGCTTGCAATGTGTCCTGTCAATCTAGTATGAAAGGAATAAGTGTAAAAGCAAGTTTGCACCGTTCCTCGCTGACAAAACCTCATACCATTAACAGGCCCATTCTGTGGAATCAGAAGGCGGTGAAAGACTTGAGGAGCAGCGTGTCTTGAATTTGAATGAGCTGGATTGAATTTAAAATCAACAAGCTGAAAGAGCCTGAGATAAGAAGTCAGAACACTCAGAGGAACTGTTCCAGGAACTAAAGGTGAGAGAAACACTAAGTCACATTAAAAATATTCAGCAAGACAAAGGGACACCTTTCTTCTGGACACCTTTTCTTAGAAGTCGTCTACAATCAGTAACCTTTCCCAGGCACTTTCCCAGGCTGTTTTTAGTAGGCGAATCCTTTGTTTCAAAACCACCCATTGATTCAGTACCCTAAGGGAGAAGTAATTAAGGTGTACAGAAATCTTGCCTGATGTATGAGGTGTAGAAGAGAGAGGCAGAAAGGGGGAGTGAACGAATTTTTCCAGAAGATAGTTCTCACAACACATGTAGAGTATCATTAAACACATGTTTAGGTATGTGGATGTGCAGCTTGATTCATCTTTCTGTTTATTTCCATGCACAGAAATGGCAATGTACATACGTGTGTGTTCCTGGAAGATAAACTGTTTCAGCAGTACTTTGTCAGAATGTAATTTAGAGAGTTACTTTCTTTTAATGCACAGTAGTTTAAGCAAACTCCAAGGTTCTTACTTGGCAATAAACCTATTAAATCATCTTAAATACCATGTCATAATGACAATTTGATGCCACCAGATGTGGCACTAGGGCTTTTTTTTTTTTTTTTTAAAGGTTTTCCGGGGGCCACAGTTTCTTGATTTTTA
>VZTY01022911.1:152054-204981 GCA_013400935.1 Turnix velox
GGGCTGTTTTTCTTCCTGGGCCACATTATAAGCTTGGTGGTTTCAAGACTGGGATAACAGGAGATTTAAGGAGGAGACTCAGTACTACCAGAGCAATGTGGATGAGAGTGCTTCTTGTTATGAAGAGCCAGCCTCAGGTTTGTGTGCCAGGGTGGAACCAACAGTTCTTAAATAAGTAAGTTAGGATAGAGGAATAGTCTGAAAATTCTTTACAGTGAGGGTAGTGAAACACTGGAACAGGTTTCCCAGAGAGGTTGTGAATGCCCCCTCTCTGGAGGTGTTTAAGGCCAGGCTGGACCAGGCACTGAGCAGCCTGATGTAGTGGGAGGTGTCCCTGCCTATGGCAGGGGGGTTGGAACTCGATGATCTTTAAGGTCATCAACCCAAACTATTCTATGATTCTTCCTTCAATTTTCAAGAGGCTTATGCTGTGATGAGCATGGCATGGGTTTTGATGTAGAATCCTGGCAGCTGATGTGTGCTTGGGCTTTGAATATAGTCATACCAAAAAAACCAAAGCATTTCCACATATAAAAATCCTACATTATTTTTCCCAACATGCAAAAACATTATTAAAGGAAATTACCATCCGACATTTACTTGGATTATCTCATTCTGCACATCCAAAATATTAAATGTGGACTATAAAGAGATGTTATGGTCAAAAGGACTTCTTCTACTGCACAGGGATTTTTTCAGCAATTCTTCCACCAACTTCAGAACTCTGAGTTGAGTTAAATGGATTTTTTTGTTTTTTTTTCCTGACAATCCCAGCTTATTTGTGCTGAGTCAGGAAAAGTTAAGTATTACAGACAGGGTATGCTTAAGGTTTGCTGCCCAAGAGTTGAAATATCCATAGTAATATTTTCAGAAATGCTCTCTAGATTGGTGCTTACCCTTGAGGTGAGGTTTTGAAGTGACACATCATCATCATCATCCACTGCATTCTCAGGAATCTGTCAAGTGATTAATTGCCTCCCCCTGACATAAAACATGTGAATCTGGTTTGTAGCCTGAGTTCAAGTAGTTTCCAATTCTACCTGGTGGTTTTTGTTACATATTACTGGTGAGCTCTTCTAACCAGGACTATGGGATTTTTCTTGAAATCGTGGATGCTGTCCTAATTACCAGCTACTGATTAATGAAAGAAATATAGTAGAAAAATACCATCTAATATGAATTACATATGGCTCAGCTTTAGTGTTTAAGTCCTGCCTCAGCCACTGATTGGAATGCTTTATCCAAGTGCTTATCATTAAGCCCCAAAATAAATCCCACTGAACTCGGCAGTAGAAGGCAGCCCTCAGTATTAAAAATAAAATCACCAGCCCTAGCATTTCTCCACTTTTAAGACCCAGCAGCCTGAGAGTTTGCCAACTGCAAGTGTTCTTTTCATTTTAGCTTCTCTTGGGCATATTATGTGACTCTAGTTTTACTCATTAAAGTCTCAGATTGTGCTTGTTTTGTTAACAACTGTTAGGGCAAGGGTTCTAACTCTTAATTGGCACCATCTGGAAATGAGAAGGAAATTGCTCAGGATGAAGGCAAAGACAAGAAAAGACCTCACACTTTTCAGGGCTGCAAAACTTTGTCCCGTTTGTAATAGCCACATCTGACCTGGGAACCAGCTCACCCTTTATTTCTGATGGGGGCTGGAGGGAGAAGGGAAATTTTCTTTCAAGAAAATGACAGTCCATGCGTTGCCAGCAGAACCAGAAAAGAATCATTTAAAAGCAGAAAGATGCATGGTTTGGGCTGTGGAGAACTAGGCCTTTTTATGCAAATTTAATATCTTTGTTCCCAGGTTTTTTTCCAATCTTGCACCACTTGTTCAGCATTTTCTGGCCCTGGTTTCCATAGCTGCGTGCAATCACACTCTCACACAGATGCCACTCTATGTTCAAAGCACTGAATGCTACAGGGCATATTAGTGTTTTTATGCTTTAGATCTACCTTTATGTAACTCCAGAGCTCATTAATATATACCATTTTGTGTGATTAAAAGACAACAACGTGGCACGGGAGAGGCTTTGAACAGGAGAATGGATTGCAAGGAAAATGGCTTTCTTCTCATTATGCAGATTTTCAGATAGACATGAGATGGGCACAGCGAGTCCATGGGCAAGATACAACTTTGCAAGGTAATCATCCTCTGGCTGCTGCTGAGCAGACTGTGTGTCAAAAATACCCCTGAAAGAGTCAAATGCTATTTGGAATGTGAAGATTTTCATGTCATCATTTCATATTAGTCTTTAAGGCCTGGCTGGACAAGGCACTGAGCAGCCTGGTCTAGTGGGAGGTGTCCCTGCCTGTGGCAGGGGGGTTGGAACTCAATGATCTTTAAGGTCCCTTCTAACTCAAACTGCTCTCTGATTCTATGACAAGTCCCCTCATGGTCCTTTTAGGCCTGTTTAAAATCTCAGGGAGAGCCACTCTCTCCTGCTGTGTGAAAAGCTAGAGATGGGATGGAGGTGTGGAGGTACCAGGGTGATGGGCTCACTGTGAACGGAGCAAAGACCAGAAAGGTCTAACTGCTGCTGGTAAAACAGTTTCCCCTGTAATTACAGCCAGAATCCTTAACTCTAACACTGCAGTGCCACAAAAGGATTAGGATTATGGGTGCCAGAGTATAATTATTCTCTGACTGTGGATGCTGCATTGGAATGATTGAGGTGATGACCATCTCTTGCACCAAATCAGGTAAAGTGGGAATTTTTGTGACTGTCAGCTCTGACTTCTCAAGCTGCTCTTTGTCCCCTGCTTGCCAGTGCACAGGCTGGTTTAGCAGCACGTGACAGAAGTGATTGCCCTTTCAGGTCGTGTGCCTGTCCCTGCTATGGCTGTGTCTCCTGCCAGAGCTTCCTGATAACCTCTGGAGATCCCACTGCACAGACTCACCTCCTCACTCACTCACACTGCAATGGCCAAGATGATGAGAAGCAGTGGGAGGAATCAGGAACCAAAACCAACTCAGGATACATCTAAAAGCTGAAGGTAAGGAAACCACTTGATGCATTTGACAACAATCAGAGTACAAACATTGTCTGGAGGGGCAGGAGGATGTTTTGGTAAGAAAAAGAAGGAGGCTAGAGCAGCATGAAAGAAAAATGTCTGGTTTTGAGATAGCTTTAATGCTGTAGGTGTGCATGTTTTATGTGGCACTATCGAACAATTTGGAGAGTTGACCCTCCTCAGCCTTTTTAGGAGTCTCTATTTCTCAGGAACAGCTTTCCATTAAAAAAGATACTTTGCGTTTGGATGGTTGGGAATCTGCTGATGTTGCACCTTGGGCAGGGGCAATAATGGAAAATGTGGTGCCTAATCCACTCAGTTCTCAACTAAAACCTTCTAGAAATGAGCAAGCAGATGTGTTTTTTTTTTCCAGTCTTAACCCCTGAGTTAGTGTTAAGGGGTGTGTGACAAGTAGCAGTGCAGCTCCTGCCTGGCTGTGGGGTGATGGGGAGATCCACACAACCTGCAGTGACAACATGCTTTTCCATTTTTTCCATTCCTCCCTGTGAAAGGGACATACTGATCATATGCAACTGTGACAGCAAATTGTGAATTAGGAAATAAAAATCCCTGCCTGATGGTACAGAGATCTTAGATACTCAGCAATTACTGCCTCACTACAATTTCTGCTGGGTGTTACTTCCTCCAACACAACACCCAGCACAGGCAATTTACCACAGAGGTCAAAAAAGAAAAATCTCATTAAAACCAGGTGATTTCTCAGCTCCTGTTTCTGCTTGGTGGCTGCCCAGGGGAAGAATCCTGAATCCCTTTGTGATGTGAAGACCAGCAGTCATGGTGTGGCTGTGGAGCTGCCATCAGCTTCACTCCCTGCCCAGCCAGAGGGGATGTAACCTGCTGCTGCTGCCAGTGCAGCCGAGGTGCAGGCAGGCTCGGAGCTGAGCGAGGCTTTGGAGTAACCAAGGGCTGCAATTTACTAGCTGTTTCATTCCCGGGAACAGCAAACCCCCTGGGGCTCTGACACTCTCTCCCACGGGATGATCTGTTGAATGCTCTGCAAGATGCTGGACCCGATTCTCTCGGCAGCAGCATCAGGTGCTCGCAACTGCTGGCAGGAGCCGGCAGGGCCAGTTGGCAGCAGCGCGGGCGTCGTGCAAATGTGCTGATGTGGCAGTGACATGGCAAGTCCTGCCAGGGCCCTGCCTGCAGAAGGCGAGGCAGGCTGGAGAGCTATCTTTGTGCAGTGTAATTTCCTGACAGCCCCAGCTGTCCTGTCTCTTGTTTGGAGGTGGTGGAGACCCCCTGCAGAGGTGGCACAACTGTGCCAGTCAGGGTGAATCACTCTCCAAACAGCCACCACCCAGGCGTTTTGCCTTCTCCAGCTGATGGCCCGAGCCAGGAGATGGCATCTGTGCAGCGCTGTGTGTGTGCCCACCGGCTGCCAGAGCTGTGTGGAGGGAGGAGCAGGTGCTCCACAGGCAGCTGGGAACCTGGCTGAGGGTCAAGTGCTTTTAGGAAGAAACACACTCTATCTGCTCCTGGGAGGGGAGTTCACATCCCAAAGATTGGAGATTCAGTTTTGTCCAAGAAGATGTAACCATGAAGGAACCCAACAAAGCCCCCATCAGTTCACTGATTTTTCTTCCAAGAAAATGACACCGTATATTTACAATGAATTCATTCTCTTCCTGCAGCACTTCAGTTAATCCTTTTTATGTTTTTCACCAGTAAAGCTTTGGAATATTATGACTTAGAAAAATATTTGATGCCAATGGGGAAACACCACAATAATATCAGTTACCCAAGGAGAAATATTTGTATATACTGAGAGAATTTAACCTCAAACACTCAGTTCACCCATTCATGTGTGATTTATATTGCCCCAGGCTCCGAGGCAGAGTGAACATTGACACCCTTTGATGTTGAAAGAAGCCTAGTGCCTGGCCTTTGGAGAGGTTTGTGATGTCTCTATCAGCCTGTCAATGGAAAACCAGGCAGCAAAGCCAGGCCCCCTAAAGATTTCAAGGCCTCGTAGGCAGAGGGATCGTGTAAGCATTTTACTTCCACCGAGTGCGTGAGAGGCTGAGCACAGGCAGCCGGGCTAATTGAGCACTTGCAGGGCACTGTGCTGTCCTCAACATCTGCACTGCTCTCCACAACCAATGCTCTTTTGGTCCAGAAAAGATAGCAGTAGCACCAATTGGGATGTTTAGCCACTGCATACCCCTGACTGTGGTTTGT
Source organism: Turnix velox (assembly GCA_013400935.1). Classification (NCBI taxonomy): domain Eukaryota; kingdom Metazoa; phylum Chordata; class Aves; order Charadriiformes; family Turnicidae; genus Turnix; species Turnix velox. The sequence goes on from VZTY01022911.1 coordinate 157,269, forward strand.
GCTAGTAGGGATGTGATAACCCATGGGCAAAAGAGGGAGGTGTTTAAGGCCAGGCTGGACAAGGCATGGAGCAGCCTGATGTAGTGGGAGGTGTCCCTGCCTATGGCAGAGGGGTTGGAACTCGATAATCTAAGGTCCCTTCCAACCCAGACTATTCTATGATTCTATGTGATAACCCGTGGCCAAAAGTAGGGCATAAAACTTGCTTACTAGAAATGGAAACTGGTTTTTTTTTTGCACTTCTTGAGATGCAAATAAGCTCTGCCCAGAATTTCTTCCCATTTCTGTGGAGTTTCCAGGGTTTTCCATGGGGCAAAATAGTCTTGAGTAGGTTTGGCATCTCATGCAGGGAAAGACACCGCTCTAAGACTTTAAAAATGCACCATCAGCATGTTCTGCACATTCTGCACTTCACATCCCTGGCACAGGAACAGAGCAGCCAGGGAGGTCAGCAATGGCAGGCAGGTGGCAAGAGGGACCCTGAGCTGATGCTCCTTGGGAAACAAATTCCCAGGCAAGGGGTTGAGTAACACTTTTGGAAGGCAGGATTAAAATTCAATACAATGCTGATAGATTGAGGAAATGGCTTGAAAACAGTAACAGGTGATATAATAAAGACAGCTGTAGAATGGTTTACATAGAATTAGGGACTGCTGGCTAGGCACAGCAGGATCTGAGGATTACTGGGGATTATGAACTGAAGATGCATCTGAAATATGATGCTGTTGCAAAAACAAAAGACCAGCACTTCCTGCTCATATTGAGGCCGAGAGCTCATTTGAATCAGGGTTGCAGCTCAACAGGAGAGGTACAGAAATGGCCAACAACTTGGAAATGAAGAGCAGAGGGGAGCTGGTGTGTGCCACTTGGCAAAGAAGGGCTAAGGAATGGCCTGTGAGGAAGAGACTGCAGCAGAAAGGGACTGAATCTTGTTTCCTGCTTGTTGAGAACTGAGAAGTGAAGCTGCTGGTAACTCAGAAGCAGAGGAGGAGAATGGGCAAGGACCTCAGTGACCAAGCGTCTCAATAGTACCTTGCCCTGATCATAGAATCATAGAATAGTTTGGGTTGGAAGGGACCTTAAAGATCATCGAGTTCCAACCCCCCACCATAGGCAGGGACACCTCCCACTAGATCAGGCTGCTCAGTGCCTTGTCCAGACTCCTGCTTTCCTGCTCAATCTGCTCTTCATGTGTGGTTCATTTTACTTTTGATAGAGATGAGAAGGTGAACTTTTTAAAAATGCAGCCCAGTTCTGCAGGGCAGTAATGAAGAGGGCAGAAACAGGATAATCAATTTCTTTGCTTCTCTGGCTACAGCACTGAAAAGAACTCACACCTATACCGTTAGTGACACCATACATTGTCCTTACTGTGCTCTTGTCCCTTTGGAAAGTCCGACACTGCCATCTTTCTTTCCCTTGTGCCCTTCAAGTGGAAGGACTGTAATGTCACAGGCTGTGAACAGGAGTCAGAGGGGGGAGAGCAGATAGCCACAAATTTGCCTCGGTGGGAAAGTGGAGAATAATTGTGGGTTCTGATTTTCCAGGGAGCCTCTGTGGGGAACTAATAGTCTAGAGCTGTCCTTTTTGAGGCCTAATTATGTCTCTCTGTCAAACTATAAAAACAAGAGACTGTAGCATCACAAGGGAAAATGAAAGCTATTGGCCTGTGTTCTGCATTTAATAGGATGTCAAAATCTAAAGCACAGTCTGACTGGTTTCTGACTGAGGTTAGAAAGGAAAATGCAACTAATTAGGCTGCTTCTGAATATCCTTCTCTGTCTAATAGCTGCAGACTTGCAAATGGTAACACTGGGAGTCCCAAACCCTCTGATCAGTGCTGCTGGTCAGGATTGTAGGAATCTTTCCAGTTGATGGCATTCAGGCACCATGTGAGCAGTGTCACTGCTGGGGACAGGTCCCTGAGAAATGCCTTGTGCCACCGCATCCCTCTGTTTTCAGGAGAGGAGAAACAGCCAAGGTTTCAGGCAGGAGAGGAGCAGGGTGCTCTAAGGGATGAACTGATGAACTAACTAGTCTTTTATAGCACAGTTTGAAGATTAATTTCCAAAGTCTCTGAACATGAAACACAAGCTTTACTTTTTGGGTGTTATGGTACACGAATCAAAGTAAAATATGGTGGTCTCCAACACACATAAAGAAGTGTGGGTGGTAGAATTCAACTCAAAAAATCCCCCAGTCATGTTATGTGTGAGCTGAAGCTGTTGGTCCCAACTTTTTGCTAGCCAAGGTGCTCCTTCATGTCCTGCTTTTCCACCTGCACCCAAGTTCTGACCATTAAATCTGCTCCCTGGCTTAGAGATGCCTTTTCTTGTGTCCCTGCCAGCACTAGAGGACAATGCACTCACACTTCTGGAAAACCTGTGAGAACAGGAGGTGATGGCCTAAATCAGAGTGACTAATGCATTAATTACACATTGGACTCTGCTCCGTCAGGGAGTATTAGATGATGTCCTAGTGCCTTCCTCTATCCTTTGAAAGTTAGTTTGAGGGTTTTTTTTGCATTGAAATGATTTATTGGAGAGAACTGCAGCAGTTACAAGTTCTTTTTACCTTTCCCTTGTCAGCTGCCCTCATTCTGAACCAACGCTATGCTCAGCTGGCTCCTCATGTTTTACAGATGAACTGAAATAAAAGTGGAATTTGTCCCACTGTGAGAGAAAGGAAGAAGGGAAAAAAAATAACTGTCTACAAGATTTTTCATGCAAGTCCCACATCCTTAGTTTTGCCCTTTTTTTGACACAGAAATTTGATTGTCTTGTACTTAGACTTTCTAAGGCACCTTTCTGAGTTTCATTCTTCTTTTCTGACCTGACTCTGGGTTAGCTGGGAAACTGCTGACTTTGCCTCACAGTGAAAACTAAAGATTGCAATTTGAACTCAGAGGACATCAGTCGACAGAAAGAAAATGTGGCCTCAAAATGGTGATTTTTTTTTTGATGCCTTTTCTGCAGGGTCTTGCAGAGGGATCTGAGTCTGGAAAGCAGAGTCATTGAGCCTGTAAGAAAATGAAAGGCCTTGCCAGGAGTCAGCCTGAAAAGAAAGGGGTAAAAATGAGTGCTCAAGGTGAAAGATGTGCATAATCCAAAGAACCCCAGGAAACAAAGAGAAAGAACACCACCTGGATCTCCTTGGTGACTGCCAAAATAGTGTGTGATATTGTCTCAACATTTGCATGGAGATTTGTATTCGTATTTTCCAGTAACTAAACACTGATTTCACCCACAAGTAATAGTTTCTGCAGATGAAACCAACCCATGCTATAAAGTGTGTCTTTTCCCAGGCCGTAGCTGGAAAAGTGACTTAAAATAGCTTGGGACCAGTACTGCAAGCAGAAACCAGCTGCTTACCACAAAACCTTGCCCAAGCAGATGAATCTTCCCCAGCTTTGTATAAAGATGTCTGATTTAGATGGGCCAATGGATGGCACAGACCAATACCCACTGCAGCATTGGCAAGGCAAAGAATTTGGTTGTGACTTGGAAACATTTTTTGCTTCAGGTCTGTCCTGTGTTTCCAGCTGTAGAATTGATCCCACTAAAAATGAGGGAATCAGCTCTACTAGGAAAAGATCTGAGCAGGAGACAGTAGCACCAAGGCATATCCATGAAGATGTCTCATCCACTACCAGCTCTTCCAGTCCAGGCAAGGACCAATCATGGTCTGCTTCCCGTGGCCCTTCCATGTGAGCTTCCTAAAGCTTACAGAGAAGCTTTTTGGATAAGCTGTATTTTTTGGAAAGCCTTGAGAACAATTTTAACCTGTTTAAGTCTTTCAGAATATTGGTAGAGGTGGATTTAAACATGCACTTAAATAATACCCTGAGTGCAAGCTGTGGCCCTCAGTTGGGTATTGCTGCCAGTTTAGGACAACAGCCCTCTCCCAGCACAAGTGACATTTGAGTCAGGCAGTGTAGGAAGAATAAAATAGAAAATTGTCTTTTCTGAGAGGATGCTCAGGGTTTTTTTTGCTGTCCCCCCCACCAGCTCCTTCCCTTTGCAGACTTTCATCAGGATTTCTCCAACCAGCACAAAAGCCTTCCCTGCTGCCCCATGTTTAGCACAGCTTGTCAGGAGCTACTGACACAGCACAACTGAACACCAAGGCATGGGTCACTTCAAAGTTTTGTCAGAAACAGCAACAAAAATACAAGCAATTTTCAAAGGGGGGCAGATTAATAACCACACAACTCAAATTTAGCACAAAAAGTGAACTGGAATTAGCAGGGTGGGAGGGTCTGGTATTTTTCTCCTGTGTTTTCATCTCTCTGGCTTGAAGGGTTGGAAGGGATGTGCCGCTCAAATAAAGTATTACTTTTGCCTTTTAATCTGCAACATAAAGATGACATAAAATTTACCCCTGCGAGTTGCCATGTAAATGAATCCAAGTCAAATAAGGCACAGGGAACAACAAAGCAACCCAGCCTGCTCTGCTCTGCAATACCCACGCTTAATTTGTGCATAGAAATCCCAGGAACTGAGAAAAGTCAGGGCCATTTCATGTACATCCCCACACGAGTCTCCCTCCCACCACAAATGATTATTTTTTGGAGGGAGGGTGGAATGTACAGGGAGGTAAAAAAGGTCGTCAAATCCATGTTAGATGATGGCACAGATTCCTCAGCTACCAAACGCAAGGGCCGAGCAGAACAAAGAGATTTGCATTCTAAGTGATGCAAAGCAGCCAGCAGTGTTTTAATGTTGTGTTTGCTCTGTGATGTCTTCATCAGGCGCTCAAAGGCAGCGGCTCTGGCAGCGGCGGGTCCCCGCGAGCCTGTCAAACTCCGTTTCCATGGTTTTCCTTCAGGCAGCACCATCAGCAGACAGCACGGAAATGGACCCCTGCAACCTGTTTTGAACAGTGTCTCTGATGTAGGGCCCCAGAGCGGGCATCAAACTAGCAACAAGCAGCAAGAAAATAACAATTTTGCTTTTCGCAGGTGTCAGAGCGGCAAACAAAAGGCTGTTTATAAAAGATGCAACATCCCCTTTTTGTTGGTGCTGGCAGTTTAAAGTCAGATGGGCACAGCCAGCGAGTTGAGGTGGAGGTTTTGGAGAGGACATGTTGTGAGAGAGGGAACTGGTCCTGAGAAATTTCAATCGTTTCCTCTTTAATCCTTTAGCCTCACTAAATAGGGCCTTCTCATCACCAAATAGCTATTAAATTATTCCATTTGGATCAACAAGGAGGGCTATTTTTCTGCAAGAATTAGTGTTTTTTATTCTAAGAAGGTGTAAAGGTCTCACTCTTCCCTCATCTTAAAGAGTATTCTATCATTTATATTTAAAAAAAAAAAAGTTTGGACCATTTAATGGGTATGAAGCCATATTTGAGCAGTGATATTGAATATTCAAGAGGTGAGAAAGACGAGTCCCATGTCTTGTGTCACTGTGGCTGCCTGTGTGTCTTGTCAGAGTTGGGCCAGCCTGCACTGAGAGAGCAGGAGTCAGGAGAGCTGACAGCCAGCCCCAGCTGGACCAATGAATTTCCAAACACTGTTTAGAGAACTTCCCCTCTTGGCGCCTCAGTTTCAGCGTGTGTGAAATCTGGATAATGATTTATTTATTCTCTCGTGAAGGATATGGCATTTTATGCCCCAACATGATATAAATCTCATGGTTACCCTTCTGGGTATCATGACTCTAGTGAGTGGAGCCGACACAATTCCCTCAAGAAAGAGTTTTCTATTAAAGAAAATTGATGGGTCAGATGCTGACCAAGTTACAAGAGAATCTGCTTTTCCCCACTAATTAGCTGACTTTACCACAGCTGCTCGGGGAGGTTCTGGGAGCCACCAGCCTTGTTGGCACTTGTTTCCTTTGCAATGTATCTGCCAAGCCAGGGAGAAGCCAGGAACTGGGAAGCTTTGGGAGCTGCCTCTTTTTTATTCCTGTAATGAGAAATCTCAAATGGACATTTGGTTTTATGAGATGGTCAGCTGGGAGCTGACATGTGGCTTTCACATTCACCTGGGCCTTCCACAGCAGGACTTCTTTCCTTCATATATTCATATGTTGGAGGTCTTCTGGTGCTTTGGGGTCCCAGTCTGCTCTTCAGTTTCCCACAGAGTCCTTGTATTCCAGCTCCTGTTTTCATAGTTCTCACTGCCTCTGATACCCTTGTGTTCTTTGCTATGGAAAAGGTCGAAATGCTTGTGGTTTTCTCCCAAGATAATGTGGAAAAAATAGCCAAGTCTCATGCAAAAGAGAGATGTGTTTTTCTGTGGATCTGTCAACTCAAAACACAGCAGTTCATGGTTTGACTGGAGTTACCCAGTGTACATTAAGCAAATCCTGCACCATATCAGCACTCAGAGCAGAGTGAGGTCACTGAGTGTGTTCAGAGATGCCAAGTCCCCATCCAGGTATGAGGCTTGTCAGAGTTGGGCTGATGGTTGGACTTGATGATCTGAAAGGTCCCTTCCAACCTTGATTATGAAACTATGAAACTAAGTGTTGGGGAGCAGATGCAGGTGATACCATGCTGCAAATGCAATCCTACCCTCACCCTGTGTTTTAATAGTCACAAGATCTATGGAGAAAATGAACTTGGGGTTTAGAAGGCTTTCAAACTGGTTATGATGTACTGGTTACTATTCTTTTCCCCTCCAGACTTCATTTGGTTAAATAAAAGCAGAGCATTTTAAAAATGAAAACCTTTTCTATTTACAACACTGATTACCACCAGAACAAGGCCAGGTATAGACAAAATATTTACAGATCTCAACATTGCTAACCACTGTGTGCGAGGTTTCCTTATCCTAGGAAAAATTAAATTCCTTTTCCACTGACAGAAACAACACATTTGTTCTCAGAGTATTACTGTACAGCTCAGAATTTGCTCTGACTTTCTCAAAAGCCAACAGTAAAGCAGAGCAAATGTTCACTGAAATGAGCAGTGGTTGGCATGAAGGGATGGGGTGAATAAGCCCCAGACTCTCTAACTGAGATTTCTCTCCATCAGAGGAACTGTTCCTAACTTTTGTTCTGTGTCTCAGGATGAAAATAAAACAAAAACACCTCTGGGGGAAAAAAAAGTGCCTGTGTCACAATGGAGTCAGAAGCTGGCAGTTGTAGTACCTGGTCTATTTCTTTAATGAATTCTTGTGTTTGCAGGCTATTGCATGATCATACAAAATGTGCCTTTGTATTGTTTCCCAGTTTTGAAAATAGCTGTAAGTGGTGTGGGTTAGAGCAAACAACTCAGCAAAGCAGAACTGACTTCATTCACCAATGGTTTGTAGCCACACTCCTGTGTAGCAGGGCAAAGGGGACATGTCCAGGGAATTACTGGAGGGAATTGGGAACAGTTGCTTTAAAACTGAAGGCTTTTGAAATAAAAAAACCTTCTCTGTATTGCTGCACTGTTATTCATCAATGGGGACTGAGCTAGAGGGAGGGAGGGGTGCTTAAAAGGCACCAACCCTGTATTCTCTCCATTGCTGTGCAAACTCTGTTCTATAATCAGAAGATTCATAGATGTATTTATTTTAGAATATTTTCTTCTACTTTAGATTAAACCCCTCCAGAATTTGGTTTATCACAGTGTGTGGAAGGAGGCTGGGAGATCCTTACCTTGGAAGGCACTGTCTGCCCAGTGCTGTGAGCCCATGGTGTGGAAAAAAAGAAGTACTGCTCTACTGGAATGAGATCATGCACAGAGTTACCCCAAGAGCTGGGCAGGAAGAAGTGTGTTAACCTTTTGTGTGTTGGGAACCAGGCAGAGCCCTTGAACTTCATCACTAAATTATTCATTATTTTATAGGATCTCCCTCTTGTGCATGTGTTTCCATTCTCCCACTTGGATTTAGCAGCACAATCTCACTATTACCACCACGATTTTATTTACTATTCTTATTTTTCAGGCTATTGGAGATAGCAGAAGAATGGCCTGCAGTTCTCACTCTGCCAGTAAGCAGGGATTTATCATGTAAGAAGTCTTTCCACGCTGTCAGATTTATATGATTCTTTAGAGTCATAGTTAGTAAAGGTGAAAAATAAAATCAAAAAGGACAAAGAAAGTAGCACAGCACAGTGTGCATGAGACACCCTGAGCAGAGACAACGGCAGACCCGACACTCTTGGGGTGAAACAGAAGTGGGGAAAAAGTCATTTTATCTCAGCATTTGCTTTGGCTGACTTCTTGGTCACCAACATATTAATGACTCTTCCCCTAGCAACTACAGAGCTTCCAACATGCAACTATTCTTTGGTCATAAAGACAAAAAAAGGAGTTTGCCAGAACAGAGCTACCCCATTCTGGGCTGCTGACAACAGTCCCAGACTGTCCATATGCTCTGCTGCACTCACAAGTGGGAAAGCAACATTTTTGTTCCTGCTGGTGCCGGTGGTGTCCCTGTGGTTGTTATTGTTTCCATCCAGACCTTCTCCTCTTCCCTGGAGCTCCTGCCTGTTCTCTTTCAGGCTGCACCGATAGCAATGTCACAGCTCCTGAGCGCCGAGGAGAGCGACCAGATGTAGCTGTTGTCACTTTCCTGCCAGCCGGTGTCTCACTTTATTCCTCGGGCTGGCTGTGGAGTGGTTCACACTGACAGGGGCTGCTGAGGGAGTGGGGATGTTCCCAAGGGCCAGGATTAAGCAGAGGTGGACAACTGGCCCACAGAGGGCAGGGAGGAACAGGACTTGCCAGCTTTGGGGCTGCAGGGGTGAAGAGTAATAATTTCTCTTGGGTTGGGTGTAACTGATGAGTTGGGTGCAGAGAGCAAGGCAGCAAAGGACTTGTTGGTCACTGATTCCTGAAAAGGACAGATAAGCACCTCTCAGTTCCTACCCAGCAGGAATTCAGGCCTCTTGAGTTTTGTAGAGGTGTTGACTGAAAGGTTCCTTCTTTCATTGAGCACCACAGGATCTGGTGGTGTCTCTGCATATAGGCTAAGCATGGCTGTTAGATGAGAGCCCCAGCGCTGCCTCTGAGGACAATGCAGTTCACAAGCTACTTAAGCCTGCACTGCATTTTAAAACATTTTAAAGGGGTGATCTCATTTACTCCTCCATCTCTGAGTTAGGCACTCTCATCTTCCTCACATCCAGACAAAATCTAGTCATAGAATGGGGGCACAGGGCTGAAGAAATGCTGTGCATACAGAGTGAGCAGAGAGGCAATGGCGGTGGCAAGCTGAAGATTGAGCAAAACACTAATTTCTACCTTTAGCCATTAGGATTAGAGAGAGAAATTCACTGTTCTGATTCCTTTCCATGAAATAAAAGCACACAAAATACAACTTCTTTCTACTATTACATCTATTGTCTTCCCAAACCTTCTCTTATCACAATGTTCTGTGCTTTCAGAGGAGGATATTCAGTCCTATGTGGTGTCTGTCTTTAGGGTAAGCATTTTCGTGTTTATCTGCACACTCACTGGCAAGGCAGATAACAGACTTTATTTTCTGCATTATCACAATTTTTCTCTTTCCTAGGAGCCAGTCAGACTTTAAAAAGAGGAGCAAATATTTGAGCTTGCTCTGTAGACCTAACATGAAGCTGTTTTTTACAGATTTAATGCTTATTTATACCCACTAAAGCTTGAATGGTTTTTTTTCAGCTTCTTGGGTTAAAAACTTCCCTTTTGCTAATATTCACTTGCTCTGTTCATTATTCTGTGCCAGGCTCTTCCCTCCCCTGATTGCATGTTATCACCTTCAATGGAACAGCTGTGTCATTGCTGAAGGGTGCTAATCTTCCCCTATCTAACACCTTATTGACAGCCAGAGTCAGGGAGGCCCCCAGTCTTTTCTGACTTGGTTGAATTCTCAAAACATTCCTTTTTTAGCTTCCTTTTCATTTCACACCAATCCTGCCACAGCCTGACCCAGAGAGAGAGCCACAGCCAAGCACAGCCCCTCCTGGGCCGCTGCAGCCAGGTTTGAAACGTTCTGCCTGTCTGAGTTGTAGAGATTATAACCAGGAGAATATTCCCTAACAATGTCAAGGGACAATAAGGCAGAGCTAATCAATAAGCACAATACCTACAGCACACCACAGCCCAGAATAGAAACTGCTCCGGCAGGTGGGACAGCTGCTTGAATTTTTATTTAGTGGTTGTGAAAGGCACGGTGGCTTTCAGCGAGACAAGAGCAGAGCTGACAGTGACAGATCCCCCATTACATTGTTGCCACTGAACAGAACCAGCCACTGCAGCAGGTACAGTTCATTTTTCCTGAGAGTTTTGCAATGGGTTGAAATTAATCTAGAATTTCGTTTTTCTGAATTCCCTTCGCCTGCCAGTGTTGTGGACTGCCCTGCAGTTTCCAAGGTCACCTTGACTCTTTCAGAGGTCTGGAGAATTGCTCTGAGCCTAGAAAGACCCAGGACAAATGTGCATGCCTTCAAACTGAGAGCATGGCAGACCCTCACAAATGCTGGGTCCAAGAGGATCTTTTGCAGAGGCAGCTTGTTGTGCAATGGAGGAGCTGTAGGAAGCACCCTGCTTTTGGGACTTCATGCTCCTAGATCATTGAATAAATCCACACAACAGATTAGACTCAAACACAGCCTTGAGATGAAGATGTTTGGAACAAAGTGCCTTGTCCTCTAAAAAAGAGTGAAACCACTTAAGGTTTGTGTCATTTTGTAAATGTCTCCCCATGGATGAGACAATAAACCTTGAGCAAGGATTCCTGAGAGCAGTTAAACAGCAGTTGTCCTGGCTTTCTCTTGGAGTCACTGCAGCAGAGTGGTGGCCATGAGCAGCAGGACCTGAATAGAGCCCACTGCTGACATAACCTTCATTTCCCACCAAGTCTGACAGCAGAAAGCATTTACCTGTGGGCTGCAGAGCACCCATCAAGATGGATAAAGTTCTCCTGTTGTTTGCACTAAGAAGCAAGTCCAGAAAAAGGAGATAAATTATTTCCTCACCCTACTTCTCCAGTACTTGAAAAGGCATCTGAGTGCAACACAGGGATTTGAGTACAGAACCAAGAACTGGGAGTGTAGGGACTTCTGGAGGACTCGAATTTTATTCCCAGTGTAAGAGGAGTTATCTAATTGACTATGATTAAATTTATTAGACTGGTCAAAACTGTAGCAATACTAACAGGCAATCTGCCCAGAAGGGCTTTGCCAAACAGCTCACTTGATGGTAAGTCATGTCCTAATTTGAAGATCCATGTGCTGGCTATGACTGTCAAGTGACTTCTAGAATTAACCCTCAAATACTGAATTCCCTTTCAGACACACCTTCTATGGTGCTGCAATTCCAAATATCCTGCATCCAAACATCTCCAAAGCCATCAGCAGATTTCTTCTGGGCATGAACTGGGCTAATGCAATTTTCAGATAAGCTTGGCCAGATGTACTAATTAAAAGAACTAGGCCAAGGCAGAGTGTTGTTAATGACAGAAACACAGACCTCAGGAGGAAAATATGAACATCAGGTGATTTAACCACCAGCTGATTCCTTATCAATAAGTGATGCAGCAGAAGGCAAAGTGTATCAATACATGCTGAGAGGCTGCTGTTACATGGAGAGGCACCACACTTGGGTTAACAGCCTGGGCTCAATATTCAGGAGCCCACATCAAAGCAGAGTATGTCAAAAATCTTTTTTTCCCCCCCTGTTCTGCAGTTTTGCTTTGTGTGCTACACATGAGTAACATGCTCAGCTAAACAGCCTCAGCTGACTCCCTCCACACGACCTCCAGGCCCTGTGGAGCAGAGCTGGCTGGCCAGGATCAGGGCTTCAGTCAAGTCATAGAATCATAGAATCATAGAATAGTCTGGGTTGGAAGGGACCAACCCTTCGAGTTCCAACCCCCCTGCCATAGGCAGGGACACCTCCCACTACATCAGGCTGCCCAGTGCCCTGTCCAGCCTAGTCTTGAACACCTCCAGAGAGGGGGCATCCACAACCTCCCTGGGCATCCTGTTCCAGTATTTCACCACCCTCACTGTAAAGAATTTCTTTCTTATGTCTAGTCTAAATCTATCCCCCTCTAATTTATATCCATTGTTTCTAGTCCTCCCATCCGATATTATGTTAAAAATTCCTTCCCCTGCCTTTCTGTAGGACCCCCTCAGGTACTGAGAAGTTACTCTGAGGTCCCCTCTGAGCCTTCTCTTCTCCAGGCTGAACAACCCCAACACCTTCAGCCTGTCCTCATAGGGCAGTTGCTCCAACCCTTTGATCATCTTCGTGGCCCTTCTCTGGACCCTCTCCAATAGCTCAATGTCCTTCCTGGCTGGGTGTGCTTGCCCTGAGATGGTCAGAAGTTACAAACTTTTGCCATCTCATGAGAAGGAAACTCATCAAAACCTGGCTGTGTATTTGATCTAACAGAAAATGAGAGGAAAATGCACTCAGCCTAGAAATAAGTTTGCTTTGAGATGGCAGCTTTGTTCGCTGTGCCCAGAGGTCACAGCCAGACAGGTAAGAGAAGCCTGAATATTATTTAAAGGGTTGGTGAGGTCACAGTGCCTGGAGCCTCTCGGGCCTGAATTCATCACAGGCGCTCGCTCTGGCTCAGCTTGTGCTCGCAGGTACATTCGTGTAGAGCGATGCCATCCAGTGGTTGCTCAGATTCATCACAAAGCCAAAGGCTCCTGCCTGAGGGACGTTAAACAAACTGAAATGTTTCTGCTCCTGTTCCCAGCCAAGGCATTTCTCAGATACTAAAAGACTGCGACAATGGCCAGCTTGATTGCTTCCAGCTTCTTTGGCTTTTTGGATGTAAAGCCCAGGTATATTTTCAGTAGCAGCCACCTGAAAGTGTTTAATAGACGTTTTGGGGGAAATAGTATTTTATGCACACAAATTTATTGTCAGGCTTGTGTTTTGGAATGAGGACTGGTTACGTGGAGTTGCATGAAAAACTACATTGTTTTTTGAGACAAAAATTTAATCTGTGAATGCAACTTTCTCTGTCTAAAGCCCAGGAAAAACTGAGGTCACCCAGTGGGACATTTTTTTCTTGACAATGATGCTCAAGGGAAAGGGCAAACAAGGGCTTTGTTGTGCACAATCTTTCTCCACCAATGTCAGATTTTAAAGGGCTCCAAGGGCTGGGCATTTCTGTGGGGGTATCTTCAGTTCACCTGGCTGCACCCCTCTCTTCTCCCAAAGACCCATCATTGCAGAGTGGAACACACCAGCATCCCGTAGTAGAATCACAGAAAAGTTTGGGTTGGAAGGGACCTTAAAGATCATCATGGGCAGGGACACCTCCCATTAGACCAGGCTGCTCAGTGCCTCATCCAGCCTGGCCTTAAACACCTCCAGGAGGGGGAAGACACTTACTTTAGTAATTAAATTAAGGTGTCAAAGTTTTTGTCTTTTGAATTCCCCAAATCATAGAACCATAGAATGGTTTGGGTTGGAGGGGACCTTCAAGATCATCTAGTTCCATGGGCAGGGGCACCTCCCACTAGGCCAGGTTGCTCAGTGCCTCATCCAGCCTGGTCTTAAATACCTCCAGGGACTAAGGGGACATCCACAACCTCTCTGGGCAACCTCTTCCACTGTCTCACCACCCTCACAGCAATGAACTTCTTTTTTCTCTCCAGACTAAATCTCCCCTCTTCCAATTTGCATCCATTATTCCTAGCCCTGCCATCACACATCCTATTCAAAAGTCCTACCTCAGCCCTTCTGTAGCCCCTTTCCTTCAGGTATTGAGAAGCTACTCTGAGGTCCTCCCTGAGCCTTCTCTTCTCCAGGTTGAACAATCCCAACTCCTTCAGCTTGTCCTCAGAAGGTAGTTGCTCCAGCCCTTCGATCATGTACATGCAGACATGGATGGGTAGGATGGTGCTGTGGGATGTGATTTACTGCACCCAGTGCCATGACCCATCAGACACAGCCCATCCTTGATGTGTTTGAGCATGGGCTCAGGCTGTGCAGAAGGGTACAAGCCCACTCTCTCCAAGGAGCAGCCCTTTGCAGCTGAGTGGATGTACCCAGTGAGTCTGAGCCCTTTGAGAGGGCTGTGTGACACCGAGTGCCTGCTGGCTGCTGCGTTTGGGCTCCTGCTCCACGCTACAAATCCCAATCAGGCGCGACAAAGCCCATCGGGTGCTGCTGCCAACAGGTGTCTCATTAAACATCTCTCAACCTTACAGGCATTCACATTGACAAGAACCAAACTCACACTCAATCACAGCTTAATCACAGCCAAACTCTATTAACAAGTCATACTAATTACCAACTTCTAACAATTTCTCAGGTTCAGAGGCAAAATATCCTTTCTTTATAGATGAAAATAGACTTGTGATACTCCAGCTCTGGCCATAATGAGGTCTTTTTAAACAAAACAAAACAAAACTAAAAATCCCTTTGTGATACCAGCACTGAAAGTATGAAGAGATGTTTTGTTTGTTTTAATTTTGTATCTGCTGTGTTGCCCACAAGGGTCCAATTAGCTCGTTACAGATGCTTGTATCAGTTTTATCCATTTCTCTCTCTCTTTTTTTTTTTTTTTTTTTAAGAGGGGTAACTTGTAGCACAGATTGCTGGCCTGCAGGCATCCAGAGATCAACAACCAGCTTTCTGTGATACCAAGCCCCTTGTGAAACAGGCAGTCCTTACAGCATTTATAATGCAAAGGGTAAAATGAACAGAGGGGAGGGAGGAGCTTGTACTGGATTTGGGATTATCATGGAATAATCTGATGTGTTCAAAAGTGGCCTGAAGATGGCAATTCTGCCACGGCTCAGAATAACTCTGGGAAACTTTGGTTGCTACACCTCAGAAATTAAAATGAAGGTTTTATTTTTAATGTTGTGAAGTGCTGCCACGCAACAAAATAGAAAGCTCTTAAAACATGGCTTTGAATTGGACGTCACTACTTATTCTTGTATGTTCAGCACATGTGTGGTTCTATGTTAACCTGGACACTTCCCTCCATTGTGTGGCTGTATTGAGTGCCCCAGCACTCGAGAACTCACTTGTGTAATTGATAGGCTTACAAAAGGGTACATAGAAATAACAAGAAGAATCTGACTTGAACTGACATTGGGGCTAGGGCTAATGCTTCATCCTTAACTCATGCTGCTGCTGGATAAGAAACAAACACACACAACAGGCTAAGTCAAGTACTAACATAAGATTCCATAGCATTTTCTGAGCAGTGGTTCAAGAGAGAAAGCCTACTCTAAGTATCTGCAGTGTAAAATATAGTAGCAAGTTTTTTACCTGTTCTTTAGTTCAGTTGGTATTTGCTTTTCCTTTTCTTAAAAAGAAATTAACATTTCTCCTGGAAGATTGTAATGATGCAGTTCAGTAGATACTTACCAACTTGAGGCTTAGTGTCACCAATTATTTTTACCCCTAGTGCAGACAGTTTTGTTTCTTCAGTGAGGCATGGCAGGATGGATACAGCATACCTGAAGCTCCTGGGAGAAGGCTACATTTCCCAGGGTGAGCAGGTGTGACATGGAATCACAGTTCATCTCGCTGTGAGGGTTGCTACATGATGTGGCAGCAGCTGAAAGCAGCTGCAGGGAGATGAGTGGCATCCAATGGTAAGGAAGAGTGAAGAAAACCCACCCAACTTCAATTCCCTCAATGCAGCCCTGCAGGCTCTGTGACAATGGCTTAATGGTAATGTAAGACTGTGAGAATTGGCCCAAAAATAACTGTTACCTGGCAAGAGCAGAAGGCTTAGGCTTGAGGTTCAGTGTTGAATGCTTTGTCTTGCATGGATACAGCCCTCTCATCTTGACACTGCCATCTTCCTCTGTCCTGAGGCTGACTGGATATGATGAAGTGATGCCTGCCAGAGGATGAAGCACAGTGGATAAGGCCACTGCTTTTCCAGGTGCTGTGTATAAAATAAAACAAAGCTTTTTGTACAGCTTCCAGGCTTGATTGGGCCAGCATTTCCTTGATTGCCAGCTTCCCACAGGACCTGGTAGTGGCTTCCCAAACGTGATTCAGTAAGGACATGTACCAGAGAGGGGCAGGATATGGTTAAATCCTGGTGAGGCTACATATGGCATAGCAAACCTTTTATCATTACTGCTGCAGCAGCATTGATGTTACCTTGAACATGGGCACAGGAGTTGACATATCGAAGATGTCAAAGGGCTGGAGCAACTGCCTTATGAAGACAGGCTGGAGGAGTTGGGATTGTTCAGCCTGGAGAAGAGAAGGCTCAAAGGGGGATAGTAACTTATCAACACCTAAGGGGGTCCTACAGAAAGGCAGGGGTAGGACTTTTTAATAAGATATGTGATGGGAGGACTAGAAATAATGGATGTAAAGGGGGTAGATTCAGGCTAGATATAAGAAAGAAATTCTTTACGGTGAGGGTGGTGAAACACTGGAACAGGTTGCCCAGAGAGGCTGTGGATGCCCCCTCTCTGGAGGTGTTCAAGGCCAGGCTGGACAAGGCACTGAGCAGCCTGATCTAGCCTATGGCAGGGGGGTTGGAACTCAATGATCTTTAAGGTCCCTTCCCACCTGAACTATTCTGTGATTCTATATCCATGTGCAACAGAATGACCATAAGAACATTCATGCAGTGTTTGAAACCATCAGGGGAAAATAGGGGATTTTGCCTAGCCACAGTCTCATTTGCCTCTATAAGAGGCTGATTCAGATCAGATCAGAGTACCTTTTATCTTGGGTTTTACCCGATTGAATTTGCAAGAAAAGGCCAGCAGGTGTTGATGCAGGCTCCAGAGATTTGTTCTTGTTCCCATGTTCCCTCAGTGCACAAGCTCACAGCTGAAGTGATGTGGCTCCTTTCAGGGAGTACAGCATGCATGAGCAGCAGCAACCCTTCTTTATTCTGAGCTTTTCTCTGGCTTGTGAATTCCCTCTTCTTTACTCATGCATTTTAGCTTCATGAAGCTAAAAAAAGAAGAAATAAAATAATTCAAGCTGTACTATTTTGTGGAGCTGTCTCTTCTGATCAGAAACTGAAATGCTGTTTCATGATCCTCCAGTGTGGAAATCTGTCAGGTAAATAGAAATCACCTCATAAAAGCCCTTAAACAGCTCTGGTTTATATTTTAATTGAGGAACAGAACATTTTAAGCACTTTTATTGGGTGGTGCTTGCTGAATGACAGATGTCTGTGGTGGAGTAATGCTGAGCACGCTTTGATAAAACAGGGCAATTTCTTGCTTAAAACATTTACAATTAAAGTCTTGATTGAATAACAATGAGTTCTGTGCATGGAGCTCGTTTCTGCACTTGTTTGTGCACCTGAATCAGGCTGTGATCATTCAGTAGGTTGGATACGAGGTGCCAGTTGCTTTGTTCAATGACCAAATAGTGCTCACGGGCACAGCTGGAAATGTGCCTTTGATTTTTAACCAAGATAGAGATAAGGTACAATACACTGCACTATTAGACTTGCTAACAGCCTTGTTTCAGCTGGTTTTGTTCTTCTTTTTAAACTACTTTGGTAACTCTCCCAATTTTTCCAGAGTCAGAGATTTAAAAAATCAACACTAATCCTTAGCAGTTGAGAAAGTCTTAACTAGCATCTGCTTTATTTTAATATCTAGTTCCCATGACTCCTATTACTGTAATACCCAAGAATATCACCTCTGTTCATGAAAAGATCCTCACAATCAGGCAATAATCTTATTTTCTGTTGTTGTATGTAGGGAACTGAGGCACAGAGAGGTCAAGTGACTTATCCAAAGGTGTTCTCTGAGGAAATGTCCCAGTGTTGCACACGTATGACCAGAGTTTGGATGACAGCCTTTACTTTGGATGACAGCCCTTTGAACAGCTACTAACAGCAAACCAGATGACAGGGCACAAACACAACCTTTCACTCAACCCAACTGAAACACTTGAGTGAGAGAGTATTTCAAGTTTCATCCCTACTGAACTGAACAAGTCAGTAAACTGGCATCAATACAAAGTTAGAAGGGCACAGCAAATCCTAATGGAGAGAACCTGAACTTAGGAAAAACAGCCTCACTTTTCTGGAAAAAAAAAAAGAATCCACAACACAAAGTAGATCTTGCCACAGCAGAAGGAACATGTGTCATGGGAACAGCAGAGGCAAAATGTGTCATGGCAAAATCTTGATGGATTCATCCCAGGATGAGAATGTGCAAATTGATGCAAAATTAAATGCAATTGAACAAGATAACACATATCCCAGCAATGAAGAAAACTCACAGCAGACTTGCAAAAAAGATGGAGTTTAAATCCAAGGGGGGTCTGGAGATGTCTAAGCAGTTCCCAGTGACAACGTTTTGGCACGAACATGTAGATTTCCCCAAAAAAGAGTCAGGAAAAGTGCTGCAGAAATGAAAGAAGGAGTAAGTGAAGCACAAGGGTCAGTTACACAACTGAATGGATGATGTGTAACCCAGCCCTCCTGCATAACAACAAAGCAGGTGCCAAGTAATGCTGTTGGCTATTTTCTACCAAAAAGTCACCACTTCTGAAATACTATATTTTTTTCTTTCCTGGCTTGCTCTGCAGGCAGAGTGATTTTCAAGAACTGCTGGTTTCCAGCTCCAAAGTAGTTTCATTTCAGCTCCAGGGGAGACAAAACTCTAAACCAGCCTTATTTCTAAGATCTTTGAATATGTGGGAATGTCCTCTGGCTGTATGGAGAAGGAGTGCAATTCACAGCCTGGTACAAATATATAAAGAGGTTCAATATTTAATTGAACATAATCTTCCTTGTGGCATGAGTGATGGAGCTCTTGCAGGCTGAACATCCCTAATTTTTTGTTGCACTGTTCTCCAATCAGTTACAAAATCTTTTGCTGTCTCAGGCTGGCCCATCATCTGCCTTCACTGTGGAAGCAGTGGCTGCCCTGCTGCTGAGAAGAAAACATTTGGGAGCTAGTAACTCTCTCCTTTTACATGACAGATTCATCTCTCTGGGTTGTCATATTGCTCCAAACATGTTTCTCCATCACCAGGAAACTACTGATACTGTCCCTGTGCCTCTAAGGTGAGGAACCCATAGTGCTGCACCTGCGGCACAACAACACAAGCTGCCCCATTCTGCCCTTAAAAGCAAATAGGCATTTCCAGCATGCAGGGGGGAGGAGAACCATGTTTTGGGGCTGTTATTCTCCAAAGAAAACAGGTGGACCCATAGTAGAGCTCATTATGAGTAAGGAGTAAAACTGGAAGTATGTGCTTGACAGAGGCACTGAGGATCTGGCTCACAGACCTGCCTTTCCAAAGGGTCAAGACAATCTCACCAAGGGCACAACTCAGTTTAGTTCTGGTCAGGTTTGTTTTGTTTTTTTTTTAAAATAAAATAAAAAGGACAGCATTGGCTCTTTTCTGGAAATTCTATTCTGCTATGTGTGAGAAATGACCACAGGTCAGTCTAAAAGGAAAGCCTAAATAAATACTGAGATATGCAGCTGCCTGGCCTGGTTTGTTTTTACATATGTAAGGTGACTTCTATGCCGAGAATTTAATTTCACAAACCTCTCCCTTTCTTTAACTATTCATAGCTGCTACTTACTCAACAACAATAAATAATAATAATAATTTGTCTTTTTAGTACAAGTGATAATTACTAAGCAGGAAGCGTATTGCTTTGGAAAGCTAGTGGAGCTTTCTAACAATAAATGTAGTCCCTACATGCCCCTTATTCAGTGGGACATGTTCTTTCTGCTGGGAAGTGTCCTTTGCCATCCCAACACAATGGCCTTAGCTTGGGCATTACCATTCCTCAGAGGTGCCCTACTGACTGCAAGGCAAGTTTTGACAAAGATGCAGCCAGGGCTTGAGCCAAAGCACAGCGGTGCTGAAGTGAATCTTTCCAGGGATGTCAAGTGCTCATGGGTTTCTTTGACAACAACAAAAAGAGTCCCTGTGCTGTATTCCCCAGGCTTTCTCCCAGACGTCTATCAGTTACACCCTTCCTTCCCGCCCGCAATTAGCACTTAGAGTGTTGCAGAGGGAGATGAGATTCACTCTGCGCCATCCTCCTTCAGAAATCTCTCACACCTTCCCCACTGGGTGGGAACACTCACTGTGGGTTAGGAAATGTTCTCAGAGTGGAATTACATTTGCAGCATCGCTACCCCCTGCCTCCTGTTCTCTTCTGTCTATTAGACTCTGCTGCTCATTGTGGTATAAGAGCACATGAACACAAAAGCTCAGCACAGCAGCGTTTGGTTCAGCAAAGCCCCAAATCTCTGTGACTCTGCTCACCCCCCTTGGAACTGCACACGCACAAATTGGGCCCAGTATGTTTCACAGAGGGTAACTGGAGCTGGGTAAGTGCCTGCAATTTTGGTAGAAGAGTGGGGTGAGGAGAGAAGTGGGAGTATATGACCATTGACCTTAATTAGAGGAGATAAAAATGTCGAAACATGATTCCTAAGAAAACCAGGGAAGGCCTCTATTGTCGAGTGTTTCCACATGGATGCCACTGAGAAGAGGTCAAGTGCTTTCTATATACATTAAGTAAACAGCAGACTGTTAGTTCACAGTCTGGCCTGGATTTAAGCAGCCTCTCTGTTCTGTAAGATCATAATTGAGTCTTAGATATTTAAGGTTTGATACTACTACTTGAGAATTGCCAGAGAATACAGTGGCAATTAAGAATCATAAAATTTGCAATAAAGCTATGTCTAATGTCATGGATCCCTAATTCCATGCTAGAATTGTTTTGGGTTGCTAATCTAATAGAGCAGCAATGATGGACTCTTAATTTTAAGAGTTTCTGCTGTTGGTGGCTTTCTGAGATAAAGACTTGTCTACTTGCATCCTCATTGTCATGTAAAAAATGCACATAGGCTGCAAAATTACATCTGCTAAATGAGAAATGGGTCATATGTCAGGAATAGAATGCTCCAAATAAGACAGTTTATTTACATGATACTGCTGAGTTAAAATGTTAGGCATAAAATTCTTCTGATTATTTTTGCAGCTATCCAGACTGAAGGCTAAGAAGACTGAACGTGGTGAACTTGTACCAAAATCAGGTCTGTTTCCCTACCTGGAAGTAGGACAACAGCAGCATCAGAAATCACAGGTCTACTGTCATGGCAGGCAGTTACAGCAGTATCAGGTAGCAGCATTCATCTCAGCCATCTTTTTCACATGGAGAGACCATGCCCTTACTAAAGATCTTGTTTACAGATCAGGAAACTGAGTCAAAGAGCAAGGATCCAAGTGCAAAGAGATCAGTGGCAAACCATCTAGAGCCACTGACGAGACCCAGCAGACCAAATAACTTCTCCAGCTACTACAAGCAAGAAGAAAGGGCAGGAGTGCTCTTAGATCTAATTGGGAACAGATGAGTCATTGGAAATCTTCGGTCAGTGGGCTTCACATGAGGATTTGAAATATTTGGGACACAAATATTTGGGATAATGCAGGGAGGAAGGAATGGGGTGTGAAACTTGGGAAGCTCAGTCCCAAAGATTCCTCTTGGAAGCCAAGCTGTAAAGCTTTATATGCACCTGAAGCAAACAATCCCCCTTTTTACCCTGTCTGCTTGAGGAAAGGAAAAAGAAAGGGCAGCTGATTTGTGTGAATGCTTTCTAGCTAGAATTGTGGATTTGAAATCTCTATCCTTGATTAAAGTGGGGAATGCAATTGCACAAGCCATTAATTATTACTGATAAACCAAAGTAGCGATGGAGCTAAATAAAAATCTCTTGCCACTACGATCAGATTCTATAAAACAAAGAGAAAGACCTGTGAGTCTCCAGTCTATTTGAATTTCCTTTTTGTTTTGGTGGTGGGGGTTTTTTGGTTTTTTTTTGGTGAAATACGTGTCTGAGTTACCAGGTCTGCAAAACCTTGAGTGTACTCAGAGTACGTGATGTCTACAGAGAGATGAACTTCAACTCCACAGACGGTGAAAAGCTGCTCACAGTTCCTTTAACATGTGACCAGTCCCAATCATGGCTTCTTCCCCATGACATCAGTATGCAATGGAGGATCACACTTTTTTTTCTTTGCCAGAGGCAAATGAATACATTACCCAGCAGTGAGGCGTGGGGCAAGCGGATGCGTAACTCTGGGGTGATTTGGATTCCACGCTCGCGCGGGGGTGTGAGCCAACCTCAGAAGTCATTTTCACTGATGCTGACACATAAGGCATCCCTCAGAGACCTGTCTATCAAACTGCAACATGCTATGCAGAAAAATTAGATTACTCATGCTACAATAAAGAAGGAGAAGATGACAACGATGGAAAAAAAAAAGAAAAAGGACTTCAAAATATAACAGCTATTTGTTAAGTGAATAAAAATCCTGACAATGGGAAAGTATAATTTTATTTATTTATTTTACCTCTTGCAACCTATCTCAACAAGAGCTAGTTGGAAAGAACCTATTAATTTGGACACTACCTCTGGATAAACCACCACTTCATCATGATTGTCATATTACTGCACTTGTGAAATATCATCTTAAATACTCATTATGATTTTGCTGTTGGTCTTGCTGCAGTCAGCAGCAGGATTTCCTTTGGCTTTGGTGAAAGCAGGATCAGGCTCCCTCCCCCCTCCCTTCTGTCTTTCCCTCTGAATTGCAAATGGATCGTTCACGTGTCAGCTCGGTAACTAGGCAAAGTTCACTGTGCTCAGTTCAAAGCATGCAAGATGAAGCTCAGGGCATTTCACTCACACTATTTGCTGAGTTCCTCAGGTCTACAAAAGTGTTAAAGTGGTTTAATACAAAATCCATAAGACAAACATTATGCAGCTATGTGTGAAACCCTGTCCAATAAAATCTATTTCTTGGTGAAAAAAATACATAGTAGTAAAACATACTTAGTAAAGAAAAGGCTATGTGAAGCTTAGTAAAATCCTATAAATCAGAATGTCGAACAGCTTCAGGAAGGGCAATTTAAAATAAATCTGAAAAGAACTCACACACACACACACACAGATTCTGTCGCTGGAAATGGACCTGGACGGGATCCGAGGTTTGAACATCTCAGAAGCACTGCAGGACTGGTTTTACAATATCAGATAATGGAAGGGTTTGGCCAAATGCTGATTTTTTATTTTCTAGTAATAACAAACCTGTACTGGGGCTTCTGCAACATTTGCTCCTTGAGTTATTCCCAAGGAATGCTATTTGGGAAGGCTAATTGAGAATTTTAACTCCATCTGCCCTGAATCATCTCATAGTTTTACTACTCACAGCTGCAAATTCTATTTTACCTATTGTTATCATTTTCTGAGGAGCCAGTTGTACGTTGGCTTGATTTGAGAAGCAGCTCCAGCCATTTCCCATGGGTTTAACTTTGCTGTCTTGAGTCTCTCTTCCGAATATAACTTCCCAGAATAAATCCTGGTTCCCATCCAAATCAAGAGGAGTACCATAAGCTCTTCTGCGGTCCTGCATCTTGCACAGCCTCAGAGGAGCTCGTGGCCTGCTGACCAGAGCAAAGAACAGATGCACAGTGAGTTTGGCTTTCCCTGCTCAGTCTCCAAGTGTGACACTTCTGTATGTGCAGTGGAGTGTTATCAACCCTGTTGCAACCTTCAAGCCAGCCTCGTAGGTTTTTTTTGGGATTGGCTACTATATGTAGACATGCAATTTCTACATGACCACACATAGTGGAAGTACACAGATCTTTCTAAAATTGTCAGGAGCAAATATGATCAGATCTTGTTCTTGATCTCATTACTGTCTAAAAGATTTGGTTGGCATTTTTAAATGCCATGATTTATGTTCTTCACCTTAACATAGCCCTTGGTAGTGTAAACCCAGTAACTCTATTTCTTCTCCAGGGCAGCTCTAAAGAATCTGATTGGAGAATTTTCACAACGCTCTGTCTATAAGAAAATATTAGCACGGATTAAGACAAGTTGATAGATTTTAAACTAGGCTATAGAATGAGAACCAGTAAGAATAAATCAAATAACTTTGCATAACTACAGAAAGTATTTGTAAAGCCCTGTAAGGTTTCCATTTCCTAAAGCCACCTGCCATCTCAAATGCCCCTAATCAGTCACAGATGCTGGATACCAACCTGCTAACCCTATGGCTTTGAGAGAAAATATTGCACTTTGTAAACTCATTCTTGGGTATTTTCTTAATTTTTTTTTTCTCAAACTAAACTTTCAGCCCTTATTTTCCACTTAAATGTAATGAGTTATATCAGCTCTGACATTTTTCCCTGCTTACCATCACATTTCTTTTTGGCTGCTTTTCTACCCACTTCTGGAAAAGTCAGAAGACCTCATCTTTTCTTTTTCTTTTTTTAATTATTAGGCTATTTTATTCACTCTACAGTTCAAAATTGCCTTCATGATGCTGAGCAATCCTATCACACAGAATTTTGACTATTTTGTGAATCCACTACCAATGGAAAAATATATTTTTTCTGTCTTTTAACTGGTATTTATTTTCATGATGAAGATGTACCAAACACTGAGTTTTTCTAAAGTACTGTGAAAAAAATATGAACCACCAATAATAATAAAAAAAATAGAAAACACACCAAAAAGATGTCTACTCCTTAAGAAATAAGGGGCATTTTAAAGGTCTCATCCAACCACCACTGAAATAAAAATGAAGACTTTTGCAGATTAGGGAAGGTACCAAAACAGGCCCTGATGCCAAAAATGCTTAGATGCTGTTCAGCTATAATGGTGAATCATGCTTGGCTCTGGAAGAAGCCATTATTCCACTACAGCTTGTGAAGACAGAGTGGGAGTGGGAGTTGTAATGGAGGTAGGAAACAGACTGATTTTATTAGTCTTCCATCATCTTTAGGAGATCCCCAACCAGATCAGGTTTCAGCCTCTCCCTCCACTTTCGTGTCAACCTTTGGTTCTGTTTTTGCTGGAGGATAAGTTTCATTATATTAATAAGCAGCACAAGTGGTTCCAATTGTGGAAGAACCACTCTGAGCTGTCAGAAATGATCAGAGGAGAAGTTTCAGCCTTTCCATGATCACAGCCTCTTCTTCTGGTGCCTCAACTCGGCACTACCCTAGCACACTTCAAATTTTTAGCAGCCATGACAATAATAAAAGGTAGGTTTACATTTCAGCCAGAGTAGGTTATTTTAAGGATCTTTATACTCTGATCATGGTAGTACATCAACACTCAGAAACCAGATGCTAATGGGAATAATTGGGCTAACATCCAATCTGCTGGCTGGAAGACTAGATCTAGGCATGCACTTAAATGAAACTATATATCTTCAATCTCCTATTGCAGTGCAATTTCAAATGCATTTTTAATTACACCACTAAACAAATTTGTATTTCTTATTACTAATAAAGAGGTGGCAAGGAAAAGTCCCAACAAAACACCCCAAAAGCCAAGACTATTGTATTCCTACCTTACCAGCAATAATTCATAGAATCATAGAATCATAGAATCATAGCATCATAGAATACTCTGGGGTGGAAGGGACCTGAAAGATCATCGAGTTCCAACCCCCCTGCCATATGCAGGGACACCTCCCACTAGACCAGGCTGCTCAGTGCCCTGTCCAGCCTAGTCTTGAACACCTCCAGAGAGGGGGCATCCACAACCTCCCTGGGCAGCCTGTTCCAGTATTTCACCACCCTCACTGTAAAGAATTTCTTTCTTATATCTAGTCTAAACCTATCCCCCTCCAATTTATATCTATTGTTTCTCAGCATTCCTCACAGCATCCACCCAAAGGAAAGCATTTCAAGTAGACAAAGTAATTAAAGAATCCCTAAGAGGGCTGAAATATTACCAATTAATTTTACAGATAGGAAAATCAAACATGGAATGTTTAAAATTCATCTAAGCTCAACAAAGCTACCAGTAAAAAGGAGATTGTCTGGCTCACAACCCTGGGCTCCAAGACAGGCACCCATGGGACAGGCAGATGGCAGTCCTCATGGTACATCCAGCTCCTGCTTGAGCTTTGTGTAGGAACACAGCTGTACCAGCATCCATCCTCTCCAGGACTGGGGTTCCTGGATTTATTATGAATTGAGTGAGAATCATGCTTTCCCCCAGCAGATTCCCTACCACCCTGGAAGGAACCGAGCAAAGTTTAGTTGTCAAATTAGTCTCACCCGGGACTAGTCACTGAAATGTCATCTATAAGTTGGAACAAAAAAAAATAAAAAAGAGGGGAGAAATGTAAAAGGAAATCTTTGTAGCCAGGACTACCTGACTCTCCCACAGTAGGAGACACAGGAATACCGTTTCATGTCATGGAGATGTAGTTAAAATGCAGACTGCGTTTCCTTGATCTCAGAATTTGAGAGGTGTGGTTTATGCATGTGGACAAGCCATCGTTCCTCCCTTTTATCTGTCACTTGATGTAGAGGAAGGCTTTTATGTGTTAGTCCCATATAATGGATAATTTAGTCTGAAACCATTATGAAAAGTATTACACTTTGGGTACATATGCTTCAATTATTCTTGAAAGTGCATGGAAATATTTTATGACATACATCTATATTTCAAGTTGAAAAAAAACCCCAAAATAAAGCCAGAATTTTTGTTTATCATCCAAACAGATTTTTTCTCCTGAGGAAAGTTCACATATATTTTAAAAGAATTCTGCCATTTTATATATTTTTTTTAAGGTAGAATGCAAACAATATATTTAAACACTAAATAGGAAAAATTCAGAATCACCATTCATTAAAACCAACTACCATCACTCTTTAGCTACATGCACATATTCCCTTTAGGAATAAAAGACCTTAATATAAAGAATGATGAAGAGAGTCAAATTCTCCTTGTTCAAGTGCACTTAGAGCTGAATTTCCAAATTAATTCTATCACCCTTTTACAAACAGAGGAAGATCAGAGTTACCCATAAAACCACATTGTGCTGTCATGACATGAGATACTTTGACAATGAACAGGGCTGCAGTATCCCCTCCTCTCACTGGAACAGTTTGTACTAGGAGGGCATTGTAAGAACAGCTTTTTCCAAGAGATGGGTCTCCTTGTTTGTTTTCTTGCCTAAATGCAATCCCAATGACAGATCTTGGAGATGGTGACAGCTGGACACCAGTCAGAGGTGAATGCTGACACCAGTGTGTCAGCAGGTCACTGTGCCTTTGTGCGTCAAGTGTCTAAATTAATCATCTTCAGATAAGATACTAGTTTTTCAACCTTCTCAGTGTTTAATTTGCTTTTATTCAGTCTTCTACTGAATAAAAAGATGACTGTAGTCTGCACACAGTTGAAAGAAAAGGTGAACCTCATCTCACAAATCAGAGAATGTGGCTGGGTAGGAGATGTTACCTCTGAACCGATCCTCTAAATGTAAGACTCTTGGCACTGCTAATTGAAATGGTTAACGAGAGCTAAAAATGTTTAGCTTGAAGGCACTCTGAGCTTCACAGGCAGCAGGGGATTATAAAGAGATATCCTGCTGGTCATTTTGTCTCTACTCTCTAGTCCACTCACTTTCCATGGTTGCTGTCCTGCAGAAGGTGGCACCCTGGTATACTAAAGGCTATGACCAGTATTTCTCTGAGCAATGCAGATGGAATATGTGTCCGAAGATCCCAGCTTCCAAAACCCGACCATTTGAAGGGGAATGGAAGACCTGAACCATCTGCGCTGGACACCTTCACCTGCCTTACAGCCCAAAGCAGGTGAGGAGTGGTTGGTTTTCCAGGGGGGCTCAGTGCAAGCTGTTAGCCCCCAGTGTTTCCTGAGGCCTGACTTGATTTGGAGCACTGCACATGCAAGCCCTTTCTCACATGACATCTGAACCAAGCCTCATCAGCAGTGCCCAGGCTCTGATCGCTGACCCAGCCTTTACTGTGACCCATCTGCAGAACTTGCCCAAGATGAAAGGCGTCAAGTGACAGGATACAGAGTGCCGAGAGCTGGCAGCAGAGGTTTTCTTCTGCAGACATCTTGCTGGTTGTTTTAAGGTCTTCTACCTCTAAGTGGCACCATGCTGAGTGATTGAACACTTGCTAGAACCTGTTCTACCTTTTTATTGTAATGATTTCTTACAGAGCTCCCAGTTTTCAAACTCTGAACTTTCATGAGTATCACCTGGATGTCAGAGCCCTTTCGTCAGAGTGATGGTCCCAGTACTACAAAATCCCTTTGGAAAGCCACAGCTCTTGAACCATCACTGAGAAAGACTGAAATTTAGTTTTTAGAGGCTGTCACATCCCTAGAATCTGTAATGAGAGGTATTCAAAATACAGCCAGGCACAGCTTTCACTGGTGTAAATTGCCAGAGGGTTACACTGAATCACAGCCATGCAAAACCTGGTTTATGGGTTTGTATTTGCTTAAAGTAATTAGGCCCAGACTGTCATATGCAACTCCTGCTCAGAAAGCAGAAAACATTTTGGGAGGGGGGAATAGAGGGTGTTCCAGAGTGGATGAGTCTAACCTACATATACACACACTTATTCTGAAAGTCCTGAAACTGCTGAAGCAAACTCAAAGTAGCCATCCAGAGCAGAGCAGAAGGAAGTCATTGCCTCTCAGTGCCATAATGGACTCAGAATGTTAAAACTTTCAAATACTCAGCTATTTACCAGGAAATCTGACTTTCCTTTACTATCTTGATTCTCTACACATTTTGCAGAGTTCTAGGCTGTTTGCTCCATCTCAAAATGCAGAAAGATTTCCCCATCAATACTCAATAAGCAAAATCCACAGGCCTAACTTCTACAGCTCACAGCAACAACACACAAGCTACACAGCCCAGGAAAACTATTGACACTTTATGAGGACTAGGAAAAAGTACACCAAGAGGAAAGTTTTTCTGTATTTGAGGGAAGGTTGTCAGGATAGTAATATAGTACAGTGAGCAATGGAGAGGGGGAGATTTATGTGCCAATTCTGGATTTGATTTATTTAGATGAATTGCTCTGTATTGATAAGTAAAAATCTAATAAATATAACTCCCTATACAAAGGATCATTTCAGTCCCAGTGTTCCAGTGGACAGTTTTGGCAGAAAGTCAGGATGTGCATTAAAAACACACTTTTTGGAAAGTCTAATAAATAAAAGCTATGAAATACGGTTAAAAGGCATTTTAAATCATTTTGATAAAGAACCTAAATTAGGCCTTAAAAGGAGGGGGAAGCTAGGTCACTGTAACTAATTATTTATAGGTATTTTGAATATCAGAGTCCAAGAAAGCTGGCTTCCATCCCCCCATTCTCTACCATAATAAATGGGGAAGAAACAGCCCTTCCCCTTCCCCCCCAACCAAATTAAAAGTCTGAAGAGATAAAAAGGGGAGGAGAAAAACAGAATTAAAATGGGGAACAGACACCTGAACAAGGAACTTCAGAACTGAAAAAAACCCTGCACATACTCTACAAAACCAAATGAGATGAGAGGGGACAGGTCTTCATTTCTCCTCTGCATTACTCAAGAGAACAAGATTGCTAACTCTACTCCCCTGAAGAGGGAATATACTGTTATTTGTTCTCAGAAGTGAATAAACATCCAAACAGACTTAGTCTTTCTGAAAGTCAGAGCAACACAGACCTCAAAATTGCTGGGGACTTAAGCTTCTAAGTAATTTTGGTGGTTCTGAATATGCTATCCTGAAGGCGTAGCTGACAATCTGCATGTGTGCAGCCACCCACAGGCCCTGCCTTAGAGGATTTACAGTTTGGGGACCTGCTACCACTCCCAGCAAAATCAGAGGAGTTGAAGAAGTGTTGATGTGGGAGGGTCTGCGGCTCTGCAGCAGCAATCAGCACCTTCCCATACTGCATCTCACACCAAGCACAGCAACTCAGGTCCAGTTCATAAGGCAGAAGGCTCTGGGTGGGAAGGCTGAGAAACAAGAGACTGTGCTCAGAAACACAGTGCATGTGCTGGGGAGATTTCTGCTACTGCTGTTGTACCTATCAGACCTCCTACTGAGGTTACCGAGTTATTAATCTGTGATGGACACCCAGAATTTCCCTCCTCATTCTCAGCAGATCACTTTACCTTGTACTCTCTTTCTGGCACCAAGCAGGGATGTCACTGAAGACTCTACATAAGGAGCTGTTAATTCTCTACTGCTCCATCAGGCGTGCTTCCCTCTGAGCTCAAGTTCATCCCTCTCCTTAAATCTGACCTTCACACCTCTTTTTACTGAGGCACAGCAAAGGCCACCCCTGCACTTGCAGAATGAGGCCATTAACAGGTGGCACTTTGTTAAAGAAGGAAAATATTTGGCTCACAAAATATAGAGAAATGCTTAAGTTTGACAGAGCAGTTTTGAGCCTACATGTGATATTGAGCTATTGGAGAGGGTCCAGAGAAGGGCTACGAAGATGATCAAAGGGTTGGAGCAACTGCCCTATGAGGACAGGCTGAAGGAGTTGGGGTTGTTCAGCCTGGAGAAGAGAAGGCTCAGAGGGGACCTCAGAGTAACTTCTCAGTACCTGAGGGGGTCCTACAGAAAGGCAGGAGAAGGAATTTTTAACATAATATCGGATGGGAGGACTAGAAACAATGGATATAAATTGGAGGGGGATAGATTTAGACTAGACATAAGAAAGAAATTCTTTACAGTGAGGGTGGTGACGCACTGGAACAGGTTGCCCAGGGAGGTTGTGGATGCCCCCTCTCTGGAGGTGTTCAAGACTAGGCTGGACAGGGCACTGAGCAGCCTGGTCTAGTGGGAGGTGTCCCTGCCTATGGCAGGGGGGTTGGAACTCGATGATCTTTAAGGTCCCTTCCAACCCAAACTATTCTATGATTCTATGATTCTATGTGACCTGTTTGCATGGTCATTAACTCCACAGGACATTAGAGCATCTTTCATTGACTGGGGCCACTCACATGCTGAAGTCTTTTAGACTCCTTCATGACCCACTTCTATGACAAATGAGACTGTCCAGACTTCCAGACCTCTCTGATATCTTGCTGTCCTGAAGCAACACCAGAACTTGCAGACATGTCCTAAGGTCAGAAAAAGCTGAGATGTCCAAAGCAGAAGAGCTCAGCCACAGAGTACTAGTGTCCAGTGTTTCATCTCTGAAGCCAAATCAGAAATTGATCAAACAGGCTATCAAAATAACTCAACAGCTTGAGGGCTTTCTTGAATGTCTACATCTAAGCCCAACAATGGGGACTGCAGGACACAGTTATGAAAATTTGGCCTAGGCTGGGAGTACACCAAAAACTGTCCATGAGCACCTCTGACAAGGCTTTCCTACATGACTGAGAAACACAGATAGGTAGGCTGATCACATAAAAAGAAAGAATGCTAGCTGCAATTATAGGCAACAGGGTTTTGCCCCCAGTTTGAAGTGAGTTTCAGATTTCACCCAGCCCACTCAAACCAAAAGTTCCTGGAGAGTCTGAAAACCCCAAAAAAATAAGAAAAAGAAAGAAGTGGAAATTTGAATTTAAATTGAAACTCAAGCATTAAAAAATTCTCAGAAACATTTGTTGCTGTCATGAAAACTTAAACCCAGGCTCCTGATATTTTAAACTTAATAACCGAAAACATCAGCCATAATGATTTCTCCATCCAATTCAGCATTAATATTCAGACAAATGCCAGGAGCTGTCACTTTCCATATTAGAGCAATCCACATTCGTTTGCATCCAGAACACCTAGGAATGTTGGTCTTCTGATGAACGAACTGTAATTTTTAAGCTGAAATGAACATAAGGAAAAAGGTAGAGTAAGATGGCTGAGTGTCTTTTGAAAAACATCAAAATGCATTTCCTTTTAAATCCCTCAAAAATGATCTGATTATTTAGGAATCTTTTCCTCTTCACTTCATTATCATTATTTTGTTGGTGTGGGTTATCTAATTACTTGGCTAGAGCTGGCAACTTCATTTTCATGCATTAAGGTGTAAGAGGACTGGCTTGTCTGGCTCAGTAGTTTGTACTTAAAGAACAGCTGTAAAAAGCAGATTCAGGAAGACTGCAGCACAAGGGGAAATCCTCAGTAGATTTCAAGTGCTTTATGTTTGTCATAAACACACTTCCAGATCAAATTAAAGGAATTTCTTTTAACTCTCTTCAAGGTCTCCAAATATTCTGCTCAACAAGCTGCCCAAGATCTTAGTCATTCTACGAAATGAATCATATTCCCCTTGACATCTAGTTGTTCTTTGCTGCCTGCTAATTCATGGTATGTTGATTTTAAAGACTCTGTTAACACATTATATTTTTATGTTAAGCAGGGAAAGCTTTTCATGATGAAAAATCATGCCTCATCCTCAATTCCTCTCAATATTCAGGTTTGTTCCTCCTCCATTATTTAGAATGATTGATCAACACCATTTAATAAGCCTTAAGCGGTTCAGTGAATTGTTCCACACTGTTGTAACATCTACATTTTTTTTTACCAGTGCTTAACATCACAACATGAATTCTGCACATTAGAAGAGTGTTTATCTACTGATGCAAAATTTTAAGACTTCCATTACAGAGATTTTTGAAATCAGCTACTCATAGAAATAACTTCTATCTTAAGACAAAAATATTTGAGACAAAGATCACTTGAATTACAGGAACATTTTTCCTTACTGATTTAAAACAGGTCAAGACTTTAAAAAATAGCTGTGAAAATTTATGCTATTACAGCTGGCAATTAAATTTCTAATGCATTATATAATAAATATTTTGTTTGCTACTTTTAAAATGTCAATAATGGTGAGGTTTCTCATTGGGCTAGTACAAAAGTGCTGCTGGCAAAAAATCCCAGTATGAAACACAACAGCTTCATTTTTCAGATGCTAATAAAACTTAATTCCTCTGAATAACACCACTAATTTGGGTCTAATTGTATTCTCAAAGATTGCACATAAATGTTTTTGGCATGTAATGAGACCACAAGTTTGCTTTTATTTAAATATTTCTAACAGGCATAAGATCTTTGTTACTTCAAACCCAGATAGTTTCACTTAAGCAGAAGTTATTTAAACATTCAACAGATTCTCACATCTTTGAAAACTTTCCTAAGTTTTTAAAAACAGAAACCAAGTATTTAATTTCATAAAAGATGGAATAGAAATTTATTTTTCTACTCCATCTGAGCTTCAATGAAATTTTCTGCAAAAGGTATTTCAGTAGGGATTTTTAACATGCAGACATTCATTGTATCAGGTGCTAGTTGCAAATACAGTGTAGGCAACTTATCGGTTTGCGTTCTGAGTTACACTTTTCTCTGGGGAAATACATTCATAAAACTTATCTATTAAGAAGAGGTGAGCATTTAAAATATGAATTTTCGTAGTAGCAAAACAATCAGAGTAGGAGCTGAAACTCTGTTCATGAGCAAATTACTCAAAACTGTTTAAGACTAAAAGAATGAGAAAGGATAAAGTCATTAGCACATGGAAACATCATTTCAAATGTATAATTAAACTGTTTATCCAAATATATAAACTCTTATTTTAAAAACTCAAGCACATGTATATATACTTATCCCACTCTGGTGGGGAAGAAACAATATAAAAAAGAAAAAATATTGCTAGTTATGTGTGGTACCAGAGATGTGAAAGGTAAGTTTGAGTCCAGGAAAGATGAAATGTCAGGGATGTCTGGGATCTAAATTGACAAACACCAGAGACCCCACAGAATAAGGATTTGGGGAGATTCTTTTTTCTGTCACATGAAACAACACATCAGAGGCAAAACCTGTTTGCATGGATACCTGAAGTATATAAAGGAAAAAAAACCCCATTCATAATTCACCTCTAGTATCAAGCAATATCCAACATGATAATTCCGAAAGCTGAGAAAAGAAACCTGCTTATATAGTCTATTATGTAAGTAACCCATAATACATAAAAATCCCAATTTAGTTTTTACCCCGGAATGTAAATGGTAACATAACCCTACTATTAAGAGTAGTTTACTCAACAATTTTGGCTGAGAAATGCACTGATCAGTAACTCACCCTTACCATTAAGCTGCAGTTTATTAAACATTTCGTATCTGAGACGTGAATAGAGTGGAGGATTAAATTAGAGGATCACTTCACTGCTAAGACTAACACTTCAGTCAATGCAGGATTTTGTCCATTCAACACACTTTACAAAGAACAGACCGAATTCTGCTTTCAATTACTGGGGTGCAACTTTGACTGAAGTCAACAGATGTTGCACCTCACCAACTGTTAGCAGAACTGCAAAAAGGCTGGGAGAAAAAGTCTTTGACAAAAACATTTTTGATGGAAAACTGATTTTTCAAATAAAGAAAAATTTGAGATTTACCCAAAAAATCCTTCTTTTCATCAAATACTTTCCTGCTGAAGAATTGAAACATTTAGTTTGCCTTTGGGTTTTTTTTTGACAGGTCACTATTTTTCTTGATGAGAGATGTCTAACCATTTGAAATGGACTGAAAAGACAAAGCCATCGTGAGAGTGCCAAGAAACAAAGATGGGAAGAGAAATGAGAAGATGGAGAGCTGGCATCTCCCAGAAAGCTTATTACAAATTCTCAGTGTAATATTTAATTCCTTAGACAAAGGAGTCAGATCTGGATAGGAACATGATTTTCAGCATGGTGATACATAACTAGTTCATTAACAGGAACAAACTGAAGCATGGTCTGGACATTCTCTGGTTGTGGGTTTGCTACATCATGGTCACTGAGAAAAACAGTGGCTGACCAAAACACACTACAGCAACATGTCACTTCTCATGGACTAGACAAAACACAGCAATAAGGCTCCAGAAAGGGCATGTAATTACTCCTCCATAAATTTATCAATTTCCCAGGGTGTAAATCCATATAGGGCTTTTAGGAAGCAGAATGTGTGAAATAAGACAGGTGTCTGTCCCTGACCAAGGCAGTCTGGAAGTGTTTAGTGCATACCATAAGTGTTGCATTGCCTACTCTTGAGAGTTGCTGGAAGAGAAGCAAGAATCATGAGAGAAAAAGCAACTGCTTTGCTCAAAGCAGTACAGACCCTTCTTGAAGGTCAGCTTGGTGCCTTGGGCCATAAAGGAGAAACACGAGCTAGACCACAATAAATTTCACTTTCATGGGAAGTCCAAAGAGTCCCATGCAGTCAGTCGGACTATTCTGAGGATAAAGAATGCTCACATCAAATAAAAATTTCAGGATTTGGCCACAAAGGATACAAAATATATTGTATCATGAAACATGAGTTAGCACTGCACTGATACAGACATTACTCATGTTTATACTAGATATCTCTGCTGTACAACCAAACCTGATCTATTGTTGGGAAATATTATTGAAAACAGAACTCCTGAGGCAGGTAGATAGGGCTAAACTCTGTCAGGTCTGCTCCTTTCATCCTAAGATATTGGGAAAGTTACTTGGGATAGCTACTGTTCCTCTGGAGTCAGGCTCCCATGTTACCTCACTGCTTAATCCATGTGTGATGATGCTTTGACCATTACAAATGTTGTGTGATGAGGCCAAGTGCTCATGCTCATTCTGGTAGACATGAGGAAAATATGACAAGGTCTCAGACCAAAACGGACTCTTGGTGTGCCAGGAAATGGTATGTTAAGATATTTAATAGCTAAGACTTGACAGTTAATCAAGGTGTTTAAGGCAACTGAGCAACCTGGTCTAGTGGGAGGTGTCACTGGCTATGGCAGGGGGGTTGGAAATATATGATCGTTTAGGTCCCTTCCAACCCAAACCATTCTATGACTCCTTTTTATTAGCTGCATTTAAAGATTTCTGAGATAAAGGAACATTTTTGTTAACTTCCATTCCTCTCATATCCAAAAGCCTCAGAGAAGAGTTCTCCTAATTTTTTAGGCATTGTGAGACATATACAAAAAGAGTCACTCCTATACAGACCTTGCCTGCTATTTCAAGGCAGGCTACTGAAGCAAGTGTGGGTTAGACAGAGTGTGAAAGAGGGGGAGGAAGGAAGGAGAAAGGTTAAGTAGCAGTAGGAAACATGGCTAGAAAGGACTATTTGCACAACTGATGGTTCTGAGCCGTTAGATTATGCTGACAGTGTATTAATCATATGTTACAGCCATATGCACACATACTGATAAATTTATATTTGTCTGCCTATAAATTAACATTAGATGTAAATATATGTAAATTATTGACTATTTTGCATCATGTTAATAGGATAAATATTTTAAATATAAAAATCTTTTCGCATCACACCATCAGAAGAAATTACAAAAATATGTATGTGGGAGATGAGCTTATGGCCTACACCAGCTCCAAAGATTAGACTTGAAATCCCAGATTGTCCACGTACTCCTTCTGGAACTTAGCAAAATCTTACAAAAGCATCACAATGAGTCAGCAGGATCATTCTTAAGCCCTGGATTTAGAAAGCAACTTAAGTTACTAAGCTATTTACTTGCTCTTGAAAGACTTTGCCTTGGCCACTTCCATCCCAAGTGCCTAACCTTGCTGCCCAGATCCCTATAGTTACACAGAATTTAAGATTCTTGCTTGTTTCTTTTAGATGCTGGCTCTGTGCCACCAGCAGGACATGGACAGTCTATGGCCACATATGAAAATCCCAAGTCCTTTCCCATATTCCAAATGATGACAAATCCCTTGTATGTATACCCTTGGACTCCTCTCCCATTTTTGTTCATGATGCTCAATGAACTTGGGGAAGGTTAAACAAAAACTAGATTTCATGTGTACTTCTTCCAGTGATCTGGTCTCCAGTGTTTATGGAAGCAGCCTGAGAACATCTTAAAGCACCATTTTTCCTGCTTCATATTATGAAGAGGATGGACGAACAGATTTTTCAGTGGGGACGCCTCTCAGATGGACTCATGACTGCAGGACCACTGTGCACCCACTGCATGAACCTTACCCCAGACCAAGGTTAAGTGGTGCACTGGGCTGTGGCCATCACTGGGCACAGAGGAGTATTTTTACAGAGTCAGAATTAAGCATTAAGACCAGAGCTCATTTCTTATTTCATCTCTGTTCTGCTGCAAGTTAGAAAGCTTGTGGAAAAGAAGCAGTTAAAAAAACCCCACCTCTATTACCTAGATTTTTTTTGGGGTATGCGTGTGTTGTGATTGCCTTGTTTAGTTTTTATCTTCTATATTTTTAAAATATTCTTGTCTCTTTTTTTTTTTTTTTAGTTTCCTTCTTTTATTTTTTCACTTTTGCCATATGCTGCCCTGATGACACTGCCTCCAGGAGGGAGTGTTTGGCCAATTTTCTTGACAGTGCTGAAAAGTCCCTTTGCATCCACCTCTCCCATCCTGTTACTCCAACTCCTGCACTGCTCACTATGGATGAATTCCTGCTGTGTTTCATCTAACCACCTCTCATATCCCTTGTCGGAGGCTTGTGTGCTCAGCTTACATCCAGTCTCATCAGGATGTCTTTTTGATTTAAGCCTTTGTCTTCTCCCCACTAGGCCTAATACCTCATCTGTTAGCCACTGCTGGTTTTTGCATTGTTTCTTTATCCCAGTCATATTGTATGCTATGTCTGGGCTGACATCTTCTCCCTCACACCGTAGCTCATTTGGTCCCTTTTTAGTCCTGGCATGCTGATAGCACCTCAAACTGGCTGCAAACTTCTACTCTGGAGCTGTCGCTGGTACATCCTGGGATAAATCTATTGCATGGAAATAGGTTTTGCTGTGGGGTTTTTGTTTGTTTGCTTCTGTGTATTTTATGGAACATAAAATGTGACTACCAAAAGACAGGAGACAGGAAAAGGAAGAGAAGTGATTGTTGGGATAGGGTCATAGAATCATAGAATAGTTTGGGTTGGAAGGGACCTTAAAGATCATCGAGTTCCAACCCCCCTGCCATAGGCAGGGACACCTCCCACTAGACCAGGCTGCCCAGTGCCCTGTCCAGCCTGGTCTTGAACACCTCCAGAGATGGGGCATCCACAACCTCCCTGGGCAACCTGTTCCAGTGTTTCACCACCCTCACTGTAAAGAATTTCTTTCTTATGTCTAGTCTAAATCTATCCCCCTCTAATTTATATCCATTGTTTCTAGTCCTCCTATCCGATATTATGTTAAAAATTCCTTCCCCTGCCTTTCTGTAGGACCCCCTCAGGTACTGAGAAGTTCCTCTGAGGTCCCCTCTGAGCCTTCTCTTCTCCAGGCTGAACAGCTTTTTTCAGAACCATCCTGTCTCCTGGTATAAGACAAATAGTTTTGGTCTCCATCTCAAGATGAAATGTATCCTTTCTCTTATTTTGCTCTTCCCTCACCTCCTTCTCCCAGTTTATATCACCAGAATCTTCCTCTGCTTCCCTAGTAGCCAATTAAAAAAGTCATAACGATGAAAACAGAATTGTCTGTGTACAACAGAGAAGCAGGAGAGACAGCTAATGCATCTGCACAAATGCTGGCCTTGATCTCACAAACATGTCTGCATTAAAGTCAATGAAAGATTTGAGTGCATAAAGTGTATACCTCAGTCTTTGGCAGACTGAGACCTTGAAGCATGCTCAGACATCACGACTGGCTACAGACACAAACTTGACGCTTGCAATGTTTCACTTAGCTTTGACAAAATGTGATATTCAGGAGGTTGCTTTAAAAAGAAATACAAACAAACCTTCTACTACTTTTAATACCCTTTCAAATGACCTTGGAATATGGGCTTCTTGTTTGGGATGCTATCTGAGAAAAGAATGACTTAAATAAAAGGAGAAATTTTGAAACTAACTTGGTCTGTTGTTACTGTTGGATGGAGCTTTTTGGACCATCAGACAGAATTCTATTGATAGATACAGAATGAAAGAAAGAATGAACTAGAGAAAAAAAGAACAAAAAAGTTCCAAGAGTGGTTCTTGAAGATTTTCAAGGACATTTAAGTAGCATTTCTTTCAATTTAAGATGCATCAAAAAGGAAGAGAAAGGAAGAGTGGATCTTTGGAACAGCGGCACAGCCTCACCAATGCACAGATCACTATATTTACTACATTATCAATACCCTTTGAAGGCAAGGTAATGGGGGGCTATGCTGTGGTCTTCCTCCAGATACTCCCCTTCATCTTACATCCAAATTTTTTTTTCTACATAGTTGTGCATGTAGTGTTATTTGGAAAAAGCAAACGTGGGCTTTCAATCTAGCACCTCATCTGCTATCTTTGCATGGTGGAATACCCTGCTCCAAGTTTACTTGATAAAAAGAGTTTTATGTCAAATCTTACTCAAAATTTTGGAGAAATTTTCAAATCTTGACTGCTGAGAAAAGCTCAGCATATATAGCATAACAGCTTCCACTGGAAGCATTCCTATTCCATTTCTCCACATCTACTGTACTGAACATAATTAACAGTGACCCCTTCAAGGATGTTGGTGATGATACCAGTCTTAACATAAAAGCCTTAAAAACCAGCACAGTCTAATGTCAATTCTATGGTGAGTGAGTGCAATGAAGAGAAAACCTTTTCTAACATGATCAGTGGATCTAGTCAGAATGAAAAAAAAAAAAAAGCCAAAAATCTCGCCTAGATTTCTGACTATCAAACACTTCTCTGAACAATTTTGCTGTGGAGATTTGTGACAATGAAAATATTTCAGTGATTCATCATGAAGAGCTAATGAAGATCAGAAAGCTGCAATCTATTCAGAGGCAATTAAATAACACCGAGAGGATTCAGTCTCAGTTATTAAGCCAATCTAGTCCTATGTTGAGAGAAAATATGTGACTTCATGGCAGCACAGTGCACTCTGCTTAAATAACACTTGCTCCATCTTGGTTGCGTTCAGGTTTTTCCAAAGCTTTTGTGTTCCCTCACTTTCTTGTTTCTATGGTGAATGATTGTCACAGGAGTGTACAAAAAGGATGGTTAGGACACAAGTAGAGACAGCAGCCAAAAATGGTAATGGGACAGTGTGAGTTACCAGCAGGTTCTTGTGCTTTTCTCTGTGTGTGAGAAGGGTAAGAGAGAGCTGGCAGCTAATTTATTGCTGTGCTCATGAGAGACAACTGTACATTTCTTGTCCTTTCACTTTACCTCAGTGATGGCTCTTGCTTTACAGCTGCTGAAGGAGAGACTGGCTCCCACAACAAAGGCAGCCTTGGATACTGCTGCTGGCATCTGTGCCAGCAAGGAAGTCTTGATGTCTTTGTATGCACTGACTCTGGTGCCAGGTCCACAGCCTGTGGTGAAGGATTTGGAGGGGTGTATGGATCTGTAGGTCACTATTCTTTGTGCTCCAAAGTATCCAGATAAGATAACTCAGCTGCAAATCTGTGCAAGTGCTGGGTGCACAGAGTTAATAAAGTTATGACCTACCCTTGTCCATCTTCATCCACCTGCACATTTCTGATCAATAATGCATATTGCTTTTTGGCTTTTCTTCCCACGTGAGAGGCAAAGCCAATAGAGCAGTGCAAGTAGCATCACTAAAGGCACATTTATGTTTGCTGATGACCCAAAAGTAAGTAGGCCTGTCTGCCCTTGTGCAACCTTACCCTTGGATAAGGCCCCCTGTTCCTGCTGCCAAGTTCCATTCCCACATGAAGATTATTTAAATCTCAAAGTAGTGAGTGTCTTCAGGAGGGAGCAAATTAGGAGACATGTCAAAAGAACAACTACAACAGGAACTCTTAAATGCCAGGTCTTAAATCATTCTGGCAAATTGTCAGCATGCTTGTATTTCTGCCTTGCTACCCCAAGTTTGGTGATGGATGACCACTGATAGGAATAAGTTGGAACTCATGATTTGGCACTGGTTCCCAGCATTAACTAAATCATCCCCCTACTGCCACAAGAAAAAGCATTGGTTCTGATCCAGTTTAAGAACTTAAAGTAACCACATGAAAAAAAAAAAAAAAGAACACAGCACTGATTTCAGGCTCAAAGGAAGAGGTTGTTAGGATACAGCATGAAATGTCAAGAGACTACTTTTCCAAGAGCAGACAGACAGTAGTAATTTCTATCCTGCTAAGGCGCATTAAAAAGCCTCCTCAAATAGATATTCATGAAGCTTTATGCTTGGCAAGTTTTGCATACTAAGGTGTCCAAAATATTTGAACACACTGGCTTCTCGATGAGATATTTCACTGGAAGAGGACTTCTGTAAGGTTGCATTATACTGTGTTTTATAGATCAGTAAAATGACAGAGAGATTAGGTAACTTGCTGAAGACCACAAGGCAGGCAGGTGGCAGAACAAAAACTAAAGCTTGGGAATGCCTCTTGCTCTTCTGTCTGCTGAAGAGTCAGACTACGCTGACCTGTATCAATGTAATGAGGATGGGAGCAAGGGAGAGAGTGCACAAGAACTTCTCTCCTTTTATCACACCTTTGCATGCCCACGAGGGCCCTGACCCCTCCTACATCGAGCCCTCTGCAAGGGGCAGGTTCAGGAAGGATCAGGGTGAAATGTGAACTCACTATTTATCACTCTGAGAGGTCAGGCTGAGAGTTTGGATGTGAGGCAAAGGCATCTTGGATTTCTTCCAAGGCTGGAGTAGCTGCTGCGCTATGTGCTGCCCAGGATTTTCCAGGGCAAATTCTGATTCAGCTGCAAGTCTTATTAGAGCCTCTGCCTGAAATTTCTTTCATTCTTACCCATTCAGCTGAGAGCACACAGGGCACCATGACCACTACACAATAAGCCTTCATATGCCTCAATCCTTACACCTCATTGCCTACAGCCAGGCAGCTTTGCAGCCAATGGAAATTGCACAGCTCTGCTGACACAGGTTTATAGCTGTTAAGGATCTGGCCTCATATTTTGACTGCCACACTCACACAACACAAGCAGCACTGCTCTTCCCTATTTCCATCATCACCAAGATGATTCTGTTTAGGACTGTGGTTTACAAAGAACTTATTATAGAGAAATGAAAAGAAAACTCATCTAAAATCTGGTTACATTGAAAAATTCCAGCTGTCTTGCAATTCAATGCAGCTGTGCTATCTAGTATCTTTTTTTCTCCCTTTTGCATCTCTTTATAGAACATTAGCTTCTATAGAAAAATGCATTTTTTTTTAAATATCATGATTTTTTTTCTTTCCCTCTTCATTATTTTGCTGGCAGTTATTTCCACCAATGAAACCTACGGACTCTGACAAGGAAAATGCAAAGATATTTTGAGACAGAGGAACGGCAACGAGGAAAAAAATAGCGTTTGTGAAGTGTTTCTACTGGCAATTTTTTTTTCTTACACAAACTGTAATATGATGATATTATGCAACTGCCTTCACATATTAGAATCATTATGAAGAGTAGCTTTGTGATATCATACAGCAGGTGCTAAGAACAGTTTTTGCTTTTCCCCCAAAGCGACTACAAAATTACTTACAATTTCATTACAGAACAATCAACACTTTGTGGAGAGAAGTTTGTATCATTTTGTGATTGTTTTAGTGAGGGGGAAAAAACACCAACTATTTTTCTCTGGAGTTTGCAGCATTCTCAGGGTGAAAACTAAACTGCATTCATTGGTAGCCAAATGCTTATGTCCTTAGTCAGGCAAATCTCTGAACTGGAAGGACTCCAGTCCTCACTTGGTTCTCTGCTTTCTCTTGCAAACTCAAGTCAGCAGAGCTCTGTACATCACATCTGAGGACTGAATAGTGCAGAGCTGGAGGACAGTTTCATCCTTCAACCAAGACTGAAAGACACATGGGATGAGGCAGGTCCACAACCAGGCAGATGTGAAGTCCAGACAAAGCCTTCTGAGAGTCACCAGCCACTTTCAAGAAATGTACCTCTTATCCCCTCTCTGGAGAGACTCTGGGGCTTAAGGAAGCCTCAGCCCTGGCCAGATCAAGTTACTTCATCAGGAATAATTCCAGATGATACTTGCTCTCAGAGGAAAAGATGGCCACAGCCCAAGGTCTGCAGGCCTTGGTGCAAGGAACACCAGAAAGCTTATACAGAGTTACTTTTTCTTCCCAGTATTCCCTGACAGCTCCCAACACCCACATGGCAGCTGGACTGCCAGCCCTAGGATGGCTTTATTCCAGGTAGAAACAGGACAGAGATTAAATTATAAACTTAAATTTTCAGCCAGGGAACTGCAGAACTGTGCTGGAAATCTGCAAAAAACACCATCCCTCACCTCTTCATTTGAATACCACAATTCTTTCCTCATAAAGCCCATGCTGTTAGCATATCCACTCCTAAATATTATTAATATATTAAAAAGTACTTTTTCACTGAAAAAGCAAACTGTGTCCATTGGGTCATATTTTTCTATTCCCAGAAAATGCTTTCTTCTTGTTTCAAAAACACTTGGTAGCAAATGTTCTCTTTAAAACTGCAAATATTTAAATAAAATAATGACAGCAAAAAACCAAGAAAAAAATCTATACAGAAAGAAACCTGAAAGTACAGCAAGGGTATCCGAATGATAACTAAATAGCTGCAACACTTTTCCCCCAGTATGAACTCCTCAAGAGCAAATCACAACATCCACAGCTCTAGCAACTCAGTGCAGTTTTTGCTACATCTGAAAACAGAGATACAGATCAATTATACTCAAGAGAAAATACCTTAACATCATTCCTTGCAAGAGTACAGCTGTGAGTAAGACATACCACACTTTCAGCAATGGTGTTTTAAATAGCAATCACTGCCAGTCATGGTTTCACTGCTGCAGGAAAACACTGGAACAATGTTATTTCTCAGCCTCGGTGTCACATTAAATCAGAAGCAAGGCCCTCGATACCTGCTCTAGCCACTAGTTTTCAGACCGAGATACTTTAAACCCTGCTCACTGCAGCTACGAGGCAGGAGTATTAAGTAAGCAAGCCAGGTGGTATGTGCTCACTGGGACGGGGAGCTCTCAGTATTTTTGGGGATGCTACACTACAATTAATTGATCTGAGGACCCCCCCCATGTTTGAGGAACTGCATGAGGATTTCCAGCTGTTGCAAAGGGCACAGCTGGGGATAAAGGGACACCCACTCAGAACAGCTTCATGACACTGTGACTGCTGACTGTCAGACTCATGACTCTGGGCAACTAGATGCTATAAAACAAACGCAATAGCTAATACCTTGCTAGACAAAATAAAAATAATACATGCAAAATGGCTTGCATTTCTAACTGCTCCAACATCCCAGACCACTGCAGAACTGAGGTAAAACCCGTTTCACTGAAGGTTTAGTCCAGTAGAAAAACAATTGACATAAAAACATTTCTTAGTCACCACACTATAAAATCAGCAGGAAAACATCTGTTCATATAATCTCAGATGCAGGAGCTAACCGACTGCCTACAAGCACCTGGGCTCTACCTCTTTGGACAGCTCTGATTTTCCTTGGCAAGTGCCCTTGCAGCATCCACACTGCAGAATTATGGACGCTTTCCTCCCCTAAGCCAGATTCTCATGCTTTGTAGGATGAAGAAACAGAGATTATTCAAACCATCTACTCCTCAGTTTAAGGGACTGAGATCGGGTATACAAATAACC
The DNA here is from genome assembly GCA_013400935.1 of Turnix velox. Taxonomy (NCBI): domain Eukaryota; kingdom Metazoa; phylum Chordata; class Aves; order Charadriiformes; family Turnicidae; genus Turnix; species Turnix velox. The sequence continues at coordinate 201,450 of VZTY01022911.1, forward strand.
GCTGACAAACCACACTCCTTCAGAGAGTAAAGAAACGCGTTGCGAGACACGCCAACCCCCACGGCCCCTACACCAGAGGCGGCGGGGCCCCGCACCTGGCCCTTGTTAGCGACTGGAGATGCTGTGAGCGCAGCACCACGCGGAGAGCGGTGGCGAGGCCGCGGGCCGAAGCCGGGGGAGAGGGTCGGGGGACAGGCAGCCGGTGACCCCCGGCCCCGCTTTGTGCTCGGCGGTGCCGCCGCCATTCAGCGCCGGGCAGCGCTCGCCACGGCCGGTAGATGGCGCTGTCGCACCGCGGAGGCGGTAGCGGAGCCGCTAGCGGAGCCGCGGCGCACAGCGCGCTCCTGCCGCGCCCCGCCGCGGAGGGGCCGGAGCCGCCTGCAGCAGCGGAGGGGGGATTTCCACTCCGGGCGCTGAAAAGCGATCACTTTCCTGGCGAGTGATGCAATTAAAGCAGGTTTCTTTATCTATTTTTTTTTCCTTCCAGTATCACGATTAAAAAAAAAAATCAACATGAAAGAATGAGCTGGCTGCAACCCCCCACAACCCCAGGGAATTCCTGTGTAGAGATGAATATGGATGAAAATCTATATTACCCCAGGCACCAGCTTAGCACAGGATGTTTATGAAATATTCCTGAAACGTAGTTTATTTACAAATCAAGTTATCCACTTATGTGAGATACTTAAAACATTTATGTGCTTAGCGGACAGTTATTATTATTACTTATCACTTGTTAAGCACCAGGTGCTCTGTGCTGTACAAGCCTCACATGGAAGAAGTTAGTCCCTCCTGCCAAGAAGGTACAACGGAGGAGCCTGGTCCAAAGTCTGGGGAAGTTTCTACTGAATCAGACCATAGCTGATGACACAACATCTAAGGAAAGTCAGGAGGGAATGAAAGCTTTAAGGGTTTTTTTTCCTATTGGGTTTGTTTACTTGCTAGCTATATATTTCTTTAGACTACTCACTGGATCAAAGTTCATTTCAAGGAATTTTGATCACAAAATAACGGGATCAGAAGCTGCTTCTTTCTTCCTTTCTTACGTATCTGCATCACAAGCTTTTCCCTTCTTCCTTTGAGCACTGGGCAGAAGGGATCACATACCCAGCCCTAACGAAACCCAGTTTCACACCATTAAAAGGAAGATAAATTGGAAGACTCACGGAGGACTAGACCGGCTTCAAAAGAATATTTTTAGCAAATCTCTGAGCCCTAACAATTTGTAAAATGAGAAAAAAAGCTTTAGCAGCATTCCAGCATCTAGCTGCATCTCTGGCTACTGGCACTGCACAGTACACAAATATATTCTCAATTTTTGTCTTTACATGCTATTCAGTAAGGGCACATGAAAGCACCATAGAAAGCTATAACTACAGGAACAAAATGTCATCTGTTGCAAATTGCTGGGGCTGCATTATATTTTTTTAAATGGTGACTTTACATCCACTTTTCTCCACACATACGTTAAGATTTTGCATCTGTAGAAAACAAGTGTTCACCGAGCTCGACGTTGCAGCAGGAGAAAACTTCATGGCTCGTAATCTATGCGGCTCATGTCCTTGCTGAGCAGAGAGCTGTATCATGCCAGACATGGAACGCGGCGCAACTTCAGGGCAGAGGCTAGCAATTCTTTTCATGAAGAAGAATCTCTCTAACTCCTCAAAAGAGAAAAAGACGTTGCCCACACAGAGTTTAAAATCACAGCAAGAACTTGTTACCCTTTTGCAACCTCTCTGGACGGAGTCTGCTTCTCCACTCGGTGAAGAGGGAATGGCTGGAGGTACACACACAAGCCCTTCCCTTTCAACTGCTTTCGCCATCCCCGAGGAAGGGATGGAATTCTATGCTTCAGAGCAGGGTCGTCTTTGTTTGTTGATTTGTTCCTGTTCTGTTAAAGCAGGTATTTCAAATCAAAACCATCCAAGACAAATATCAGCTCCAAGGAAAAGACACTATCAAGCAAATATAAAATCCAGAGTGCCTATACTATGTCTATTTTGCATACAACAGATTTACTTTTCTATGCCATTTTCTTTTTCAAAATCTTCCCCCAAAAGCTCTCCCTGTCTATCAAAATGGCATCATTTTCCATGTAAAAGAGGTAGAAAACATACACATAGCCACCGAGTGTTATGGGAAAAATTCTTTTCCCAGGTAAACTTGGATTTTGAAAGTGTTCAGCTGGATAAGAGCAGCAAGGGAGAGATGAGTTGGTGCTACCCCTGGAGCAGCACTGAGCTCCCTCAGTGCAGTCCTGGATTAGGTCCCAGCCTACCAACTTACAGAGCTTCCCCTTGCATTCATTTTTCTTCATGAATACTGATTAAGAAAATAACTTGTTAATAAAGGGGGGGGGATGAAGAGGAAAAAAACCCTCAGTTTTCAAAAGTATAGAAGAAATGTATTTAGAACAAGAACATCAAATAAAGTTGACCGACATGCATCAAAACCCAGAACCCCTGAAATTAAAAGGCAAATATTCTGTCCTTAGCTCACCCCTTTAGAGGAAGGTATTACAGCCCATTTCACACTGTTTAGAGAGTCATGCTCTTTGCAAGCTCTTCTACTGTGTAAATATGAATGGAGAAGAGAAGAACTATCACCCTTCTTGCTAAATTCCCTAAACTTCAGGGAATTTAAAGACAGACCTTTAGCAGCATTTTAAACCCTTTGAATATAAAATTTGCCCTTTCTCTTGTGAATAAAAATTGAAAAGGAAATCCCCCCCCCCTCAACATCTTCTCTGGATATTTATTTCAAAGTTGTTCATCAACCAGATAAACAGAAATGCTGATGGGATTTTTTTAAAAATAAAATTTCTAAACATACATGTTTTCCTTTCAGCTGAAGCTAGCCAGAAATGGTTGGTGGGATTTTTGGTCTGTTACATAGGATGTTAGATATGGTCTCATGTGGTTTTAAAATTTATGAATTCTGGAATCACTCCAGTTTCATCTATGAAGTCATTATGACTTTGAGTTCAGGGAGGTAAAAATTAAGAAAAATTAAAAGCTTTTGGAAAAGTAATTTTTATTTGCCTCTTTACTTGAGGTAAGTGCTGTAGTTCTGTGTCCATATATATATATATGTAAGATTGTTGTAAATGCATTTTTTAAAGTTTGCAGATTCATCTCCTGTGAAGTTAGATTCTTAGAAAAATAATCTTGAGAATGACTTTACATGTGAAAACTGAAACAGAACAGCATGGTCAGAGCAGCTGGAAGCATGTGTGCTAAACCCATATACAGACATGTTTGGATTTTTTTTTTTAGGGCTCCTTAGCAAAAATCGCTTGTATTTACAGTGAAATAAATTGCCTGCTTTTAATGGTCAGTTTTCTAAAGCATCTGCTGAAAAGCTTTTGTCCACGTGCTGCACCTGCTAAAATCAGATTAAAGAACCAAAGCTGTTTTCTAAAGGGTCCACGTCTGGGTGGGAGGGGGATTTAAAAAAGGAACTGCAATGAGGAAGACTTTAAAAAAAGTATATTATGATATTGAAATGGTAAACTGAAAAGATAATTCTAATT
>VZTY01022911.1:205007-249428 GCA_013400935.1 Turnix velox
ATTCTAATTTTTAAAAATTAAATAAAAGTAACTAAAATAAAGCCAAGAAAAAAGCCAATAAACATCAAATTATAAAGGTTTAATTCAGAATATGAGAAAGTTTGTAACCAAATTAAAACTATTGCTATACCTAGAAATCCTCAAGTGGAAGTGGAGTATTCTGCAAAGAACAGACCTTTGCACTTCATTATTTTTGCAGGACAGAAATGCATGAGCTTAGTTCAAAGAGTAGGTGATATATTGATGTTATATTGGGTTATTGCTGAATTATAATATTAATCAGTTTACTGGCTATTAATTTAGTACTCAAATATTAAAGAAAAATTCTTTGGTCAGTATTTTTTACTGATTGAAGGGTAGAAATTAAGAGAAATTAAATTAAACCCTGATGGACAGAATGGTTGTTTCAGTAATTACTGACAAGACCAGTTGTGATGTACCAAAAAAGGACAGATCAGGTGTAATTTCTGCTCTGAGTATTACATCTGCTTTCAATATCTGTGGTCATTTCAGGTCTCTGTGCAAAGTTATTTAATGGTGCTGTTTGTTGTGTAACACCAATGTATTCTGTGATACCAGAGTTCTGCCAGTTCAAAGGAGATGGCCCTATGGAGCATCTTTTTCATGTCCTGGCTTTTGCTAGAGGCTTTTGTTTAAAGCTTGCTTCCAGCACACTGTCTCGTCTCTCTACCACTCTCCTGTTCACATGTGTGAAATGGCAAAGTAATTTGCAATATAAATTACAAAATCAACTGTTGAGTTTACAAATTGAATATGCATGAAAATATTGCATAATATTACTAGCTTCCTCAGCCTAATATTAATAAATATGTCTGAAATTTGTGCTGGTGGAAGACTAGATATTTATATACTGTAGATATTAATTACAATTGGGATAATTTAAAGTTTCTGTTATTAATTCCCTTACTGTTTCACTGCAGTCAGGATTAACTGCAGTCACCTACAAGCACAACCACTTGGTAATATTCTTAATTACATTGAGGAGACATTCTTCTTATAGTTAAAGCAGGGTTTTAAGAAGTGCCTATTAGTCTCTTTTTCTTATTCAAAATAAATATTGCCCCAGTAAAAAAAAAGAGACCTCCATACTCTGAAAATAAAAATGGCCCATAATGACTTGGACTAGCAATGATTTTGGCGAGTGCTTTGTTTCTTATTTGGTTGAAAAAAGACTGGATTGGCTATTGACAGGTCCCTATCAATAGGCAGACCCCAGAGGTCTGGCTATTTGCACATGGCCTGATTGACTTGTCCTTAATAGACATATAATTGTTGACAAATACCTTCCAATAGACTATGGCAGGCATGGCCAGGCAAACAAAAGAGGCTTCTCTAGACTGAGACAGAAGCAGAACAATTCAAGAGATGCAGCACCTTAACCAGGAAATAGCTGGCTTCCCTAAAGAAGCTTCTAGAGTAAAACCAGTAAAATCAACCCCATTTTCCACCTCCAGTTGCTGGTAACCAGTTCAGATATAAAAAACCCCCCCAACATTGTCCAAAGATCATATGGGATCTATTTAGGATGTCCCTTCTTCTAGGCAACTTCAAAAATACAACACATAGCTGAACTGAAACAGTGAACCTATGCATTTATTCCCCCTTTTCCCAGAGCCTCCGCTTTTTAAAAATACAGTTGTCTTTTTTTCTGCCATTGGTTGCTCTCTCAGGTTTGTCCTTAAGCATCTACTCCTTCTCTTACTAAAGGCAGGATATCAGGGACCTTTTGCAGTTCTTAAGTCCTAACATTTCCACCAGTTCAATAAATAATGCTGCAATATGATTTTTTATAAGAAGGGAAATTAAGTGCAGTGGCTCAGGGTACACAGTTCTGAATTTTTCCGGTCTCCATTGATTCTTGCAGCCATCATGGGTGGTTGGTTCCTCTGAAAACATGATTCAAAAATGGATGCTCAATGCTGGTCATCTATTTGTAAAAATTTTGTCTCACTTTTCAAGGTATCTCAGGAAATCTGTGGTGGTGGCTGCAATCTATATCTAAGACTGTGAATCTAAACACAACCTCATTTTGTGCAATGCCTTCACACACACACACAGAAAATTCTAAATGAGAGAGATAATACATTTACTGTGCTATTATGCTCTGTGTTAAATAACAGCACAGAAAAGAAAACAAAGAGGTGTAGGCAAAAGAAAAAAAAGATAATAAACTGCATTTATCTGTCCTCAAGATAATAGTTCTGTATTAGATATGTTAGGGAATTAATTACATGGATTTTTAGAATGTTTTGTACATTATAGGCATTGCAATACTTGTCACAAGACAAAAGGCCATTGAAATGATGCAGTACAGCCTTAGGCAGCCATAAAAGAACAAATTGTTCAAGTTTGTACATCAATGCAAGATCCAAAGAGCCCTGGCTCCAAGAAAAATAGCAGTGAAATTTAGAGATGTACCTATTCTGTGGATTTACCCAGAAGTGGGCTGAAACCTGGACTCTGGCCTTTCAGTCTTGGGTTTGGTGTGCCTGCCTCTCCCTGTCAGCAGCAAACTGAGAAATCACTCTTGAAAGTTTGCCTTGTGGGATTACCTCCCTTGGCCATTTTGGATTTAATGATGTCTTCTGCCTTGGGATAAGGTGCCTGTCAGATACAGGTAGCGCCAGTATCTTGTGGTACAAGCGACTTAGAGAGAGAAGTCAGAGAGGTGGGGGAGGAAGGTCAGGAAGGTTGCTCCTTAAATCTCTGAGCCATTGTCTTTGGCCTCCCACCTCTAAGCTCCCCCACCTCCTTCCTCCCAAACTAATAAAAACAACCATTAAAAAAAGAGACACAGAAAAAAACCCCAACAACAGCGCAGATCATGATCACAGAGGCAAGCAAACTAGGTTACAAATTAGTGTGACACCATCAAGGTGACACTGTAGACAACCTCTGACACTCGACACAAAGCTGAATGCCTTGTGCCAAAAAGACCTTGAGCCTTGTCTTTGATTCTTATTGATCAAATACATAGATTAAATACAGTATCAGATGGCAAGGCTAAAGCCTGGGATTCTGCATACAGCAAAGACCCTCAGACATGAAAGAAGAGATATACAACAGAGATAGAGAGACAGAGAGATAGAATAATTGCACTGTGAATAAACAGATGTAGGCTGAAGCAGGCAATTTCATCCGGCAGATGGGCAGGGCTTTTTGTATTACTGCACTTCTTACAGGTCACAAAATCCAAATGTCAATAGTATTAGGAATAAGGGACAACATTTTAAAGAGCATTTTTTGCAATCCCCAAACATTCCTGAGCATGTGCATCCTGTGACCAGCTGCTTCAAAATGGTGTGTGCGCTTGTGTGTGTGTGTGTGTGTGTGTGTGTGTGTGTGTGTGTGTGTGTGTGTGTGTGTCTATGTCCATTAATTCAGAATTACTCCAATTACGAGCTTTTGACGCTCCAAACCCCTCTTTCTAACCCAAAAGAGATGGAGAGCCCTCGGCCTGTCCAATCAGATCATTTTCCCTCCTGCCTGCAGCAGATGTAAGCAATTTACTTTTTTATTTCTGCATATTCAGTGCGAGCGGAGCTGTTGGTGACTTCTCACCCCGGAGCCTGCAGGATTCTAACCCTATCAAATTAAAGCATTTTGCTCACTTATTCCCAAGCGCTCGGCTGGTGCTTAGCAGGCCTCCCGCTGCATAGCAATGGCGGGCGTTCGTGTCCGCTCATACCCCGAGCCTAATCAGAGATTATTAAGGAAAATATACAGTGCTTTAATTTGATGAGACTGGTTATAGGTAGCGCAGTTAAAGGTCACACTCTTGCGTGTATCTCCCTCAGTCACTGTAATATTTTCCTCTCGCTTGACAATCCTCAGCTCCAAACAATAGGCCAAGAAGACACGTTTATTTTTGTCACGCTGTGATGAGCTCAATAGGGACAAAAATGAATTATTTAAAGTTCGCATAAACAAACAACCCTAGGCCAGGTTCCCCTTAGCCCACTCGCCCCCTCTGCATTTTTGTGCACGTGTCTATGCACACACGCTTTGTCTCTCTCTTGCCTTTAAAGAACATGTGATAAAAACCTTCCTCAGTTGGAACATGAAGCCGTTTAGATGTCAAGTTCAGGTACAGTGGAAGCTGTTGGCTGCTGTGAGATGCCTGGCCCATTAAGCTGCCTGGGTACATCCCAGCATCAGCCACCTAGAAAGGACTTCTTCGGTTTTTTGGCAGTGAGAGCTTTACCCATCCAGTGGAGGTAACAGAGCTATCCAGGGCACAAAAAACCACACATGAGGCCTGAACACAGCAGGGTCTGAGCCTTCCTGCTGCCATAATAGGAATTAAGGGGTTCAACTTGGTGCTGTACAGTTTAAAGTTTGAGGGAGTGAGAAAAGCACATCAAGTCCAACCTGTCCTGCACCACAGTAATCAACTTGTGGCCTCATCTAAATTTACACCACTTCTAGCTGAGGCTCTGAGCATGTGGAAAGGCAGAGGCAGGAGGGGATACAACCATTTTCTTCTGTCAGCCTTAACTCTGCTGCCATTTGTTAAGATAGGGAGGTGGTTTAGTCTCTTGTAAGCACCATGGGGTGAGGAGGGAAAGAGAGCTAGTGAGAGATGGGTGGGTTAATTCTAATCGCCTTTTGAGCCTAATGGTCTCAGCATATGTGTCCATGCAGCAGACCAACAGCAGGCTTATTTACCTCCAACATTTACATGAGAATTGCTTTATGCAGCTGTATGTAAAAATTCAAACCACACAGTGTCACTGTATCACGCAGGTCAATCCAAAGCCCAGTGGCATTATAGCAAGAGACAAAAGCCTCACCACTTCACCAGGGCTTCCTTCAGGACTGAACGTTGCTCTATTAAAACTCAAAGACAACAACAATAAAAATATGTGCCTGTTTCCACTGCTGCCCCTCTTTCAGACACCCTCCACATTCCTCAGAGGATGCCAAAACTATGAGGACCTGGAGCCTGATCTTGCTTTTGCTGCTCTCAGCAGGCTGCAGGGAGGGCTGCAGAGGACGTCAGGATTGGGCCAGTTTCATTTTGTGTCTGTGAATAATCCCGTTAGCTGATCCCCAGGCATAGACTTTTTATATACACATCACTGATGGGTAAAGGCAGAAATGTTCATGGAGGTGCCGTTTCAGTATTTATTCTAAACAGAGGCAGACAGGCTGAGGCTGCTTGGGATGCTACAGGCATCCTGGTCCGTCTGGTAAATCACTTGTGATTGCCTGGTTGTTGGTTTGTTTTCCTCCCCCCATTTGAAGGGCCTGTGATACTTCCAGAAAAGCCATAGAGTGTATGTGCTGTGGAAATACATGCTGGATGCATTTTCATCAGAGATGGGGAATCCTGCTCTGCAGGAGAAATCAAGATGTTTCAAAATCATCTCAATTATATTGTGCAAGCTGATGGTATCCCTCCTTCTGCCATACAAAATGTCAGTCTGCCTCAGGACTCCCATTTCTGTTTCTCAAGTAGTCTGATAAGCTTTGACTGTGAAATTCAACAGGTATTTCTAGCATGGACATGGTCAGACAGTGCATTAGCAGTCTCTGCAGTGGAACTTCCTCTGAAAACACAAAAGTATATCAAGGGGAAAAAAGTTTCCTGCACTTTTTTTTTTTTTAAACTTCACATAACTTTTTCTGTGGAGACTTGGGACAGTTCTTATTTTAGTCTGAACCAATTATTCAGCCTTAATACCTGGACCCTGGTATGCTTCTATCTTTGATCAGAAAGAACTTGCCTGAAGGCCAGCTCAAGAGAGGTTCAAAGTCAAATGCTTTGATTTAAACCACTCTGCTCCTATCCATGAAAGAAGATGAGAAGAAGCTCTCTAGTATGAGACAGATAAGTGCAATGCAGCATGTCACATGCAGTATTACAATGCAAGCCATATGAAAAGAGATGTTTCTGGGAGCAGAGTGCTTAAAACACAAATCACCCTAACAGTTTGGTGGTTTTGGCAGTGGTAAAACACCCTAGGGATTACAGCAAAATTCTCTAGCCTGCAAGAAGCTTCACATCTTCTATTTTAATGCAAGAAACAGATCTTCAGCACAACCAAGGACCAATATTTAGATGTGTTTGGTCTGAGAGCCTCTGGAACAGCATTTGTGAGGGTCTGCTAGAAATGTGTAGAGTACAGGATGCTGCTGGGACATTGCAGTTTCCCGAACAATCCTCTCCTTGGGACATTTTGCCACACCTCTCCAAATACCCATTTAGTAATGGGACTATAAAGATCTTCCCAAACAGCAGAACAATACTGCCTGTCACAAAAGGAGACAGGACTAAGGCTCGAAACCCACCCTCATTTGGCACAGAAAAGGAAATCCCAGTCTCTTCCTCGCAATCTGGGTTTATTCTCCTTTACTACTTTCCCCAAGTACCTTGATGAATATTTCAGCCTTTGAGCCCCCCCCATACACAGAAAGAAAAAAATCTTCTTGGGCTTCACACAGGAAATGAAATGTAGGAAACACAATATCAAAATACAGCCTTCCACTGACAGTGTCACCATTTTATTGCTTGGGTTGTAATCGCTCTTCAGGGGAGTGATCACTTCCACATCATGCAATAGGGCAGGTATGGCCCCTCCTTGCCATTCAGAACTTCACTTTGTTTACAAGAACTAAGGGAATAAGAAGAGCTTTTTCAGATATCTTCTGGTGAATTAAAATAACTTTCCTTTAACTATCAATGCTGCAGCAAATACATTTAGTCACTGTATCCTGCTGGGTCTTTTTACTGGGAAGGTTTTGATGGTAGAGCCCTTCTTTTCTCCCCTGACTGGAACATTGGGCATTTTCCTATCTTCTTTTCATTAATTTGCCCCTACCTACCCCTTCTGGTATCTCCTTAGATTTTTTTCAAGAGACTCAGAACATAACATACAGCATAACACACTTCATTAAAGCAAATCAGATTTGATTTGACTCAATTTTTTTCCTTAGATTTTTTTCCTAAACTCTTTGAAAGAGAGCTCATCAAACCCCATCCCCACAACTGTATAAGTGATTTCAACAAGAACATCTTTGAGTGGAAGACTTGCTGGACCTTTAGGAGAGACCATCTTAAAAGGAAGATGCTCCCTACTGAGGAATTAGAAAACAGCCTTGGTAAAATGTTCCAGGGCTGCTACATCACCACACGTTGTGGTACCATACTGCTGCCATACAACACACAGCACACTAGAAATAGTAGTGTAGACAAACTAAGTACTTCTGATATTGAAATAAGGAATTCAAACCATAAAAAAGTAAGAGTTTGAGGGTAAGGCTTCAAAACTCTGTCTTCCCCCTGCCCTTCCTAAATAACCAGCACAAGGGAATTTTGATTTAGAGGCGTATTCCTCATTCTGACTATCAGAACACTTTCCTTCTTTTCAGGCTCTGGAAAGGTTTGTTAAAAACATATAATCCCACAAGCAAAATAAAATCAAAACCAATATGCAAAAAAGCATGCTGGGGCTGAGGAAACACAGTGCAAGAGATCAAAACATCAGAAAAGTGAAACACAGGATGATAAACAAGAGACAGCATAGGAGAAAAAAAGAATAATTAACAGTGCATATGAACAGGAGAGTCCAGCTCATAAAATGCAAACATTGTCCTCTCTTCCCTACTTGCAGAGTAATTCTAGAGATTTTGAGATGAGAAGGATGGAGAAATTAATTTCCAAGATGTGCCTCAAATGTTTGGTACACAACTTCACAGAAGCCCACAGCTCCAAATGCAACTTCCCATAGGTAAAACAAAACTGTATACAACCTGTTAAACTACCCAGCCAGGCCAGCAAGGTGCTTATTTTCTGCTTATCACATTCAAGTTCTGTGAATGCTGCTTGCTATGCTGCTTTGCCTTAACCATAGCTTGCTAAACACCATGTACTTCCACCACATGCACTAGAAATGCTCCAGGTTAAATGGGAAATTTTACATGCCTTGAAAGTAGGTGAAACACACTGTTGGAAACCACAGTGGAAGGAAGAATAGTTGTTTCTGAGTTGAAAAGTTCTTTTCCAGAAGCCTTAAAACCTCTTCAAGTGACTGTGAGCCAGAAAGTGAAGAAAATGAAGAGTCAGAGAACCTTGGTAAATGTCATGATGAGGCTTACAAAGCTTGCTGCAAAGACTAATGTAGTGTGTGCACACACCCAGCTGCCATGTCTTCTACACTGATGGGCCAGGAAGAGACAGATAGTTGATTGTGCCCTAAGGATGCTGTTAAAGAGAGATGAGAGAAACAGGAACTTCAGAAAAACATCTTGATTTTGCAAAGGAAATTATTCAATCACAACATAATTTAAATGAATGAAATAGAACAAGGGGAGAAAGAATGAAAATTACTATGAGGGAAAGGATGCTAAGAAAGCTTAAATTAAACCCTTGCTTTTATTTTCTCTTTAGGGAGGCAATATCAAACATTCAGAAAAAACAAACAGGTTATTATGTAGAAATATACCTAGATCTACACAGGAAACAAAACTCTTGTTTTGGCTGAGAAACTGGACAACCACTAACTGAGAATGAACACAGGAAGCTGCAAATCCAGTAGAAACTGTCAGTAGCTAAAAGAGGTGCACTAAAACATAAGAAAGGAATAATAGTACCTAGCCCCTTTGTACCTACTTCTTGTACCTTGTTGTATCATTTTCTTCTTCTTAGAGTAGATAAAGAGGATTTATAGAAGACCTGTCAGTCAGTCCTTAACAGCTTACTAGACTTTTGAACAAATTTGAAGAAAGAATCAAAAGGAATAAAGGGCACATATTTACCATATGAGTTTCCTGAAGCTAGACTGTGCCAGGCTATCCTGAGGCATTTTTTGATAAAAATTATTTTTTAAATTAAAATTCTTAAAATTTATCCAGTCTTCATTAAATTATTTCAGTGAGTGCCACTTGGGAACTACTTAGTTCACTAGGGGAAAATAGAGAATCAGAAATCTAAGGGCTAGGTTGGTGATAGAGGAAGTAAAGATGTAATATGCTGCAGGGGGAAATACGGGGCCAGAGGGAAGATATTAGGGGAGCTCCTCAAAGATCAGTCTTTGCACTGATCTCATTTAATGGTTCATTAATAAACTTGGCACAAAAAGTAAGAGTGTTCAAATGAAATTTGCAGATTGTACAAAGTTGGGAGGCACCATCAACACAAATGAAAAATCCCAATATCATACAGGAAGAATTGGATGACCTTGAGGACAGAAGTAATAGAAATGGGATGAAATTGAACAGTACAAAATGCAAGGTCATGCACCAAAGGACTAATAATGAGAATTTCTGCTAGAAGCTGTTGGGAATGACAAAGGAGGAGAAAGACCTGGGTTTGCTAGTTGATTACAGGATAAATATGTGCTGTAATACAATGCAACTGAAAAGGCAGATGCAATCCTAGGATTCATCACCTGTAATAGTGCTAATAATAAGAGGAAAATATTAATGTTACTAACACAAAGCACTGGTGAGACAGTAGCTGAAATACAGTGTGAATTCTAGTTACTCATGCTCAAGAAGGATGCATGCAAATTGGAGCAGAGAGTGCAAAGTCCACTATTGCAATGATTGAGGAACTGGAGAATTTCTGTGAGGAAACCTAAAGAGCCTGCTTGTTCAGACTACTGAAATGATGGCATAAAGTTACAAAGAGAACACAGGATTTGAGGTGTCCACTCCAGGTAAATAAGGATACATACATGCAGGGGTGACCAAGAAAGAAATTACTATAAACTGACTTTGAGTACACACAGTTTGGGAACTGCATGATGTAACTAACCATTGGAATAAAGATTCCTAGAATGACCTTCCAGAGAATGCAACAGGAGAAAAAAAACCTCTCAAAGCAAAAGACTAAAATGCATGCATTTTTGAGAGAATTTTAAAACGTAATTTCATGAGATTATGAATGCTACAACATAACATACTTGCTGGCCATGATACAGCAAAATAGATTTGATATTCCAGGCATATGTTCTTAGATTTACATGTAGTCTTTTGGTCCATGAAGACAGAAAGAGACATCACTTTGCCTTACAAAAGGATGCTACCAGTGAACAGTAGACTTCATAACAGGAGAATAAACTTTTGGAGATAAAGAGTTGGTGAAGTTAATATCTTGACTAGATAATGAAAAGCTGAGGTTATATGTATGTCATATCCCAAATCTATTTTGGGGAAAGACTACTTTTTTACAGCTGAGAATAGTACAAAATTGTTTTTTCCTAATTTTAAGACTGCATGCTAGAAGTAACATACACTCTTTTAATTTCCTCTGGAAATACATTTTGACATCAATAACTTATTAGAAGTCTTATATTTAGTTATCTATGATGTAAATTGACAATTAGTTACCGTATAGCCCACTGGAAACTGTTCTGATTTTTACAGATTTATTTTCACGAGAAAGGAAAGAGGCCCAAAATTGTAAATCAATCTGGCAGCAACTGGGGCTAAAATATCCATTTTTCATACACCAAACCAAAAATTTGGTGACACAAAACTCTTGTCTCTCTGCACTGAGTTTTTTTCAGCTCTGACATTTAAATAACAAAACAAAATTTGCAAGAGGAAAGATAAAAATCCCCCAAAGCAAACAAAGGAAAACAAAACCATCAGGAGACATCAGAGAAGGAGACAAATAGCTCCTTTTGCATCTGAAGGTTCACTTTTTTTGCAACATGAAATGTGAGAAATGAAGAAGAGCTGGGAAGAAGCAATACAGAAGAAAGCAGGCATTTTTCTGTCTGGGTGGATGAATATTGACCTTATGCTTTCAATACTGTATCCAACTACAGCAAATGATCTCCTCAACTTTATAAAGACACAAGTTCCAAGAACTTTACCCACTGAGCATTACAATAAGCCATTAAACATGGAACAATCTCACAACTACTACTTCACTACACAAGCAGTGAACTAATGACATTGTCAGTGCTGGGGTAGGGCATGTTACTTGCTTCCCAGTCCTAGATGGAATTTTTCAGGAAATTACTTTCTTCACTGAAAAACCTAGCTTCAAACTGATCACTGTTATCTGCAAATTCTAATAAATAAGGTAAAAATATTAAGATAAGTCCAGACATACACTTCCAACATTTTTTAACCACATACTATGCCATTACTCTCCAGGTAATATTTTCAGTCCAATTATTGTTGAAACACATTAAAATATAACACAAAAATAACCCCAGCATTTTTTATGTGTCAAACAAAATAGTTTTGATAATACAATGCACTTTTGTGGGAGAGGATTGATTCTTTATGAAGTACCTTATTTTTTTTCCAAAATTGTCAGAAATGTCAGCTGAGGTCTACCTTATATTTTTTATTTTAATTTTAGCTACCAGATGAGAAAAATCAGTTATTCAGCTCTTCTAATAGCAACAGTTGGAGGGACAGAAGGGGAGATTTTACACTGCTGGAGTTTAGATACCTAAACTGGCCAATGCTGCTTGTGCTCAACAAATAATAATGATGAAATGAATCTTCTGTTGTCTCACGGATGCCTGTGGCCAGTGGAGGACATCCGTGACAGGAAAGTTATCACAGCTTCACAAGAAACGTAGTGGAGAGTAAGGCAACATGCAAAATATATAGGTATATAATTCTATAAATAGGTAACAGGCACATATAAATGTAGTCAAGTGATCTGAATCTATCACACATTCCTGCTTTGAAATGGTGTTCTCTATTATGAATGTTCTTGCTGATCTGAAACCTCAGCAAAATGTCACATTAAGAAATGTTCTTTAATTACAAACATGGCAGGCAGCTACTGTTAGTTCTTTCTGCATTGACATGATAACATTATCTCACTGTAAATTCTTTTTTTCCCTTTTTAATGTAACTGGAATGGCTACCAGGGTGTAAATGAGGAAATGTGGGGAAGTGCTGGAGAGTGCTGCTGACTACTTACTGTTGTACGAGAATAACCTCATGCAGTGGAATTCAATTCGCCCATTTACATGGATGTGTCTCAAATGGGAAGTGTCACTGTTCTGCCTTGCCAAGCACTACAGCTCCTGCTATGGAAACACAATAAAACCAAACAATTAGTTAGAATTATTGCTCTTAAAGAAAACTGATTTGCTTGTCTGTCTTCTAAGAAAAACTCAGTTACCGTATACTATCAGCCGTGGCTTGACTGGCAGTGATTTTCCCGATCTAGTCTGCTGGGAACCTTAAATGAACATCAGCAATTATAAACCCAAAGTCTTCAGCAATTTGTAGGCATTATCTCAGGATAATTGCCCTGAAATGTTCACATTGCAAGCAAAGGTAGATAATTTAAAAATCCATCTTTCTCTGTCTGCACTATGATTTGGGCATAACACTCTTCCCTCCTGCGGGCCTTGTAGTAGTATAATAAAGCTTGGAATTGGTCCTTTGAAAATGCCTATTTTGCTATGTTTTAGAAAACAAAGAGGATAGATCCGAGTTCAACCTTTTCTGATTTTATTATTTCTGTAAAATGAACTCCAAGTCATATTTTCTGGCACAAACACAGAAAAACTGGAATATTAAAATAAAGGGAATGAACCTGCCCTGAGGAGTACTGGACAATAACATCCATTGTAAGAAAGCTCTCCTGCTCCCTGGGTAAGATGACTACCCCTCAGAAGGAGACACTGGATCTTGGTTGCCCATGTACTGAGCTTAGTATTTTCTCTGAGTTTTACTTACAAGCTTCTAAAAGTGCTCAGAAGTGCTTAGCTCCTTCTCTACAACCAGGAAAAACCTCCTGAGAAGTGCTGAACATTTCTCTCATGACTCACACAGCTGCCTCATCTGTAGGTGGTTTCCTCAGTTCTGTGCCCCCATCCTACCGAGCAAGCAACTGAGATGTATTCATTGCCTTACTGATTTAAAACAGCTCTTCCCTCTGCTTCAAGCACAGAAGAGTGTTTCTGGCTTACAAGCAAAGTACAGTGAGCTCCTTTTGCAAAGAACTAGGAGGAAGAAAGATGTCTGGGATGGGGAGGAAGAGAAAAGCATATACAATCCAAATTTTACAGAGTCTTTTAGGAAAACAAGCCATCACTATTTTTAATTGCTTTGGCATAGTCAAACCACACCAAGTCCTCAGTGAAATTGGATTTTTGCAATGCCACAAAAGTGTCTCAGTGAAGAATGGAGAGTACTGACTTCTGAGAGAGGAAGAAGAGGCCCCAGAGCAGAAACACCTGGTACAGAAGTTATCTAGTATCTGTACCTGTACTCCAATTTATCAAAACTAAAGTCCAGCTCAGTGTTTTCCAGGGAATTGTTATTAAAAAGTCAGCAAAAATTAAAGCTGCATAAGCTCAAACAAAAGATGAGGTAACAGAAAGACTGTATAAAGACAGCATTTGCTAAATAAGAAGTCAATGAAACAAGTAGAGTATTGTAAATATTCAATGGATGCTTTGGGATTTGGCCTAGTGCCCTTTTGTTTGAAGTCTTGAATTTTCTCCAACTGCCTATAGGAAAGTAAAAGGAACATTATTATCAAGGAAATGTTCCCGCAATATTCTGAGTTCCTATAGATTTCTCTGATTCTTGACTATGCTGGTCTTTGGAGAAAGCCCAAATTTCAAAGTCTGATCCAGTTCCACCACTCATGGCTCATCTATGAACACCACAAGAAGACTGTGACTTACTTTGTGCCTTTTGCATCCAATATCCCTTTTTCCTCTCCCCTCCTTCACTTCCATAATTTTTCCTGCACAGATTACACTATAAAATTGCAAAGTACCAATGATAACATGCTTCACCAAGTCATTGGGAGTCACCAATAGTCACTCCCACTAACAACCACATATCTATTACTCCTGTTTCCTTCTGAAACAGAACTTGGTGTCAGGCAGGGTCCCACTCTGTGTAGTGCTGGAAGACAGCAAAGCATGACAGGAGCAGAGGATACTGCCAGAGCTGTGCCAAACAAATGGCCAGAGAAGACCAAAGGGTTCCAGACGAGCATTCTTCCTTACTCCAGCACCCTCTGTCAACATAGTCCCAAGTGCATTTCTTTATAGGCCCTAAAGAGTGAGCTTTTTTCCCCCTCTTCCCTTTTTTCTTTTAAGGAAAATAGTAATTGAGGCAAAGAGTGAAAAGGGGAAAGGAGAAAAGGGGAGTTATCAGCAAGAGGGCCAGCTGAGGGAGGTTGGTGACCTGATTTCGAGCATACTGGGGGTACTCTGTGACCCCTGTAATTTTACTACCTCCTGCGTTATCGTTTGTGATTTTCACTGGAGTGAAATGATACATCAGGGAACAGTAAGGATTCCAGCAGCCCACAGACAGGCAGAATACAAAGTACCTACCAAAACAGCTACCATATCTCTGGCAGAGATATGTTTTTAATCCTTTTGAATGGAGACTCCAACCGTCTATCCAGATCCCCTAAGGCTTTATTAATTGAAAAATGCTAGCAAAGGGAACTTTTTTAACAATCATGGGCCTAGCTCAAAGTGCAGAAGCTCCACAGGCTTCTGTAACATAGCTCTCATGGAGATTAATCCAGACTCAAACATCCTCTCTTTGGAGTTGTGGAATGGAGCTTGTTCCCCAGAAAGACCTGTTTTCCCTAATGACCATGAAAAAACAAAATCCTTTCTTGCTCCAATGATAGCTTAGCAACCCCACAGTGCCCTACCAGAGACTGGACTATTTTAAAAAACAGTTTAGAGGAAAATATTCATTAAGAAGGATTGATTTGGAAGAGGTGTCTCCTGGAAAAAGAAAGGAAACACTATACTCTTTTGGATGGAATTTGAACTTGCACAAACCCCAGTTTTCTGCAGTGTCTGACCCAGTCTCCAAGTTCATCATGGCAATCTTAAAAAAGTGAAAGCAAATAGGAAGTTTAAAATATATGCTACATTCTGCTTTAAAGTTAAAAAATGGTACCTTTCTCAAAAAACTAGTGAAGCCCTGTTTCATTTTGTCTTGGAAAGGGAAAAATAGTCTTTATTTCAAATCAGTTGAAAAGAGCAAAAGTAAAGTGACAGAACAGAAAGGGTTATATACACTTCCCTTTACACAGGCAAAATGCATTGAAAAAACTTTACCCAAGACACTTCTGCCAAGGTTTCTTGCTTGAATCAGTTTTTAATTTCTACTTAAAAAGTTTAGACAAGGAAGTTTTTACTGAATGCAGTATTCACACATATTTTAAAAATGGCTATAAGCTGAACATGTAATTCCAAATCCCTGTGGAAAACTCCTATATAATTATCAAATAAATAGAATTGTATAGTAATGACAGGAAACTGTCTGCAAAATTGACCAGCAAATTATTTACCTGATAGCAAATGCAGAATGCAAGGCAATAAGTGCTTTAGAAGTTTGTCCTCTCCAAAATGAACACATTTTTAATCATTCAGAGAAAGACTTCTTCCTTTCTAGTAATGAGTGAAGAGAAAGTGTGTTTCCAATTTCTTATAATTTTTAAAGTAATATTCCTAGCCAGATCATAACAGCTTTTTTTTCCCCCCTTATTCTTCTAAGATAACACAGTATTTTTTGAACTCTGAAACTGCCAATTGCTAAAGAATGCTACTGTATGGTAGTTTGTAGTGTGATCACTTGTTTCACTCATTCCTGGTTTTCTAATGAATTAATTTTGTTACAGTCAGTGGTTATCCAGTACATGACAGCATGTGTGTCAAGTGGCATAGGCCAGGATTGAACCAATGATCTACAGCTCACTGAAAATAGTTAATTGACTCTGATGGTCTAATGCTGTCAATAGCAAGTTGTTGCACGGTCTGAAGTGAAGATAGAACAGATTTCTTCATGTCTGAGACAAGCAGAAGATCAGATGCTACTCTACAGAGCACAGGCAATGGGAATTATCAGGCACGCAGCCTTATTGCCAGACTTGGTCCTTCAGCCTGAAGGATTTCTAATACAAATTCGTGTGAACTTTCCCTCCCTCCTGTTCCCTCCATTGGCCTTGCAGAGCCTTTTGGCCATTTCAAGTTAGAACCTTAGGGTTTAATTATTAGTATGACAAGCAGAGCTTTCACAGAGGTGAAGGTGGAGTGCAGAGGTGAAGTGGCTGGAGACATCCTGCCTCAATAGGGCACAGGCAGCACTAACGCCTTCCCGCGTTTCCCAGCTTAGCTGACTACACTTTCACAAACCAGCTGGCTGGGACCCAGGTCCTCAGCAAACCCTCCATCTCCCTAGTCTCTTTGGAGGGTGTGAAGCTGCTTTTGGGCCAGGGGCCCCACTGTGGTTTGGATATAGGAACACTAATGCTATATGCAAGAACACCGTGGGGAGCAATAGGCAGCTTTTTATGTGTGTACATCCATGTGTATGCACACACATGCTCCCTGGGGCAGAAACCTCTCAAAGTTCTGTTGACCTCTCAGTGCACCTTTTCGTTTCCATCCTTTTTAAGTCCAAGACTTACGCTTTAGGTTTTGGCACAAGATTAGAAACAAAATAATCAACGTCATTAGCAGGCAACTCTCCCCTGTGTCCCCTACCCCCCATGTCATATACATGCTACTCGCCCTTGTAATAATACTGTATGTATCACACAAACCCCCACTATTTCATTGCCTTAAACAGGAAAATGTTTTCAACTCCCTTATGTGTTCTTGCCTCGTTCATGGCTTGATTTAATTTTACAAGGCAAGGGCTGGAACAATTATCTGATTCTTCATGTACAGCAGGCTTTCAGTGGTCATTTCTGAAGTTTTACTGGTTCGTAACCTCTGTAATCAGAAGACTCAGTTTTTAAAAAAAAAAAAAAGAAACTAAGTGAACAGGCAGGAATCTGTTCATATTATCCCTTCCTAGCTGTCCAGGCTTTCATCCTCTTTTCTCCCACACATGCCCTTATTGCTCTGCTACTCACCCACCAATGAGGGTCTGTCAATGGCAGTGAGAGGTCAACATCAAAGCACTTTTACAGCTAGCAGCTTGCAGCTAATGCTGGCATTATGGAGAGAAATAGAGAGAGAGAGAGAAGCATAGGGATTGAATGAATGGCCCTCTCATATAGAAAGAAACCGAAGAATGGAACAAAACCTCCTATTCTCCCACTCTTTATAATACTCCTGGGCCGAGTGTGCGTATGTGGTACACAGCTGAGTTTGAACTGCATTAGCACTCTTTCAGTTTACAAACAAGAGGCCTAATTTAGAAGAAAAATCTCCTATCTGATTATTTCTTTGTGTTCACCCATGTGGTAAAAAATGTCTGTACAGAGAAGGGAGGGGAGCTACAGAGGTGGCTTATTAACTTCTTTGGCTGTATCATGATTGTGAAGGGCAATTGGGAGATCATTAATTCATCCATAATTTTCAGACTCGAGGAAAAGATATTAAAACAGTCCCTTTAAAAAACATTGCTGTTTCTTCTGAAGGAGATGAAAAGACTGTGTGCCAATCCCCCACCAACTGTATGACTGACTCTAGCCTTATGCCTTGCCCACACAAAACCCCAGGATTTATTTTTGTCCCATGCAATTGACATTGAGACTGGATGTCTTCCTATAAAGATGTTATGGCCCTGGTATAGTGAATTCCACAATTTGATGAAATTACCACCTCATGCTAGGTAGATAATTGTAAGCATCTTTTCTGCCACACCAATCTATGATTCTCTTTGGGTGGGGGGGAAAGGGGATTCAAAAGCTTGTGTGACTGCAAAGTTGTTACCCAGAGACTCTAGCAGCAGGTTTAGGGATTAATATTCTTTCCAGGATTAACAATAAATACTTTTCCCTGTTCTTTGGATGCTAGGACATACCATCCTTACAGCATCACCTGGGGACATAATTTAACAAATTTCCTGCTCCTATAGGGAAATTAAGTTTTGGCAACATCTTTCATCTTCTCCAGCACTTTTCTAGTGACAAATCGAAGTCACAGTATTTATCCTATACTCCATGCTTTACTCTTGTAATAAGGAGCCTCAGGAAAAGAGGAGCAAAAGGAGTCTCTGCAGACTCTACCGTTCCTAAAAGACTTAACGTGATGTGCTTGAAATAGTCAAGTGAAGACTTCACAGGGCCTTGGAGAAGAGAAAGGCATCTCAGAAAGAAATGCTTGAATCTCCTGGATTCCCTCTTCCATTAATGCTGCAGGTTGTTGCAACTGTCAATGAAGTGGACAGCTGGATACACCATCAGCAGAAATGAGGCAGGGAAACACCTCTAGACCCAAGTTCTCTCCAAATCAGGGATTTATGACAGCAAAAGCTGGTTTCTATCCATGCCTTAGCAAACTATTTTTATATCCGTAACTGGGATTCACATCCACACATGCAGTATATATATATATATATATATATATAAATCCATCATCCTAACTGAAACAGTCTTTATTATGCACAGATTTACACCAAAGATAATTATGAGGATACAAGAGGAATGGATATAAATGAAAAATCTGAACTTTGAAAACTTTGTCATGTTTTCCCTCTTTGAATTTAGGATGCAGAGATCACAGAACAGCTGGAAAAGTTCACAAGTGATAGCTACTGAAACCCCTCTCACCCCAAAAAATTATCTTGGAGACTAACCTGAAGAAAGTATCAACAATCATGGAAAACAGGAAACATTGAATGCCTTTTGTATACTAATACTTCTCTATTTCATTAGTTTTTTGCATGTAAAGTTCTCTAATATTATAGATTCTTGAATCAGAAATCAGCATAATAAACATAGACAAATTAATGCAATATTTTTTCACTGTACTTTCTCTCTGGGCAACATATAAAAGGGTACTCTTACACAAAAGGCATCTAGTGTTTTTATATCCTTCAGGATAATGATTGTGCAACTTAGCTTATTATATACTGATTTAGTTCACTGTGCTCAGTAAGTTCAGAGTACTATATTCCAAACATTCTAAATTGTGGAGGATGGCAAATTCAGAAATTGGTGAGCAAGACACTGCTGGATGAAAATTGGTGGATGAAAGAATGATGACATAGGATCTCCCATCAACCCTTTCTGGGTGTGCAAAACACCTGTCCCTAGGCTATGAACTTAAAAGGATTAATTATGTTACTGTCCTTTGGGGGTGATAATACTGTCTCTTTGAGCTCAGCAGAAAGAAAAGCAGATAAAGAATATCATTATTAGTACTGTTTTCCACACTCCATTGAGGCTAAATCTGACTATAAATCTAATGGTTTAAAATTTTTGCCGTGACATTGATCTGTTTTGAAAATTCACATACAAAGAATAAGCAGCAGTTTAAGCAAGAACTACTTTTTGACTTGGTATACTTGCTCCCAAACTTTTATTTATAATTTTGAATGTGGCAGTGATGGTTCATTAGTTAATGTATGTTCATAACTACACAGTTTCAGACAGAAAATAAGGACATAAATATTTAACCTTTGAAAAGGAACTCATTTACTGGAAATCCTACTTTATGAACTAAGGTTATAAATAACTCTGATCTACTGCAATCAGAATAATATAATGAGATCACACGAATGGCTGGATTGTCTTTAACCTTTGATTGTTTTAAATTGCAGATATTCATTTGTACTAAGGATTAGTGATGATGAACAGTGAAATGAAGCTTAGTATCATCAGGCACATGCTTGTACAGAATATGTCCCTGAAGTGAAAGAAGCCCTCTCCCCTCCAGTTTCTACCCACAAGATTTCTTTCATTCACGGTAATTCCAGTTGTAGTCTGTCAAAACACTGAAAGGGACACATATTTCAAATTTATCTGCAGGGATTTTGTAATGCTAGAACAGGGCTTTCACTTTGCCAGAAGATATCTCCTGAGAGAGGTCTGTTCATGTTAAAAACTTTTAAAGCAATTGTATTAAAATGCCATGTGTAAAATACATTTTTTAAAGTATATTCTCCCACACACAAATATCTGCTGCACAGCAGATGCACATTAGCACAATAGATGGAAAAAACTCAGAAGTTTGTTTTACTGGATCCTCCTTTGACATTACTCTTGCAATTCTAATTCCCTATCAAAAGAGGCCTGGTGGCAACCAGAGAAAGGTAACTCTTACTGGTATTTTTTGGGATATCGATCTCCTAAGCAGATGATTTGAAGAAGACTATGCTGCAATGTTTTATAGTACTGGATAGCACTTCCAGCCCACATTGGACTTCCAAGTCATCCCTGGATTAAATCTTACAACAGGTGGGAATTCACACATAATAGTGAACTAAAGCACCTACTCCTGTACCATTAAACCCTTAAAATAAATGCAGAGGGTAAATTACAGGGTAGTTATGAAACCTGTCCAAAAACTGGAGTAGAAGACAGAACAAAAAGATTATAAATGCCCCAAACATGCTCTTCAACAAGAAGGCATTCAGGGCCAGGCATTCTAATTATTGCCACTTTGTACAGCACTACTTCTCTTGATCCAAAAGTATTTGATAATTTTGCAGGCTACTGCAATATAGTTTACTGACAAATTTCATGATGAAGTGACTGGATTTTTATAATTACTGATTTTTGAGTGAAAAGAAGCAACTGTGCCACCCCAAAATAGAAAGGCCAACAGAAATCAAGATGCACAGCAAAGATTCTTGAGCAATCATACTAAAAATATGAAGAGGGTTGGATTTTTTTGGTTCTGTTCATTTCCCTTAATACTTTGTGCTCAGGCTTTGAACCTTGTTCTTGAGAAATGCAAAGCTTTTGCTGTATTTAAAGGTATATAAAAACTAGACAGTGTGTGCTGTGAACATTGAATATTTTGTCCATTAGGAACATCTGCCTATTCCACGAGGGATATCAGACAACGTGTCCAGGCAGAAACACAAATTGAGAAAATGTCTGTATCAGCCTGTGAAATAACCACAACAGGATAAATAATAAAATATTTACCATGACACAGTTAGTCTCCCGTGCCATGGCAGCCTAGGGCAGCTTCTCCAGCAACATACTTCCAGCATTAAGTCATGGAAGTGGTGTCAGAAAATGGTTTATTGTAAATTACGGCCTGGATTGCCATATATCCACTACACCTCCAGGAATCTGAACTCTGAAGTCATTTAGAGGTAGAGTTACATCTAGACGAAAGGATATCTTCCCTGGGAGATAAAACAATACAGCACTTCTATGTTTTACAGATGTAGTGAGAGGAAAAAAAAAACCACATTGGAAATGGACATCAAGCTGGGAGATACTTTTCTGAAACCAGAAATAATTTTCCAGAGGAGTCAATTAAAATGGTTTGTTTTGTGAGCATTAATACTAACTTGCTCCTTATTTGGCCTTAAAACTGTAATATTGAATCTGTTTCTAATTTTAATTTTATCTACTCTTATAACTTTAATTGAAATATGCAAAATCTTTCCCATCTATTTGATAAACACGGTGTGTGTCGTAGCTTGCACAGAACATGCCAGCACAAATAATGTCAATAAACAGTCAAATCACACAAATACTTTTGTAGCAATATTGCATTACTCTGCCTGACTCTTTTTTCTTCTTCTGATTGCAGAATTTGGTCCATCCAGAACAGCAGCTATTCCTAATCTTTCCCTGAGCTGTCTCTGCAGCAGTGCCCCACCAGCATTACATGTGAACAGACTGAAAGGCCTTGTTCCATTGAAGGGTAAAAAAATTACTGCCATGGAGCAGTGAGAGACAAATTAATATTTTCAAAACTAGAAATTTTAATGTTTTTTGAAATAGAAAATATCGACTCTTTTTTTTTTTTCTACCCTGGAAGGGACAGTTTAACTCAAGCAGTCTTCTCTGTTCCTTTTTTTCCAAGCTGTCTTAACTTTGATAAAGCTGATTGAACTGAAGAAGGTAAGAAACCCCCACGCTAATCCTTAGCTACACCTCTAAATGCAAGAGGCACTTCAGTGGCACAGTTGTATATTGTTGTTCTCTCTTACAGTATAGACAGAAAGACTGAGTGATTTCTCCAAAATTACACAGGCTATTGGCACCAAAACTTTAAGACAAATCCAAAATTGCCATATTAAGCTGCACTCCATTTTTCTGGAAGAATGCCACTGTGCATAATTTTCCCTGAGGAAATAAATTACAATTAAATAAAAACTGAATGAATGAGGGAAGTGAAGCCTAAATATTAAACTATATGTGTTGGAAGAGAATATAACTTCTTGGCTGATTCCACCATGTCTATAAATTACAGCATAACGTAATGTATCATGTCTCAGATACAAGAACAGCATTGAAAAGAATAATTTAGTTTCCTATACACAGTTAATGATGAATTACCATTTACATGTTTCATCATTCACCAGTACATATGGCTATAATTCAGAAATCATGACAGTACAAAATCTATTACTCTTACAAAAGATTTGTATCAGACAATTATCTTGATGGTTCCTTGTCTTGTTCTTGGAGTAGCTGTGTGTTCAAAGAGCTCTGCGAGTTATCTGCCAGCTCTGGAAGTTCTTAGATACCAGTGAGCCTCCCTCCCCAATCATAAAAAGTAGAAGAAAAACTAATGTTATTTTTATGTGTAATTTAAGAATGCTCACATTCTCCTTTCTCTGTGTTCAGAAAGGATGCAGTAAACCCCTCATCCAGCCCACTCTTTCTGGGCTGCATTTTTATCTATGTTTTCCTTCAACTTCAGTTTCTGAAGACCTGACAATTCTTCTCAGCAAAAAGTAACAAATCTGCTTTTCCAAAGGCATATTACATTAAACTACAAACTGTACTCTGCTGTTTGGGGCATACATAAAAAATGGGGACTATAAACCAAAATTAAAATTCAAATGAACTCTTTAATCCCAGAATATGATGCACATACTCAGAAAGTGCCACATCAAAGGCCACCTCTTTCAAGAGAATACAAGTAAACATATTATATACCATAGGGGACGTAAAATAAAGCCGTGAAATATTCTAATCCTGAATTAAATATTGACTCATTGTGCAAGCTTTCCCATGCCATTTAGCCTCCATAAATCTAGCTATGAGACTCAAATGAACACAAAACAAATTATGTCCAAATCCAACTGGGCCTATCTGGTTTCTGTCATGGTTTGACATCACCTGCTTCATTTTACAGCTCAACTCACATTACCAGTCCATATCCAAACTCATGCAATCTCATCCGTGATACAAAGCCCACAGAGTGAAGACACATCTCGGGGGTTTTTTTCCTCAATATCTTAGTGAAGCTCTTCCTGGGCCTCAGTCTTCCCTCAATTCCAACAAACAGCAGTATTTTCATCTTGTACCCAGTTCCATAAGGAAGAGAAAGTATTTTTGAATGTGGTTTCAACTTTAATTTAGTCAAAAACTTTGCATTTCTTGGACCAAGTATGAGAAGCAAATGTATTTATTGACATTGTCTCTTATTTCCAGTGTCTTATCTAAGAAGTTTTCAGTGAGTCTGTCAGATTCCTTGATTAAATCATACGCCTCAGCTTTGAGCCTGTTTTTCCCTCAGTTGACATCTCGCCCTAAATACAAGCTTCTGCTTAGGGCTACCTCTTCTTCATTCAACCTGTCAATCCTAAATTTATCACAACCCAAGATGTGGATATCCTTTTAACCTATTTATCCACATTAGATAATTCTCATCTTCTCCCCAGGGAATATTTCTGGGAAGCTTTCCACTCTTTTGCCGGCTTATTAGGCTTCAAGGTTGTCACATTTATGCAATTCATTTGTACATCTGACTTGCACTTCTTTCAAGAACTGACAATTCATTTGTTGAGTTCCAATTCAGTTAAGACAATGTCTACAGGATTCGAAAGCTCCCGTAGCTGAACACTCTGCCTTTTGAGCAATGGACTTGACTTCCTTCTGACTTACACTAGATTTTATTTCCCTTGTTGTATCTTACCACTTTCAACAGATTGACAGTCAGCTGATGATAGAACTTGGACCTTCATCAGTACCTAGACTTGGAGATAATATCTAGAGTCTTGGCCACAATTTAATACTTAGAAAAGCACTCTAAAACATCACATGGACAGGAATACAGATGCTGGACTCAAAAAACACCATAGCTTTAAAAAAACGGTGAAATTTACTCCCCTTTTACTATTTGTTTAGTTAAACACAATGAAAAAGCACACAGAAAGGTTTGATCATCATCTCACTCTCCTGTTATCATCATTTTTCAGCTCTGCTATTTGAAACAAGATTCTAATCTTGGATTAAGCCATCTCTCAATTCAAATCCAAACTGGATCCAGTTCAGATCTCAGCCTACCTATCAAATACCCACAGATGCAGTGAGTAAACCTACCATATATGATCTAACCAGATTTTTCCATTAGACAATCTTACAGAATGAAATCAGTGAAGAAGGGGTGCATCAATCTCAAGAGTATCTTTGCTAGTTCTCAGGACATCACATGCATTGCATCAGCAATAAATCTGTGCAAAGGTGTTCTGCTGTAAATTTTTCCATTCTGTCTCAGTCTTTCATAGAAGCATATTAAATTCCAAGGATGTGCCAATGTGTTATGCTGTAAAAACAGTCCTAAAAGGACCTTAACTGTAAACTTCACTTTTATAGATGCATAAATGAAAAAAAAAAAAAAAAGAGCTTTTTGGATTTTCATATTTTAATGTGTAATTAACTTCCTCATCTGGACAGAGCTATGGAACAAGTTATCTGTACACAAGTTATTGTTTACAGTACCTATTAAAGTGGTGTTTAATTGTAATTTATATTTTATCAATATACTAAATATCAAACAAAGTAGGAAGTTACAGGAAAATAAGCAGAAAAATAGGATTAGAAGGTAAAGTCCAGACTTGGGAAAAGGTTACAGCATGGGAAGAGAAAGGCAGTCACAGTCACATGCTGAGTTAGCCCTGGTAACTCTCACAAAGAGCACACCCACACAGTGTTGCCACAGACCAACAGGAGAAACTTGTACAATCCAAGGCCTTATTCTCAAAAAAACACGTCCATCTTGCTAAGTGGAAGTAGGTATGTGCCAATGTACTTCTGTGATTTTAAAAATTCATTTGAAAAACTAAAAATAGCTTCTAGAATGCATTAAAAAAATGTGTTTCCATGTTGTTCTTTATGACACCCGTTACTTCACTTGCAAGAATGTTGCAACACCGTCCATCTTTATGAGATTATAGACACAGAAAACACATGGGCAAGACTGATCCTCTTTACATGAAGGCTTTTCTGCACCCATCTGGCAATATAAATAAAGCTTACTAGCGAGGATAGATGACACTCAACTACAGGCCCTTTACACTGCTAGACTGGCACAAAGCAAGAAGCCAGTGTCTAGTGTTTGTCTGACAAGAAGCAAACCTATTTTGGTTCATAAAATCTCATGGTAGATTGTTAGAATAAAAAACCCAAGCCCTCAAATACTTGTATGTATTGGAGGAGAGTGAGCTGAAATAGTGCTGAAGACTGTTGAATCTTCCAGGACATTAATAACCAAGAACCACTAGAAATAACCATGGTAACAAACAGTAGCTAAGTACAGTACAATCACTCTGATTACCATAGAGTTAGCACAAAACAAATGTTTATTTTTCCCAAATTGTGTATTATGATCATGATGATAACTTTAATAACTACCCCAAATTACAGAGTATTTGACCAAAATGCCAAAGACATTGCATTAAATGCTTTGCTCTGCACTTGTTTTCAGACTTGCTTTTAGTCATTTTTGCAAGAAGTGTTTATAACAGATTTTTCCCCCCACTCTTTCTCTCACCCTTCCACTCCTCCCTGACTCTCTGTCAGTTCCACTAATTTGAATATCAGTCAGATTCATTGATCACTTCACAGCTGACCGTAACACTTCTCTGACATTATTCACTGTGCCATTAACCGCTTTGTAAAGTCCTCACCTAGATGACACAACAGGCTAGATTTTAATTTACACTCAGGAATTCTGGACTATAATAATTCTGCTATAATAAATGAAAGTATTGATTCAAACTAATAGACTGTATGTAGGCTTGGGTTGTTTTAAGCATGTTGAGAGAAGGTGGGTGCTATGTTAAATGAAGTAGAAGTGTTGGTGGTGCAATGGGAGTGACTTGTGTTTACTTCCCTTAAGCCTCCATGTCTAATGCCCCCTCTTGTCTTAATGCATCCTACAAATGATTCTAGATGCTATCCGATGTCTCTGCTGAGCTTATCTCACTTCCACTGAGCCACTGCTCGTGCTTACTGAATCCTGAGAAGCACTTCTGGGAAGTTAAAATGGCAAAATGTCCCAGTCATTATTTGGCTGGGATAGTTAATCTCCCCAGATGAAAACAGTGCCAGTCAAGCAAGCACTAGGACCATGTATGTGAGCTACAACATTAGATCACATCTTAGGCTATGATACTTTTCTTCAGTCTTTAGCTAATTCCTACACATATCCCTGGAAAGACTTCTTTGTTGCTTAAGTGTAATTATTCTTTTAAGTCAAGCAAGTTCCCTGATCCAGCTGAGACACAGCACCATAGATTTGCTGATACACCAAACAAGAAAGAATGGGAAAGAACAGCTGGTGACAGAAGACAGGAGAAAATGTCTAAGTCACCTAAGTCATCTTCCTCACAGGAGGAGTATTTTGGAACTGTCCCTTGTAGTCTTCTCCTAAAGATATCCTTTAGAAATTATTTAAACTTTGGTTCAAGATCAAGAAGAGCTTGACACTGAAAAGATCCTGGATATAAAACTAGAGAACTGAGGCAGAGCTGTTGAGTCTGGCAACTAAGATCTAGAATGAGAATGTCATTCTATTTGACAGACATTTGACACACCTGATCCCCTTGTCACATTCACCTTCTGTCAGTGGAACTGTATTAACTAAAATACGATGACTCCAAATGCATACCAGTGCCAGGGAACAGGAAAAAAAACACTAAACAAAACCACAACAAAACAGCTCAAGGAAATGGTCAGTTGGTGCATCAAACTCAGCTGGAGCTAGCAGATCTCATCTTATTTACACTGTCTGAGATGTTGTATGTATACTTAATGACATGAAATAGCATACACTCTATAGTTTTCCTTATTTAGTACCCATACTACAAAAGTACATACATATTATACACACAGGCACATGTTAAGAGTCCCATCATTAGACACATCCACTGTATGTATTAAGATTCCAAGAAAGTTGAAGTTAAAATCTAGTCACAGACTATCAGGCTCACATCAATGTGAGCCGTAATGACAGCTGGCACTCGGCTGTTTTCAAAACCCCCTTTTACAGTATACAGCACCATGCTTCAACACGCGATTGAAGTAATTAGCTGCCGAGCGGCTGAATGTACCCCGCAGAGCACTGGTGTCTCGTCTGACACATCTGGGCACAGAAAGTAATTGAAACAGCTGCTTCTACCCATATGGCAGCAAAAGCTGGTGGTAGAGAGCCTGCTGGCTAGGCTGTACCAACCTCAGACAAATTAGCCATCATTAATCCCAGAATCTGACCAGCATACACACAGTCACTAATCAAGACATCTGGGGGAGGGGGTGCTGTGTGGGAGGAGGGGGAAGGATTGCCAGGGAAGAAAGGGACCATTTAAGATAATTCTTAATAGCAACAAAGTGTGTGTGTGGGGGAAATGGGGAGAAGCAAAAAAAAAAGGGATAATACTTTTCACAAGAAAAAAAAGCAGCAGACCACCACAGCCCTCCCTCACCAACACTTTTCTCTATCAGCTTGTCTAGGTGGCTTCGCCCACACTGTTCATTAGAGGGCTGCTAAAATAGCAGCCTTGCTTTCTGAAAGTGTCATACTGATATATGCACACGTCTGGCGTCACACAAGGATTATAAATAGCAATGTGGAAGCTAAGAACCTGGGGTATTTGTATGTTGCAGTGAATGCAGCAGTGAAGGTAAAGCTGTTGGTAAAAATGGACCTACCTTTGTACATGGGCACTTGATGTACACCCTCTTGTCCTGAAGGTCTAAGTATGGAACAAGCAGACACTTGTGGCATGTTCCCTTTCACATCTGTAATACTATTCCTGGCTCTGAACTTTGTCACTGCAGGGAAGTTGTGCAAAAATGCATAGCTCTTCTTGGCATTGTAATATGAAGCACTCAAGTGGGATGACAGAGAAAAACTCATAACCACAGAAATACAGACCATCATGTAGGCAAGCAGTTGGTTCCCAGAGGAAAAGATGGTATGAAGCCTGTAGTATTTTTCTAATAAGGTGATATTCAATCTGAGTTTTCCCTCTTGCTAGGGTAACTATGCATCCCCTGTACTCTCTTCGTAATACCCAAATTTATAATGCAGCCTTCATCTTTAGGAAGTTCAGTTTTGAAAGGTTTTTTCCCCCTACCCATTCATTTATGTTTCAAAAAATTACAGGAACACATCACCCAAGATCTCTCTCCAACATCAAATATCAAATGGTTGAAATTAACCAGCCAATTTGAGAGCTACTGAGGGAACAGGCAGCTTGCTAACTGCATACACCACACTGCTTCAGATGCAACACTAAGAGACCTTTGAATGGTGCCAAGTGCATATACATTAGCATTTTAGTTGGTTTCAGGAGTGTGATTCTGATTAATCCTCCTTACTGTGCTTTGGCTTGAATTGGGGAATGGTCTGGGCTGCTTCAGACTGATCCATTCTCTTGGATGACTCTAAAGCAGAAGATATGTGCCACAAGTGCATCCACTGCACTCCAGCTGCTAATGGGACTAGAAAGAGCCAAGCCAAAAGCAGCTCCTCAAACCCAGAATAGTGGATGCCAAGTCCTCGATGTTTCTCTTGACAAACCCACTCCTAGCTAACACACAAGTTTTTCTCCAATAGTCTAACCCAGTGGTGGTGTAACAGTGTGAGCACAACTGTGCAGAACTCTGTTGTTACTGTGTTTACTCAGAGACCCTGGGACTTATTCACCAACTGCTTCTATGCTACAGACAAGCTCTTGGCACAGCTGCTCTCCTGTTTCTCTCTGCACTGCTTTGGCAGTATGAAGTAGGGCCACTTATGCAGCATTCTCCATCAACTTCTTCAGCTTTCACATCTAGACATTATTTTGCAGGAAGAGAAACCCACCAAAGCAGGAGAGGTGAACTACATTATACCTACATCCATACCTTGCAGGCTTGCAAAGCAGGCTCTGTCTCCATTTGCACTTCCTTATGGCCTTAATGGTGCATATGTGGAATGAGGTGTTTAAAACCACATACATCTTGCACTATCTTGCAGTGTGAGATTCTTTCTGGATGCTCAGAAAAAAATTAAATAACAGTGGATAAACTGCCTGATATTAGTGAGCTCTCCTCTGCACCCATCTTGCCATGTTCCTCCAAGCCTGACTGTTCTTCTGCCTGTGAGGTGTTTTGTATGGAGAGTACAATTCCTCACATGATTTTGGAAAAACTGTGTGCTTCTGTGAAATAAGTGAACACAAAGAGCCTTTCCTCATTTGGAAATTCTTATCAATACACTGCTTTATATGGTTGGGATGAAAGATGCCATGTATGTGCAAAAAATTTGCAATGATTCACATCACAGCTTCTCTGCAGACTAATCCAAAGGAGTATGAGCTATAAGACAACTGCACTGGTAATTAACAATAAAAGAAATTATGGAAAGCATATAAAAGGTAAACAGGATTTCTTTGAAAGTGTTTTCCCCAATTTGTCTCTAGTGATAAACTGATTCCCTTGGAATCCTATGCCTGGTTTATTTGTAGTTTAAACAAACCTATGTTACATAAGGAAAGCTTCTATCTGTGAAACATGACACATGTTCCACACACTACAAGGTAGTACAAGCAACATGATATTTTTGTCTGTTTGCAGTTGTTACCAGTCTGGTCTGTCCTGTGTGGCTTCTCACACACTCCTGAAGACATACAGCTTTGTGGGATGTACCTGGCTAGAAGCAACAAGAGAAGAGTGAGGTGGCCCATTGCAATTTGTTTGTGAGAGCACTGCTTCCATCAATCCATAGCTGTGAGAGGTGGAAGTATGGTGTTAATGCTTCCCTTGAAGCACAGATCAGGTAATGTTGCCAAAACACATTCCTCTCTTTCAGACTCTCCACAGACTTTGGATCCTGTAGGCAGATGGAAGCTGTATCTTCTGTTGAGGCATTTGCAATATGGACTTTTCTTTGGTTACAAATTCGCTTTTTTGATTGCTTGGCTGGCAGGTTAAGCAATTCTTTATCATCAAGAAGGCCATGGGAGCCACAGCCTGCAATTTTTCTTCCAAATGCTGCTGGCTATTTGTTCCCCAAGTATTTCTTTTATTATGTGCCATCTTATTTTCTTAGTTGGGCATTGCAAATATTCTGTAATGGTTTTGTTTCAGCACTATAAACTGTTTTCCCATGACTTAAGGAAAATCATATTCCAGGATTACTTCACTAGCTCTTGCAGGTAAACCATATCTTGCATGTATTGATAATTGACAGACTGATGGATTAGCATCACTATGGAGTAGTTGATCAACTACCAAGACACGAGCTTCCTATCAAATACCCTGATACAGCACTTCCCTTGGGATACATTCTAACCTGAGGAAGTGACTCACTGATTATCAGACTTTACAGTCCGACATTTTTAGGTGCCCTGGCTAAGCACTTCAAGTAAATGAGATTTCTGCAATTTGGCAAATCAGAAGTAAAAACAGAACAAACCCCTCAGGATTAAATTAACAATGCATTGCAAACTGAAGAGTTAAAATAGTTTCAAATGCTGGAACTAGTATTTAGACATTTAACTTTTTCAGGGGAGCATTTGCAGCGAAACAAGTTGACAACATTATAAAAAGTTGGAATTGAAGTGACAATAAATAGTCAGCATCTGCAAGCACCTGCACGGCCACACTGGTAAACATTTAAAAAAGAAAACTCTTTCACCACCCCTCTCCCTTTGTCCACTACTATATTTATGAAACTAATTACATTTTTCAACAAGAGAAACACTGTTTTCCTTACAATTCCCTTCCTGATTTGAGCCCCAGGCATATGTACCACACTGCACAATTAAAACAGTTAGCACAACACCTGGATTACAACTCTGCCATCAGTCAGGGGCCATGTGTTATATTATTCTACAAACTCCAGCCATGCATATATTCTCACATATATGCACACCCCCCCAAGACAGATTTTGAAAGCCCATGTACTTTATTGCTTTGTACAAGTAGCTGTTATACAAACTAAGATTTCAGTGCTTAGCTGTAGCAGACAATTTCTTGGTATGCTCAGTTTTGCTTTCAGAAAAAAATAATTCTAACATCTGCAGTTCTTCATGAGACATGTTCTACTTGTGCCTGTAGCTTCCTGCCTGACCATAACAGGTTATGAATTACTAATCTGTATCTTGTGTGTGTGCATGTGTTACCAGTCTGCCCACAGTAGGTAAACACTCCTTCTCTCAGATGTTTTAAGTCATCTGCAATGTCTGTTATGCACCTCTGATAAAATCTGGAAGTGTTATTCTATGGACTCTGACTGTATATGCAATTAATAGATTTAAGAAGATCTAAATTTTTTGAAAGTACTTTACAACTAGAATTATCTTTCAATATTTTATTGAAATAGTTGCAAATGCAGGTTCAAATAGTGAAGTGATAGTTATTACCATTTCAAATCAAGACATCATCACATTTTAAGTATTATTCAAACCACTGAGAAAAAAGGTGAGGCCCACCTCTAGAGAGCTGACAATTTCAGAAGGCTTTCTTTTTGAAGAAAGCTCTACAGCTTCTCAGAATACAAGTTCATTTACAAGAGTGAGTGCCACATGGAAGAGTGCTGCTCCACAAAACTTGCATGGCAACTCTTCAGTCTTGAGCAGACCATGTACATTCCTAACCCTAACTGAAGATGTTACAATACTCTAGAATGTCTGTGGTTCCAGGAGCTCAAACCACTTCAACTGTAAAGTTAGAGTCCTGCTGTCTCTCTCTGGGTGTGGTTGTAATTGGCACCATTCTTCTTTCCTGAAAAATGATTTTACCCCAGATTGACTTTTATTTATTTGATGCTCTGCCTTCCCCTGACCCTTAAGCTTCATCACTTTTTGTGTTGAGCCTTCATTTTTAAAGAGTTCTAAGAGAATGTTTTTAATTATAATTTGAGGAAGAAAATATATGATATTGTTGGAGACCCCCTTGGAGCATTCGCAGGGTGGTTTGCTTATAAATCAAATTATTGAGGGCTTAATTGTGCAACCCTTCTGTCTTGCAAGCTCTTACTCATCTGAGTAAGTTCAGTGAGACTTCCCAGTGGGTAAAGTGCTCACTAACATGTGTGCACAATCTGGCATTACATGAATATCACACTCACATATTTTGTGGCCTAGTGTTGTTCTAGTATTTGCAGTGTGTTAGATACAGTTTAATGGTAAACATCTGTTAAAAATGATTCATCAACATTATGGGTCAGCTTCTAACTTCCTTAGTCATACAGAGTGGTACCTAAATCCTTGAGGAGTCCCTTTCAAAGGAAAAGGATTCACACGCTGGAACAGATGAGAATCTGTCCATAGAAGCTCAAGTCTGCTGAATACTTGGCCTTGTCCACCAAAATATTTAAACATGCACTTGATTTTAAGCTCAAATATACATCCTGTGAGTATCTCACCTAGCAAAGAAAGCACTTAAACATAAAAAAACAAATGCATTTTTGGAAATTGCTATGGCCTCAGTACTGCAGGGTGATTTTGAGAGACATGTTAACATCTAATTAGGGCTAAGTGTTTGCATAAGTTTGGGGTACAACAAAATACAGCCTCAGTCACCAGTATCTTGCAGGATTGCCACTTTCTAGAAGAAATAAATTTCAAAACAATTTCAATCTGGAAGTTCAGCCAGTAGTAATTAAATTTGTTTCTTACTGTTTTTAGCCTGTCAGCATAGGAGTGATACATTTCAGCTTGTAAAATCAAGTTTTATAATTGAGTAGAAGTCTCATTAGTCTTATGAAAGCTTTGATTGAGATTATATCTTAGTTAAGCAATTGACATGCCAATGTTATAAACAAGTCCTATAGATTGGGAAATGCTTTTATCAACATGCAAAGAAATTTTTCTTAAGAAAGCAAATATATGCACACATTTTGCACATGTATATATTGGATATACATATATACATATTTCTTTACTGTATCTCAGCAAACAAATAAAGAACTTGTTTGCTTCTAACCCTATCTTACTTCAGAAAACCAGACATAGTCTACTAGACTTCATACACTTTCTGAATAATTTAAATATATTCTTATACAGTTGGCAATAAAAAACAACTACTCTCCTTTCTATGGATTTATGAAAGCACTCCCCCCTCTTACTACTGAATATTAACAGAGAAATTGAAATATGGGAAAAAAAAGGAAAAGGAAACTAACACTTGTGTCAGTGATCATCCAGCAAGCTTACTGACTAAGAAAATCTCAGTCTATCTTTCTGTTTACAGGTTACTGTCACATACATAGCCTTTCCTGTGTGATTATGACTTGATTTCCAAGTGCATGATTAACAAAATATTTGGAAATCAGGAAAACACATTTGCTTATTATACAGAATACAGCTAAGACACGATGCTTTGTAAGAACAGACCCCAACAAAATACAGCAAGACATGTAAGAAAAAAAATTGAAAATTTAACTTTTAGTGGTAGTGACTGCATGTACAGCCTGCAGCAGTCTCATCCATCTGACCTTGCTTTGTGAACTACAAATGACCTCACTGAAAAACAACAGAGACCTTTTCTTGCTCTAGGCTGTCTCTTGATTGTATCTCTTCCTTCAGGTTACTGTAACTGCTCTTTTGCAGGGGTTGGGAAGGGGGGAAAAAAAAAAAGAGAGAAGCAGAGTAGAAACACTTAGCTGAAGACCCAAAGGCCCCCCAGGCCTGCTTCTTCCTCAGTTCTAGCATCACTCTATTAATAACGGACAACGTTTTCATTAAACGATGCACTTTCCCGCTCCAGGATAGACTTGAGTTTTCTGTACTGATCATTATAAGAGTCCCAGGAGGGCTCCTACAACCACACTGTCTTCACAACAGAGACAAGAACTATCTGTTCCTACACAAACCATACGCTGTACTGATCCCAAGAGTAACAGAGACCTAATAACCCACAAGTGAAAGAGGTACGGAGCCTAGTTATCAAATTCCATCCTGTAGGATAAAAGCATCCTCAAACTTCTCATATAAGGTCTTTGCAGATAAAAGATTTCTCCCATCTGCCTCAGAATGGCAGGAAGCTGTTTCTCATGCATGGCAATTACTCTTGCTTTATTTTATTTCAAGCAGAAGAAACTTCCCTAATCATATTAATTTTTTTCAGCTCTAGGTTAGT
Source organism: Turnix velox (assembly GCA_013400935.1). Lineage (NCBI taxonomy): Eukaryota > Metazoa > Chordata > Aves > Charadriiformes > Turnicidae > Turnix > Turnix velox. Next base: position 239,227 of record VZTY01022911.1, read on the forward strand.
TGTTGCATTTAGGAATCAGCCTCCAGTTCAGTTTAATTCTCAAAGAAGTGACATTAAAATAGGGGAAATTATTGCTTCTATGATTTTTCTCTCTGCCTTAAGCAGTATTTGAGATATAGATTTAACCCTATGTTAGGAAGTCCATTATGTTGTGCAGGGGGCTGTATAAACACATGGTGATACCATCCACTGGTCAGGGAATTTCACATTCTAAAGATATACTGTACAATAACTGCATCAGAAATGGAGCAGTTACCACCCTTCCCATTCAGAATGAATATCACTATCACTACATCCTCTTCAAAAGGTAGATGAAATAATTTTTGCACTTACAAAGATTCCCTTGCACTCTTCAGCTTTTCTTAAAAAAAAGCTGGATAAAGAAACTAAGAAGATCAGTAATTTTAAAATGAACATAAACAAGTTCTCATGAGGAACTGACCACAGTTGGAATTTCTCCAAATGCTGCCTTCGAGCACTTGGGATAGAAGATTACAAAATATTTATCTTTTAACTACTGTTCCAGATATAGTTAGGATATAACCAGATACATAGCAAAAGTAGTTGAGTTAGTACTGCTGGCATCATGTAAGTTCAAAGCCCAACTGTAGTTCTCAAGCACATAAAAGCAGTGGAAAAATAATGAGAAATCTTAACTCAAAACTTTGTCCTTGCAAAACAGATGACAATTGAAAGTGTTCCATTTGCATCTGGAAACAGATTACGTTGCCACTGCCACAGTAAACAATGTTGCATGGCTTGCCAAGTTCATGGGCACTGCTAGCCAGGCATAGTGAAACAAAGCTTCACTTTTTGAGTAGTCACCTTGAGATGGGTTTTCAGGGTAGGCTGTTCCACTCTAGTATTAGCTAAAAAAAACAACTTGCATGCCCTTAAAAAAAGATGTGCCTTGTTCACTCTCATCTTCCAAGCCCTGGAATAATAATGGCCCAGACAGCAGCTACAAAGTACCTGCTACCAGCTAGTACATCTGCAGTAAATAAACTCTCCATCCCTGACAACTATCTTTCATAAAGTCCCAGCCTACAAAAAGTACAAACACTACATTTTTAAATGTCAGTATGCCTTGGAAATCTATATGACAAACTTTCACTTAAAAATCAATTCTGAGTTATGATTTGATTAGCAGAAAATTGCTATCACATTTGTTTCTACATTTGTCTACCTCATGTCCTTTTCATTCATAGGCTGGACGATTTAAGCTTTCTTTAAAAACTCCCCAAGAAAGTCTGTGACATTAAAATGTCCTTTGATGCTCTTTCACTAAGCAGTGAATATTAACAGTTATGGTGACCCTGTTCCCTAATGTGTCTCTGTTGGATCAATAGCAGTTAAGTGCCACTGTTTTACAATTAAAAAGGGGATCATTTTAAATTTAAAAGCTCATAGCTAATTTTCTTCTTGGCACTTAATAGCATAATTCATTTTTGAAAAACCACATAGGGAGAGCATATACTTTATTCTTTGTCAGCAGCCTTACTGGGGCTAGTTTTAGTACTCATTGTTGCATTAAGCATAATTTACAACAATGCCCAGTCAGGTTGCCCACATTACAGGAAGTGTCATATTGCTCCTAAACATGAGTTTGATCTGCAGGCAAGAAGTACTGGAAGAACCAGATAGTTTTGTAACTCACTTTTTTTTTGATATATATTTTGTAGTGAATAATTTTCAGTGTTTTATTTCTATTCCTTCTTATTAGACAAGGCCTTTTTGCAAACAGATACCTGTGTTGTGCTTGAACAAACAAGCAAACAGCTGAAGTCTGAGGAATCCTCTCATTCCATCCTATAAGATTCAGGGCTTGCACAAGATTCCAGGTCTGGCAATGATTTAAGTTATTCCTAGGAGTTTTGAAAGAACTATCAGGCCTGGAAGCCACATAGTCTGCCCTAGCAAAAATATTCTGCAGCAGTTTAATACCTACAAAGATGGATATTAGTTTGCCTGACCCTGTGTAATACACTGTAAAAGGAATGGGGGAAAATAGGGAGTTACCTCTCAAGAAAGAGTTTTAAATTTGTTTTAGTAGTTGGCATTTGGCAATCCATAAATTCAGGAGGACGCCAAACCCTAAACAGTACCAACTATTTCAAATTTGAGAATACAGACATGGAACAGCAGAAAGTTTAGGACTATGCTACAAATAATAGGTGACATTTCCTGAACTTTAGAGACCAATATCCTTTGGCACCACAGCAAAACGAAGCATGTACATATAGCAAGCTGCATCAATATTGGTTTCTTTATGTGTTATTTCAGCAATAGCTGAAATACAAGAGCAGTGCTGGAGAACCATTATCTGATTATTTTAGTAACTTTGTGAAGAAACATTCTGTGTTACCCTTTCCCCTTGAAAAATAATATGTGAACTCTAAAAGATATTTACGGAAAACAGCACTTTTGGCCCCCAGCTGACACTGACATTAGCAGACAAATAAGCCTCCCTCATTTACAGGTAAAGACCAGCCAGGGCTTTTAACATAAAAGCCCATATTCATCCAGAATTAAATAAATTCTCTTTTAACAAATCACTGCTGTGCATTAGTAAAAAAATCACTGGAGCCACTGAGCTGCTGCAGTATGATAAAGGCACATCAGAGGAAATGTTCAGGTTAATGCAAGCTGGCTCCCCCGGGGACACTCTCACCCAAATGGTCATCTCTGTAACCCAAGTCATCAAAGGAATGAGGAGGCTGGAAATGGCAAGTAGATCAGGTTCTAACAAAGTGTGTTGGTCTAACATGCTGCTGTACAGCACAATTAACTGCTTACACCAGGCATTGCCTTGTTTCTGCCACGTTACACTTCTCACATTTCACGTAATAGCGTTTGCAAAGTGCTCCCAGTTTTCAATTAGTCAGCCTTGCCCTCCCCCTTGCCTTCGTCTGTGCCACAGCGACTGACTCCAGTGGATACTCAGAAGTTAAGCCTCGCGGACACAAACTCTCAAAGCATGGGTTTCAAAGACATGAGTAGCAGCCTGGCATTTTCATTATTTCTTTTTTTAAAGGCAGTCATTAGATGTAATTTATTCTATACAATTCTGAGGAATCAAATTAGATATCTAACTTCCCTTCACTTTCCAGCTATAGGTGGACAAGAAATTCGTAACAAAATAAGCAGTAGCCACCTCATCTGCAGAATAACCTTTCTGAGAGTGTCCTTCTACCTATTGATTTGCTGATCTCCATCACAAAATCTCAAGCTACTGCTCCATACGCCACTTCTCTTTGAAGTAGACTTATGTAATTGCATACAGATTAAAAAAAAAAAAAAAATCAAAGACCCAAGAGGTTTGTCTCCCCTCTATGTGCGCTACAATGAGCACCACAATCACATTTGCCTTTTTTGTGTAATTATCCTTTTATATCCTTTCATACCTACATGAAATGTATGCCTTTTAGGAGAGGAGAAATGAGATGGAGCATTCTCTAGGCTTGGTTTTCATTAGGTCTTAAGTGCTAGAAACTATCTGCAAGACTGTCAGTCATCTTGGAAAATACACCATGTGATTGCCTAGGACTGCATTACTATGTTTATTACCCAGATTTTGTATTATCTCTTGAAACATACTCATGTAATATGTGATTTCAAACTCTCTCAAAGTTATAGAGGGTTCAGATTTAAAGACTGGTCCCTGTCAGAGTTAGAGTTTGTTTGAAAAATGCAGAGACTGGAGCTAGCAAGCTAAATGGCTCAACAGGTCATCAAAGTGGCTTGTAAACTTCAGATGATCAGAAATTTTTAAGAAGTTTTGTACTTTGGAAGTCAGTTTAAAGCAACTTTTGAGAAGCAGAGGTATCCAAACCAGTCTCTTGAAGAATTTGACTTTTACTCTCCTCAACTCAGCAGCCTCTAAGGATGTGAATGTCTTAGAATATGGAACAAGAGATACTCTACCACATAAACCCAGAAGCAAAGGCGGTTTCATGTTCCATTTTTCAAAGCTCAATGAGAACTCAGCTAGAATAGTATCCCAAACTGCAAATTTCATTACAAGAAAGTGGTTAGTTACAATTGCCTGACAGAGAAAACACGTGAGGATGTGTCTCACCAGTCCCCAAATCTTTGATAAAACATTAAGTGAAAAGGACTGAAAATTTCTATTTCTAAAAACTTTCATGACAAAAATATCAGCTGGGGATGAAGATTAATACTCATTTTTAGTTTAACTAATCCTGCTCTGCATTAGAGCAGTAATTGAGAAGTTAGCTTATAAGCAGTGAAAGTGATCATTGCAATCCAAGAGACAAGATTCAGAGAAGCAAAAGCAAGAGAAGCTTATCTTGGGCATTCAATCTGTTGCTGGACAACCTCTCACTAATCAGTCTGAAATTGGAAAAGTGATTAGTTGAAGCCGACTACACTTCAGCAAGAGTCTGAACCAGGACTGGGAATGACTCCATATGTACTGATATTTTAAAAGATTTGGGCCTATTTTGGTCCTATTGATGGTAAACCTCAACACATAGTATTTCTACCATCTAGAATTTCTGCAAATCAGTCTACACAAGAGTGTGGGTATGACCAAACTACACATGGAAACAGGCTCCTTCCTTGAATATGAATTGTAAGCAGATGCATCAGTTGGAAAAGTTCAACCTCAACTCTTTGCTAACATTCCAAAATCTGGTGAAAAAATCATGTTTTTGGTTCTATACGTTTTCAAACCAGTCAAGAAAGTCTGAGATATCAACAGGCTGCAGACCTGATCTGGAGGCCAGAGGCCCCCCTACTGACTTTGTGGATTTGGATCAGGGCCACAGAGAAACAGCAAATCTTTCCACTTGCATTAGAAGACAATTGCTATTTGTAGGAAATGTGTGAATATTCAGGGGACTTTACTGCACTGAATCCAGTAAAGTTTTACTCTGTATTAAGTTATTGCAATATTTGAACAGAGCTACAAAATTTTAATTAAAAAAAAATAAAAATCAGTAAATTCCACATGGCTCCCAGGTGTTGCTCAACCTGGTCCTCAGCTTCTCCTTTCCCCCTCCTCAGAAACAGATACCCTTCACACTACCACAGTCCTCATATTATTGTATCCAGTGCTGAGACAAAGGTTGGAGCTTCCTGCTCAGTTTGGGCCCAAGTCTGCTTCCACATTACACAGCATTTACAGATGTTTTCAGGAAATTTGCTCCAGGCAAGTGAAGAAAAGGAGTGAACTTTTTTGCTTTCCTATATATAATATTTCCCTGTAATGTAATTCATTCTCCATTCAACCCCAAGGTGCCTACATTTCCTTAACAGGCACAAAAAGAGTCAGGATTTTAAATTAAGCTTTGTTGTGTTACTTTTTAAAGTGTGATTACTACCTTTCATTCAGTTATTCTAGCCAAAGTATTCAAGGTACTTGGATGACTTAAAAGTCATCTTCAGTATTTCCCTTTTATTTGTCATGTTGTAAAATGCTGTAGCAAAGAGGCAATCTTAACATTGAGTTAATTTACTCATTTATTGTGAAATAGGGAAAGACAGTAAGACTTAAAGCATTTAGAAATATTTCCCAATCACAAACCCAAATGGGTTGTGTCATGACACCCAATTAAACCTGTGGTTTACAGTCTGGTTTTTTTTTAATTTTTTTTTTTTTATTTCAAAAATATTGAAACATAGTTTTCCAGACTTGAAAGTCTGCTGGCATTCTCATCATTATCATTAAAACTGTTTTAAACAGGTTAAAAATAATCACTTCGAACCATCGAAAAGATGGTCTAATCTACCTGTGATTTCAAGAAAGATAAATCTACATCTCCACGTAAAGATTACAATTGAAGACCTAACAGTTCCTAAATTGTTTTCCAAACTCCTACAAATACTGTATGAAGAGTTAGGGACAGAGAAACCAAAACTCATGAGCCAATGAAAAGAAAACATTAAGGACTACACTGGGACAAAGGAAAACTACTAGCATAACAAAAACTGTACAAGACTATTTCCTAGAATAACTTTTTTCATCTTTAGCAGGGAATACAGCGCACACCTCTGTCCAGGAAATCTTAGCACTTACGCCCAATGCCCATTGAGCCCCATTTAATCTTCTTGTCATTCACTACTCTCTTCCTTTCTGTGTGTTCTCTGGGTTGTACTCCATTTTCTTCACAGTGAACTCTAGAAACACCATTCAACACAGTGCTCATTCAGCTACTGAAACTTTTTAAATATACATATGCAGGTGACAGTTGTCTGGGGAGAAGTCCACTTCCTGTTCTTGGTCCTTTAAGCAAGATTTGATGCCACAGCTCCCTAAATATGGATATTTGCCATGGCAACAACTGCAGCAGTTTTGCAGAACTCACCCCTTAAGTGGCTTAATGGATATGGTATTTACTCCCTTTCTGAAGATTTAGCTTCAGTGACACATTAATACAAACATAAATGGAGCAAATATTTGTGTGCTTCTTGGGAATAACAAAGGCACGTTTATCTGATACACACAGAAAAGACATTTTTGAACCTCATTAATACATGAGTAGAAGTCAATGGAGGAAAATGGATCTTGTTAACTGGCTTCTTGGATACCAATAAGCATCTCATTTGCCTTAAACATATCAACCTAGCAACACTATTTATTCAATATAGAATAATCAGTGACATTAGAGAGCCCCAGCATTGCACACAGAGGAATGATTAATCTATTATTCATTTCACAATAAAGACTCAGAGGGATTTACCATATGAAAAGTGATATTCAGAAAAGGAGGTGGGTTTTTTTTTCTCCTGACCTGTATGGGAATTCCTGTCCTCTGGGATGAATTCCACTGAGCAACACTGAAAGTTTGGGTTGTGGGTTTGATTTTTTTTTTCTTAAGTACTCTTCCTTCCTGCAAGGTAACAGATAATTTTGAGGACTAAGGAACTGAATATGTCATATGAAGACACATGCACAATAACTTTCTATGAAACAAATCACTTCTACACCTCCTAAAGAGAGATGGAATTGTGTTGATATGAGAAACAAAAGTACCTTTTTTCTAGCTGGTATCTGTCTTACCAAGATGGCTGAAAAAAGGATATATGCAGACACATGTGTATGAAGACTTGTATGTACAGGGAGACTTCAGTAAAGTAACTGGAAAGCTCATAACAGAGGAGCCTCCAAAACTGTCCCAATCTCCTTTTCCAGATGATACCCACAATTCTTATACTGGACCCCAGAACCAAAATCCTCTGAAGACATTCTTCCTGCACACCTCAGCATACACTGAAATCAGTTCACTAGCTCCTGAATCAAATCACAGCCAACTACCACCATGAAGGTCAGTAAATAACTAGACTGTGCACCTGCATTAGATAGGTTAGGTGCGCCATTAACTGTTTTTTCTTTGACCATTTAATAATTATTAAGAAACGTTGTGCTTACTCTGCAGTAACATCAATGGCCTGAGTTATAACACAAGTAATCTACCCCACACATGAACAGATGCACAGCTGTGTATTTAATTGGTGTCAAGATGGCATCTGAAAAACAGTTATTTGAATAGAGATTTAAATAACAGGACAGGTGACTTGCAAGAACTACATGTGCATTTGTGTGGACAGCTAGGGATTCTGCTATTTCAAAGATCAAAACTTTTAATTTTTTTTCCCCAGCAAGTTTCTTACAGAAACTAAGATGCTATTTCAATGAATGGGAATAAAGGGAATCTTTGTCTAAGTAAGCATTAAGTAAAAATTACAGAGCTGGGATTTATATCATGAAAGTGTCTAAAAGGCAAGTTGTTATTTGATTTTGAAATGTAATTGAAAATAAGAATAATGAAGATAAGTCCAATTACTCTGGAATGGCCTTGTGCTCCTTGCATGGTATGTGGTGATTAACTAGCCTTTTATAGCACTTGATTTTTTTTTTCTCCCCAGTGATGGAAAATTTACCCAGAAATCCTTGGGTAAGAATAATTTGTTTTGGCAAAGATATTTGTAATAGATTAAAAGAAAGTGCAAACTTCTCCCTTGGTTAACTCACCCATTCAACTGATCAGCTTTTCTATGGGCTGCCAGCAGAGGCCAAGAGAAAAACATGCAGAGGAAGATTTTCCATGTCAGATTTGACCAGGCTAGCACAGCCAACAATACAGAAGAATTTTTATCAACTTTTATCATCCTGTCTAGCAAGAAATAAACTTTTGAGCCTACAACACAAGCCTACTGGCCTTGGTACACCTGTAAACATCACTGAACTGTTTACAAAGGACAAGCTGCCCTTCTAAGAACCTCTGCTGAATATTCCCACTTACACATTGTTGGACTCTGAATAAGCAGACCTTGTTGGTACATTTCTTTTCCCATTAACTATTAATTTTGGAAAACAATACAGTCCTACTGACATCTGTTAAGTACTCTGTTGCCTTAAAATATAGTAGCAATATACTAAACTAAAAGCAACAGTAGCTCCTTTCATCAGGAACTCCATAGCATCTTACCACTTGTCACCCAGTGAACTCTGGAGATCTTATAGAAAACACTTTTTAATGACTGAAATAAGGGGCCTATGTCAAAAAGATGCAAAACTCTTTATGCCTTGCATCAAAAAATAGAACAAGGCCTTTAATATACTATTATAATTGAAAACATTATTCATTTCAATTGAATTGCTAAAACCCTAAAACAGAAGAGCAGTTTTGCATTCTGCTAACATAATCCACCTCCATCCATGCTACTCTACACAGGTCACCCTCAATGCATGATGTGTAGATAAACACCACACAGCAAGTAGCTGAATTACCCTTTGCTTCTAGGCCTTGTATTTAACCATGAAAACACTAAATGTTGAGGTATGAGAAGTCCAATTATTACATACAATTCATTGTTCATAATAAGAAAGGAAATATCTTCACTTAGCAATACCAGTATTTGTGCCAACAAGTTGAATTTGTTCCTCTGCTGCTGTCAATAAGTGTGTTTACTTTCCACCTTTCTAATACAGCCTTTCAGAAACTGCTGCTCTCAACCCAGAGCAGAGTAATTCAATCTGTTGGGCTATTGTTCCTGTAGGAAACAGCATTTTTGTGTTACTCTTCTCTGAATTAGCTTGTAGCAGAGGTAAATGAAATGACAGAGGCAATTAAGAGGCAGAAACATGTATCAGAAATACAGGTCCTTAAAGCTTTAAGCTACAAACCCTACTAAAGAAGACTGAGAATCACTACTAGAGCCAGATTCACAGGAGCATTTTCTGGTTGAATAGTTGATGGCACCAGCACTTCTGCACCACAACATCTGAGAGGTGTCTCAGTCTGCAGCAATCATTGAATGGTTTGGGTTGGAAGGGACCTTAAAGATCATCTAGTTCCAATCCCCTCGACATGAGCAGGGACACCTCCCACTAGCCCAGATTGCTCAGTGCTTCATCATGGAATTTCAGAAGAAGACATCATTATTCATGGTTCATCATGCTGGCAGAGCTCCTCTGCTGCTCATGCACTGTGGCCTTATATCAGCTGTGGAACACAGCCATCCCGCAAGGATGGGACCACTGCTCTGCTTCTCCTACAGATGTCCTTGGGTAAAAAAATCCTCACCCTTCTGTCTAGAGCTGATCCCATTCTCTTGCACACAAACACAACTCCTTTCCCTTATCACTTCTCTTCTTACCTGTTTGGTCTTCTTCCCAGGGGTTTACAGCCTCCTGCCTGCACACCCTCAGTGGTGAGCCCATTCCCTGACTGTGGCACAGACCAGCAGCCACACCAGAGACTTACCATGAGCTGAGGGAAGCCATGAGCCCTCTCTGCAAACACCACCCCTCACGATACAAAATGGCAGCCACTGGCAGCAGAAGGGAGGTTAATAAACCCTTCTACTGGTCGTGTGATGCCCTCTGATTGGCTGAGCTGCTCAGGGCGGGGCAGCTGGCACCTGTGTGCGTTACCTCAGGGAGGGCGGGAAGGGCCATGTCCGCCTGAGTGAGTCCCTCAGATCACACACGGCCCTGTGGAGGGAGGAGGAAATCCCCATGTGCTGGCTCAGCTCCTGCAGCACCAGAAAAATGCTCCATGTGGCCCCTCAGCCCCCGGGATCATAGAATCGTAGAATAGTTTGGGTTGGAAGGGACCTTAAAGATCATCGAGTTCCAACCCCCCTGCCATAGGCAGGGACACCTCCCACTAGACCAGGCTGCCCAGTGCCCTGTCCAGCCTGGCCTTAAACACTTCCAGGGAGGGGCCATCCAC
>VZTY01022911.1:257472-284196 GCA_013400935.1 Turnix velox
TTATAAAAAGAGGCATTCATTAAGTAAAAAATTTTTTTTTTTCAGTTTCGTGTTGGTTGCTGGTATTATTGGGCTTCCTGCCCAATTCCAGCCAGGCTACCATATGAACAGTGAAAACAGCCAACATTGTTAATACAATAACAACAACAACACTTGGCACTTCCCTCAGTCCCTTGATCTCAACATCTTAAAGCAATTTACAGATATTACTTGGGTTGTACCACGTGACAAAACTGTCGAGCAGGTGAGATTGATCACCCCTATTTTACAGATGGATAAAGCAGGGCAGAAAGGCACTCAACTGGCTTTCCCTGCCTTCAAGATCCAACAGCCCTGAAGAGAAACCACTTGGAATTACTGTTTCAACTTTTTTTCCTGTCTCTTAAGTTTGGTTTATTGGTTCCCTGTAGCAGAAGAGGGTTTGTGCTGTGAAAAATCAAGTAGAGGTGCAAAACTACTCAAAAGGAGTTCCAAGCACTATTTATTACTTTTAGTTCAAGAAAGCACAGTTCTGTTTCTGTACAAATAGATTCATGAATGTTTCTGTAAAACAATAAGAGTCTAATTTTGTCCAGCTAAGACATAACTTTTGCACATGGGAATAAATGTGGAAGTTGTAGAGGAAGAACTATGAACTTATTTTAATTCCTAGTTCACCAAATCTGGCTATTCAAATATGGGTAGAGAGGTAGGGTTCAGAATATATTTATGAAAGTCCAACCTCTGAGTTGCCAATAGCACTTAGTCTCAAAACCCCTGCTGATCTCTTGAAGCATCTTTGGCAAAGATATTGCTCACCCAGTAGCTGTGGAAGGGGCTCTGGCAGACCAGACATAACAAAATAAGACTCCCAGTCTACAGATGTATATTCACGTCTTCAGACTGAGAAAGATTGAAAAAGCTTTTATCTTGCATCTGAAAACACCTTGTATGTTGAAAGCTGAGCAGAGCTCACATTTGCTGCCCAAAGTATTGCTTCAGAAGGAAAAAAACTGCAGAATGTAGAGTTTCACTTCACACAGAGAGGGTTTCATCCCTTGATAAATATTTCTCAGTGGTGTGCTGGGGAGTAAGGAGACTCACTGGTCATTTGCCAGAGTTCTGGTGTAGAAAATACTTCTTTCTTGAATTTAGCATAAAAGAGAAAGCTTCGATACCTAAGAGCCTGAAGTGTTAAACTCATCTTAGGCACTGAGGGTTGAAAACAAAATCTCACGCTCTGCATCTAAATATCATCTTTATCCAGAATCTGTCAGTGTGGACTGTAATTGGCACTCCAGTAAATTATCTGCTACTGATACACACCAACACCCCCTGATTTGTAAGCTCAGGTGCCCCTTCCTGCTTACAAAAATAAAAACACACCACCTAATGGAGTCAGTATTAGAACAAGCTTTTAGGTCTGGGAGCATGTATTACAAGAGTAAGAGAGGTGGAAACCTGCTTGTCACTTATGCAGCAGGCTATGAATGACTGGCTTCAAAAGGAACTCAGGAGCGAAAGATTAAAGGGAAGATGACCATGAACTCTCCTTTCCCGAAGGAAGTTCAAAGCTTCCTGATTTAGGTTCTTATCGTGCTATAAAGTGGGGAGCAAGGAAGATAAAAATTTAAAAATAAATGATCTTTAAGAAATTATCCACATCTGAGTGTCCTCCAATATGTCTGGTCCTCTAAGTGTTAAGTGAATTGTAACTAGATCCTAGGGAGACAGTTGCAACCTGGTTATCAGTGGCAGTAAATGGAAGATAATAGCCCCACTAGAGAGTTATGAAATGGCTTGTCTTTGAGCTGCCAAAGTGTTTAGGCTCTCTTTTATTATATTCACAGCAGTAATCCGATATGTCCTGACTTCTGTCATCTGTATGTAATGCTTATCAACTCTCTGCCAGTGATTCACCCCCTTGTCAGGGACAATTATTCCTCAAAGAGCTGAGGTTATGACTGAAGCAATATTATGACTGGAAAGAAAATATGAAAGGTGCAGCACATCACAGCAAGCAATCTTGAAGCTGACGTCAAAGCGAAGGAGAACATTGTTGATAAAAAAATAAGGCCTAACAGGAGTGTTGCACTGTTGCTCCCACGGCAGTCCTGGCCATTACTAAGGTCGTGCTTGCATATGACCATGTAAAAGGAAGATTTTTCCCATTATCTTATTGGAGCTACACTGTCATACTTCTCTAGTTACGTGTCTCTCCATTCCCATTCTAAGTCCTCATTTAAAGCCACTTGAAACTACACAGGAGGAGCCTGTTCTATTCCTCTAAATTTGCAGGAGCTCAGCCTGGGAAATTTATTTTCCTCTAGAGAACGATGAAATGAAAAGTGTAATCTTAGGGGGACAGGGTCCAATTTGCAGTTGTCGAGTTGCCTGAAATTACAGTAACACCTGTGGTAAAGTTCTGATCCAAGCATGTTCAGACCAACCTGTTTCATCACCGTCTCAAATGCCTCAGGCAAAACCAAAATAATTTTTGTCGCTCCTTGTATTGCTTACAGAGTCATTAATTTGTGGAAGTGGAATAGATAATCTTGTGCCTGAGAGCAAGAAGGCACAGGGGGAGCTAATGTCAGTGTCCCAGCTACCGTGGGAACAACACTGAAACCAGGTCAGGGCCTTGAGGCACCAGAAGCTCAAGGCCATTGGGAGAGGGTGAAAGGCTGTGGTACTTCTTTGTAGTAGGAAGGGGAATCAGTGGCTCAGGAAGCTTTGTCAATGGCAATGAGAAAAAGCAGCTGGTCAGTAAATATAATGGTGGAGGCCAAAGAGGGGTGCCAGATGGTCCCAAGCTGACCAGCAGCAGCACTTGTGCCCTGCATGCATATATGGCTTCAGTCCGGGATGTGTTGTTAGGTGTCAGTCAGCACATAATTCACTTGGCTAAGGGTTTCAGCCTGCAGAGTAGCAGAAGTGGAGGAAAATAATATCTCTCCATGGTATTTTGATAGTTCTGGACTCTATGAGTATAGTGCAAACTCCATGCTTCAGTTAATTTTGCTAACAAGTGGAAGGGCAATGTCATTTCTCAGCTTAGAGGGTTACATGGGTCCAGCTGGGACTCTGAGGAGGAGCCAGTGCAAAGGCAGAGGAAAACTCATAGAGTAGGAGTACAGAAGGAGGGAGGAGGCAGCCAGGACTAAAAAAAAACCAGTTACAAATCAGCTGTCTAATCAAAAAGTGGAATCACTTAAATGTAAGCTTCTTTAGACACAGAGATGTAAGCAAGCCATATTTTTCTGGTGCTGTTACTGGACTGGATTTCCTGACTGTCCTTGAGAGAGACCTGTGTGCACCCAGAGGGAGCCCATATGGGTCTTCAGGGTCACAAGCAGCAGGGTCAGCTGTGCTTCCATCGGGAGAGAAACAGAGTCTCCTAAAGCAATGAGGAGAGAGAATGAATCACTGTGCCTTGTCTAAAACCTTGCAGTAATGTAATAGAACAGCAATAACCCCCAAGTACCATCTGGTGAACTTGTGACTAAACTCAGCTTGTTTTGCTCAATGCACACAAGCAACAGACAAGGATATATTTTATTCCTTTACTTCACCCTGCCCAAGCACAAGCATGGGTAAAACTGTTTCTGAGAACTTCAGCCCTTCTGCAAATCAGAACTGCAAGCAGTTATTTCTCTCCTACGAAGCACGTAGGTAGCTCACTCTGCAGGAGGGTGCTCAGTAGCGTAAACTCCTGAGTCTCAGTTATGGCCACCAAAGTAGATAGAGATCTGATCTCAGCTATTCACCATGAGTTTCTGACACTGCAGAAGTCCCTGTCAAAGCCCTGTGTTTAGGTGGATATTTCAGGTGATATTTCCCAGGGATGCAGGAGGCCTGTGTCTCCCGTGAAGATTATTGGTGACTGGTTGCTCTGACCTTGGTCAGAGTTAATCCTACAGGAATGAAAAGGTTCAGATTTCAGTACCTACTGGAAAAAAAGAGTAGGGAGGAGGGGTAGCCCCCTACTAACATAAAGACATGACCAGTGTCTCTGCCATCAGTTATAGCATTGCTTGCATTTAGCATTATATTATGAAAATACCTATTCAGAGTGGAAAATAAGATCAAAGACAACATTTCCGTAGTGATGACTTTAGCTCCACTTCACTCTGCTCCCTCTCCTCCTCCTGTCCTTCGTGTTTCAAGGCTCTTGCTCTATTCATCCTCTCTATGCCACCCCGGGTTTATAACATCACATCATCAGCAGCACTAATAACCGGTGATTCTTTTCCCCTATTGTGTTTGTCAGAGTCAGTAATCTGGGCACTACAGTAGCACGGCACTGAAAAGCTACAGTGTGTTCCTATAGCAACCAACTAATCCGCAGGTGGAAGGTGATTGGGCACCTTTTGCACCGGAACAATGATTTGAAAGATCTTTTTCAGTGTGCTGTTCTAGTGCATGAGTTCATTGTATTGCAACCCACCACGAATCATTATAAGCTGTCATGAAAATGCAGCCACAGCTTCACAAATCACAGCAGAGAGAGATGCATCTTCCAGCAACGAGCCCTTGAAATATTTCGTGGCAGGTTAAGAGGCCAAATTTTGTATAGCAAGATGCATTGTATAGGATAAAACAATGGGCTTGTATAACGAGGCGATTCTGACAGTGTCTGAGTCAGGGAATCCCAGTGAAGTGTAAGAGTGTGCATGAATATGAGTTTTCCTGAGCTAGAAAGAAAAACAGGCAAAATAAAAGAAAGTGCTGGGCAGAGCTCCCACACACAACTCCTCCAAAACCAATTACTCCCACCTGGCTATTCCCATTTCTCCAAAACCATCTCCTGTTACCAAAGAGAATTTAATATTCTCTAATTGAAACCTCTAATTTAAGGCATTTGCTTGCTAGCCTCAAAGCCTCAAATCCTGGACTGGACTTTCACAAGGTGATTAGAGATTGTCAAAGTCTCAGACTATTAGATATTCAAATAACAAAACATCAAGAAATACAGAGCACCTTGCTTCTGAAAGTCATGCTGCTTTAGCTTTCTGACAGTATGTTCTCCCAGCTCAGGGTAGAGTGTGATCTTCCAAAGTAAACCATCTTAATCCATAGAGTAAGTGCAGCTTAAACAATGACAGATCAAATGTCTTCACATCAACCTCAAGCAAGGACCTCTGTCATTTGCAGTTTATGTATAATTTCAACTAATTTTTCTTTTAAAACACTGGACTGGAACATACTAGTTATAAATAGAAACCTCTTCAAAGTTAAGTTGCACAAGCACTGCCCATACAGCTGCTGCAGTAGGAAGCAAGAGCAGATAGTGTAAATGATGCAATGGGCAGCATCACAAGTACTTCTTTCCATCAGTTTAATCACACTTTACCAAGTGCTGGGCTTAACAAAAATGTCAAAATTCTCACTACATAAATTAGCTTCTCAAGATTTGTTGGGGTGATGAAGGAGGAACCCCCAAAAGAGAGGGCAAACAGAAGTTCACCCACTCAGTTATAACTTCTAAGGTTACAGTTTAACAAGCTTCCCTGTGTTCAGAGGCAAGGACTCCAACCTGGGACGCTTCCATCTTAAACAATTTTCCTATGAGACAATGAAGTCAGTGTCTCATTTTCAGCTGTAGAGTTTTATAAAGCAATGTCTCCAGTCAAAGCTGAATCAACAAACATAAGAGATACTGTCTTTATGATCTTATTTTCTTTTACTCATCTCAAAATTGGATGAGTAAAGTTGATGAGACAGGTTCACATACTTACTTCGAACTGTCAGAAGAAAAGTTTGAATGGGGTCTAGGATATCCTCCAGAAATTTTATGAGCTTACTTAATATTCTATAACAAATAGAATATTCTCCTCTAGTTCTTGACCATCTTCAATAGTGAAATGTATTGATTGCTCTTCTCAAGTAACTCATGCCTTAAAATGAGATATTTTTGTTCCTTTTAGAGGGCTTGGACAGATAGCATTGTTTTTCTTTCCAAAGCACATCAAAGAGCCCAAATTTTGGCAGACTTTCTGTTTTCTTTTAAAAAGGAGAAAAGGAAAGAAAAACATCAGCAAAACAAAGCTAAGAATAACTGCTCTTTTCTGAAGAGTTGTGGGCTCCTTCACTTCTAGATTCACAATCCTTGTGCTCACTTCAGGGAGCTGCTGGAACAGAAAGCCTAGAGGTGGGGAGGTGGATAGGAATGGAAAGATCAGAGAGTTGGCATGGGATAGAGGTCCTTTTGCTTCTTGATATTCAGGCCAAATCTAGCCAAAGGCAGTCATCAACCAAAGTCATGACTATTACTAAGTACTTTGATGGCTCTGTGCAAGGTCAGACTAGCCTCTAACCCAGTGGACAAGCTTCCAAGGATCTGCAGCTGGTATTTCATTGTCAGCTGCAGTGATAGTTACAGCCTCCTGTTTGTAGTCTCTTAGTTTTGTGATTGAATAAATTCTAGAAAATTGATTTTTTGGGTTAATCTTGTCTCTCCCTTTCAGAACAAGTAGGTACAGTATGTACATACCTTTTTTTTCTCTGGAATAGAATCATAGAATCATAGAATCACAGAATCATAGAATAGTTTGGNCTGCTAGAGTTTTCAGAGGAGTTATATGGGTATTGCTCCAAAGAGGTCTTCAGTTTTGGGTGTATTATACAGGGACACATTTTTCTTGATTTCATTTATCCTTCTTTACAATTTATATCCTGGATATAAATTAGAGGGGGATAGATTTAGACTAGACATAAGAGAGAAATTCTTTACAGTGAGGGTGGTGAAATACTGGAACAGGTTGCCCAGGGAGGTTGTGGATGCCCCATCTCTGGAGGTGTTCAAGACCAGGCTGGACAGGGCACTGGGCAGCCTGGTCTAGTGGGAGGTGTCACTGCCTATGGCAGGGGAGTTGGAACTTGATGATCATTAAGGTCCCTTCCAACCCAAACTATTCTATGATTCTATGATTCTTGCAGTCCAGAGCCCAGGACATCAATGCGGGAACAAGGCATTTCCCCAAAAGGGTAGGGGACACCTAGAGTACTGTGTGGAGCTGCATCCCAATGTGGTTTCCCCCTGTCCCCACAATTTGGGCTTTGGGGATGAGCAGGAAGCCCAGTAATGGGCCAGTTGGTGTTAAATCCACAGTGCTTCTTAGCCCAGAGGGATAAATGAAAAGTGCATCACTTGGCTAACTTGCAAATGACTGAGGTAAAGAACATGTACTCTGGATAAAGATGAGAGGATTCACTGCTAGAACAAATCAGACAAGATGTGAAGTTTGACTGTGCCCTATCGCTTGGTACAATTATGTGACCTTGTAACAAAGCATGGCCAAGATGGCAGTGATACAGCATATAAAGCAGAGCCCGGTGGAAAGTTACTATTCTTCAAACTCGCTTGCATCTAGACATCTTT
Organism: Turnix velox; assembly: GCA_013400935.1. Classification (NCBI taxonomy): domain Eukaryota; kingdom Metazoa; phylum Chordata; class Aves; order Charadriiformes; family Turnicidae; genus Turnix; species Turnix velox. The sequence continues at coordinate 264,833 of VZTY01022911.1, forward strand.
CAAGTGATTTCAGAATTTAGGGTGAAAGTGGATCTTAGGCCTTTTTTAAAAAGCCATTTCAAATCCTCATTCATATCATAAATGCTTTTTTCTCCTTTTTTCTGCAGGCCACTTAAATCTCTGGGGCCATGACATTGTCTGGCACTGAATGCAGCCCCTTTTTATCATTATAAAGAAATAATGAAAGCATATGGTGGAGAGGCACTCATATTTCAGTGGATGGTGCCTTCCTCATTCTCCATAACTAAGCGGTGAAGAATATATAGTATGATGAGAACATTAATTATTTCCAATACTCTAACAGAAAATTCTGAACAATTCAAAGTCATCCCCGCTGCCTAGCATGAATCTAAGTTCAAAGTAAAAGAAACCAAACATATTCCCACTTTTGTGCATTAAACATCAGCAAGTGACCTGTATTTTATTACAGTACACAGATGTTTTATCACATAAGTAAATAAATCACCGTTGAACCAACTTTGGGAACGAAGATTTTGAATAATAACACAATTAACTTTTCCCACAAAGTCCAAATAGCCCACTTGCTCATAGTTACTACAAGCTGTGATTCCCACGTGAAAGATATCAACTTATTTCCTTTTCCTGTCAATCATCGGTACCAAGTGGGGCCATGGTATGTCAGGTCATGACCTTTCACTCTGGGCATGAGCCTGAAAGCCACCAGTGAATCAACTAGTTTAATTATTTAGGCTGTTTTTAATAAATATAAAAATGTGGCCTTAAATATTTCACATGCTTGTTCACTTTGGGCTTTCAAGTAGCTCATATCAAGCCAACCCGCCTGAAACCGTGTTCTTATTGGAAGGAAATCAGTCCATTAATAATCAAAATCCAGCTTTAGGTTTATTTTGTTGATTTTGAGCTTCTTGGCTTGGGTATCACTTGCTGATTTAGAGGACAGGTTTTTAATTATCCTTTTTTACATGTGATTGGACTATTTTTAAACATCAGCAGCAAGGGCCTACTCACTTACCTCCCACAAAATGATTCCTTATCGCAAATGCCAAGGCAGGATTCATACTTTTCCATCCATGGTATATTTTCCACATCCTCTTCACCTATGGGAAAAAACACAAGCAAGAAGAAATCCAATATAGTAAAGTCTGTAAAGACAATTCTTTTAAAAATATTTTTGAGTAATGTTGACAGCTTTGCTATTAGGTCCCTTAACAGTGGACAATTTTATTCCACTTGAGGTCAAAGCGTGACGACAATTCTCCTTTGCTAAAAATCCCTAGAAGTTTTTTCAGCTTGTAACTCCCAAAGTCTGAAACCCCTGGCCTGAACCGAGCTGCTGACTGTGCTTTGTATTTAGCACCATTGCATCAGGAGATTGAACAACTTCGTGAGTAGAAAGGCAGTAGAAATACTTCTAGTGGATGTTAAACTATTTCTTTGAAGAGATTTATCCTCTACAAACATTGATGCTTATTGCAAACAAGCTTTCCAGCTGGTAAGCACAGGACAGAATTAAACTTGAGAAATTAATTGATGGCACCTTTTAAATGAACAAACTGACAGAGCTAGTTTTTACTTTGGAATCTTCCTGAAATGCACTGAAGTTTCCCAACATTTCTCAGACTTCTTTTTTTCTTCTTTCCTCCTGTAGTCTAAGACTACTCAAGAAAGTGAGTGTGAAAGACTTTCTATTTATAGATGATAACTCTTATCCCTCTTTCTTCTCATCCCCCTCTCCTGCATCAAAGGGAGGGCAGGGGGAAGGGGAAGAGAGATGCTCTCACTCCAACTTTTCCATTCACTCTCATGGACTGCTGAAGAAAAGTTTCAGAAGGTAATATCAACATGATAAAGTTAGTTTTTCTTTCAAACAAGAGTAATAATCAACATGATGAAGTGCACCACAATAACAAAATTGCCACAGAGCAGAGATCATAAAAGCTCCCTTAATTGAAATGGTGCTGCTTTGGGACAGTTTTGAAAACACTTCATTCTGATTTCTTCATTTTGACTTAATCACTTCAAGGTGTGCACAACAGTGTGTTAGAATCCACAATATAATCAATGAAAGTCAAATGAAGCAGTCTGTCTTTACTAAAGAGAAGGGTTCATCCTGATAATGCTGCTTCTCAGAAATTTCAGCAAAATTGCTGTAGTCCTGAGAAATCTTTCAAATTCACCTCAGTCAGCATTCACTGATGAAAAACTGTCTTCTAAGAAGTTTTCAATCCACTTTACTCAAGATATGTCAGGAGGACCGTATGTTTATAACGTGTGAGCTAGCCCCCAGATCACACAGTGGATGAGAGATCAAAATCTTGATCCAAGGATCTACCACTTTGAAATCAGATATGGAAAAGGAGCAGCAGTGATTCTTAGGGGTTTCAAGTGCATTTGGAGTACACGGTATCGCCTGGAACATGCTTCAGTTTGCACTTACCTTATTTAGCTTTTCAAAGGCTGACCTTTCATGCACTAAGTTCAGCGACATAGCAGTCAACCTATTAATGTCCAAGGAAGCTGTGGACCAAATCAGACAGTTTAAATAACTCAGCTGTGAACACAGAACCCCATTATCATTTCTGTGAGGCTAATCTGAACAGCTGATTCATCTCAAGCAGTTTACTATGGACGACAGGTCTTCACAGCAGCCATTTTAAGTTTTAAATCAGATGAGGGTGAAGAACTTTGCTCTCAGACACTATGTTGGGAGGTGCCATATAAAAGGACAGACAGGCAGAGAGGTTTATATGAAAGGGCTCTATTTCCCATCACATTTTGCTAGCTGTATTCTGATATTATTACTGATTTTGGTAGAAGAAAAGCATGTAATGAAGTAGAGAGTTAAGAAACTGATGGCCTTTCCTCCCCTACAACACACTTCTCCCTTTTAAACATGTCTTGTCTTTTCATGTATCTTATAGAGAACTCTGTATTTATCACACACATCTCTGCTAGCAGTACACAGACAGCACAACTCATTAGAGGATCTAGCCTCTCTTTTCTAAAAGGATGGGAATTTCTTCATCCCTAGAAGGGATACATGAACCTAAAGACTCTTGAACAGTAAAATACTTCTACATCCTTAGCACTGTGCAATAGAACACACTCTTTGTGTATTACTATAATGTTAACTGGACACAGGAAACCCACCAGAGTTCTGAAATCACGTTGGAAGATGCCAGAAACAATAGAATCTTAGTTCTTTGAGCCTCTTTCAAAGGGTATGTTTTGAGGCTGTTAGGAAAATGACATTGCTCCTTTTCCACTGTACTATTATTTTGTCTAGTAGGCTGTTGCTTTTTAGACTTTATCTGCGTATTCTGTAAAAGGCAATTCTATAAATAAGATTTTCATTATCAGTGCTGAACTCCTAAATGTTTTTCAGCTTATAAGGAGGTTTTCACTGTTTTCAGGCAATGCTTGGAAAAGCCTTTTATGGAAGAGGAAGATGTGAGACAGTCTGAGCAAGGTGTATGTGTTGCCAAAAGCATTACCTTCAATCAGTCCTCAGTTTCTTAACTTGAACAAATGGTGATCAGTTTCTAATAAAACAGATTTCAAATTATTTCACTTATCCAGTTAGTGCCAAAGAAAAAAGAAAGAAAAGAAGAATTGTTACTCAGAGGTTCTTTACAGCTTGAAAGAGCTCAACAAAACATACATTTGAAAGGAACATTAAGTCTTTAATTGATTAATGATGAGTTCCTGTAGGATATTTCTAATAGTCCCACTACCAGCTTAAATATGCTAATGCTTAGGAATCTTGGGGAAAAAAAAAAAGGTCCTTGAAATCACATAACAAATTAATATGTACAAAAAATGGTCCCCAACATACACAAATCTAAGTATTAGTGAAGATACAGAGCTCTCACAGTGCTGAGAAAAGAAGATAAAAGCCAAACTGCAGTATCTGTATAGATTATTTGAGAGGAGAAAGTAAGTGTGTCTCAGATTTTAGAACTGCCTCTTTACCACAAAGTGACAACATGCTGGATTCATATGCTAACAGTGACATGTGGCCTCAAATTTTGCAGCAGAAGCCAATCCATACTTGAGAAAGACAAAGAATTTCAAACTTAAGCTGAACTCACTTCCTTAAAAGCTTTATGAGCATGGAAAGGTCACAAGAAATACAGGAACCTCATGTGACATTATTTTGTAGAAAGGTCAGACATTTTCCTTCAATTAAAACTGAGATCTATTTGTACAATTCCTACTTTGCATAAAGAAGCAGAGGCTTGGACTGGTTTCAGAAGCTGAGGAACTACTACCCTTCTGTATCTAACTTCCTTTAAGATGCAAAAATGACCTTGTGGGGTGGGGGGAGACTTAGCAGCCAGGGAGAGGCAAAGCAGTTGCTAGGGTGCTCTAACTTTTACTGGAGACTGTATGGAGGGCCCAAATTCAAGAGAGAGTCCTTGAATCCCTGAGGACTTAAAATAACCATATAGGGCAGTCTGATCCTGGCATTAATGCTGTTTTTGAATTTCTAAAGTCATAGTGAGTTTTATGGCTATGAGCCATGATGTGCTTTGAAGATTTAAGAAGCGTTACATTTCATTTGAGATAACTTGCTTTTGGAGTTGAACAGCAAGTTCCATGAATTCCTCTTGGATAAAATCTGGAGTAAACATCACAACGTTTTGCATGGGTTTTCTTGCAATTCGCTTAGGAGCTTTTGTGTCAAAGGGGAGTGGAAAATGGCTGGCAATGTTTTATTTCACTTATTAAGAACCATTTTTGAATATGCAAGTCTAAGCAAGAAATATTTGGAGAGCACGACTGAGCTGCAGTTTTGCTGAAATAAGTGGCAGCTTTAATTAAAACAATTATACGAGTCTTTGTTTTCTTCAACTTGTTTGATTTAGTTGGTTTCTTTAGCAACAAACAAAGCTTTCATGGCTTCTTCACATTTGCACAGAATATTAATGTTGCTGCCTTTGATTTCAGCGTCTTCTCAACTTCAGCAGTCCCTCAGCATTTAAGTCTCAAACCACTGCTAAGATTACATGAGCAGCAGCCATGAGGATGTGGGTATTTGTATCTTAATACCATTATGTTACAAGTGAAAAGTCCAGAAAATGGCTAAAAAATGCCTGTCCATGAGGATTTGCACAACAACTGCATTATATTGCCATTGTCAGAATTCTTAAAGGTTTAGCTCTAGTCTCTTTTTCATCCCCCTCCTTTATTTCTCTCCTGAAAACAATATGGCAAGGGCAAACAGACTGACATCCACTATAGGCTGGACAGGGCACTGGGCAGCCTGGTCTAGTGGGAGGTGTCCCTGCCTATGGCAGGGGGGGTGGAACTCGATGATCTTTAAGGTCCCTTCCAACCCAAACTATTCTATGATTCTATGATTCTATGATTCTATTTGCAGTGTCAGCTATGACACAAAATGAGGTAAAACATGTGGTTCAAGGCAGGGCTGGCATTTGATATTTGTTACAGCACTGTTCCACTGTGACAGGTAAGCTAAGGCTGGATGAGGAACTTCAGGATTACACCATCTCCCACAAAGCCAAAAAGAAGCATCTTGATAAACTACAAAGCCTCTAATGAAATTAAGGAACAAAAAAAGTCAATAAAAATCACTACAAAGGCTCTGGTTTGTTTCCATTTGGTTTTGTTACTTTTACCCCAGACAATGATTTATTTTCTATCAAAAGAGAAAGTCTGAATTAAAACATCAGCTGAATTAATGAGAAATTACTCTCAGGAATTATTTTTCTTCAGAGGTTACTTATTACACCTGACCATACCCTCTCCTGAAACATCCCCATGAGTGAGAACATAGAGCTGTAGCTGTTTCTCAGCTACTGGAAAGAGAATTAAAACTCTTACCAAGAACCACAGGTATGTTTTTATAAAAGCACCTCCTTATAAAAGCAAGGAGGAAGGGTTGTCTCTCTCAGTGTGTCTGCACAAGCTTTACCAAGGTACACATGATGCTCTGGACAGAAAGGAAAAAGAAAGAGTGACTTAAAATTGAAAAAGGCTACTTCAATTTGAAAATTTCAAAATTTGAGATGTCAATAACCTTCAAAACCTTCTGATCAGCTTTAGAGTAATCCCAAAGTTACAGAAAAAAATAATGATACTGGTGATTTGGATTTTTTTTCTACTAATTTTCTTCCTTTTTTAATAAACACTTTTTGATCAGCTCTCCTACAGCACATCATGTTTTTCACAGACATGTGTATGTTTATGTTTAAAATATCAACTCATTTAACTTCACATGTGTTAACATAAAAGATAAGAATCAGTATAAAAAGATCTTGTTTCATTTGGGTGTTTTGGGGAAAGAGAGAGAACATAAAAATGCACTTCTCTGCAGAAATGTGGGATCAGCCTTTGGTTCATATTAGAAATCAAAAGAAATGGTGGCATTTTGTCTCACATCACCAATTCTGTATGTTTTAACCCAACAGAAGAGAAAAACATAAAATTGCTGGGAAGTGTGTACGGACCTCAGAGGTGCCATTTGGGATGCAGCAGTCAGCACTGGGATCCTGCAGCACTTCTGCTACTGGTCCCCACTGGTTATCACAGTCTGGACAGTGTAGAGGGCTCAAATCTATCACATACCAGGGAAGAAAGCTAAGAGATGAATCTCTTGCTACCTAAAGAGTGCCTTTCCCTTACAAATCACCATCAACTCATTTACAGAAAGGCAGGGGAAGGAATTTTTAACATAATATCGGATGGGAGGACTAGAAACAATGGATATAAATTAGAGGGGGATAGATTTAGACTAGACANGCTGCTTATCCTGAAATCAGTACATTTTCCTTTCTTGGAGCTGTAACTTAATAAAAGCCAAACCATTTCTTTCCAGAGAGTTCCAGCTCCTCCCAGATGAGCACATTTAGGTCAGGTTTCAGCCTGGCATAAATATTTTATGTTTGAGAAGCAAAGGTCTGCAGAAATTGGGGTTCATATTGGAATGCCTGACGTAGCCTTAACCATACCAGCACATGCGGGTGCTTGCTTTAATAAAAAAGCCCTTAATCTCATTTGGCTCTACCTCACTGGCAGCTTGAAGTACTTGAATCAAACAGTACAGCTGTGAATTGTGACACTGGTTGGATGGAAGCCCAGAAAACTTTTCCCAGAGAAAACCCTTGAGGGAGGAAAGAAGAAAAAAAAGAAAGAGAAAAAGAAGAAGGAGAGGGGAAGAAAAAGGTTCAACAACAGAAATACAATACAGTGCAGAATGAAAAAACGCACAACCAAACTGGGTCCCTCGCCCCACAACCTGAAATAAACCAGAAAACCAAAAGATGGATGGAATTCTTCTTTAAAAGGTTACTTTGTAAGGTAGGAGGGCCAACCTGGGCAGCCCTGAGTAATGGCCCCAGTCCATATTTTCCTGAGAGTGGTAAATAACCAAACACAAGCAAAGGAATAGGAAAGCTGAATTGTACCACTCCTTCAAATTTCATTTAAAAATAAAAAAAAATAAGTAAGCTTTGATTTTTGTGAGGAAGAAGAAAAATATCCAACTGAGGAATAAAAGAGAGTTGGAAACATGAATGCCATAAACAGAGCTAGCACAAGTGTGCTCATGGTATATTTTATTTTTGTTTGAATTCTGAAGATGATACCTTCCCCTAAAGCAGATAACTGAACAATAAGGCAAAACAAGACAACAAAACCAAAGAATGTACATCTGAATGGAAGGAAATGTTCTTTTTTAGAAGGCAGCAGCCGTCCTCTGAAGTCACAAGGTCAGGAGGTGAATTTCTACTGAAGGAAAACATTAGAGCTAGATATTTCTCATCTGTCAGTCCCATTAAATACCATTTTTTTAAGGACTCAGGACTGTGCATTGTGCCTTTCTTCAAGTTTGCAAGATAATAAAGATTCTGTTGCCTTTTGCAGATGTTTAAAGACATGATGTGAAAGACAAATTCTTCAACTAAAACCCTCAAGAAATGTCACTTTTGTGTCTTACTGAAGGAGCTCCAGCAGATTCTCTCCATAAACATCTGCCGGAAACATTTTAAAAAGAAGGCTGTTTAAATAATGGCTTTTGAAGGCTTTGTTTTTTGGTTGTTTTTTTTTTTCTTCCTTCTTTAAAGAAAAGAAAATGAATTTGTGGAAAGTTCCCTCTTCCAAAGCAACTCCACTTTGCACATATGCCTCAGCAAGGATGATCTGTGGAAGCAAGCTGTATACCAAAGAAGAATTGATGAAAATTTTCCTTCAGAACATTCTATATCAATCACACCTCAGAGACAGTCATAAATTGTCACTTTCTTTGACTTCAGAAAGTTGTTCCACTTCATTGTTATGCTAACTTGTTTGTGACAATTATAGCAAGGCTCTATTTACATAATAATTGGACTTTTCTATTAAATTTCACAGACAAGGGGAAAAAGGGAAAAATCATAACTGATGTTGTGTCACAAAGTGGTAAATTTGTGGCATAAACTGACAAAAGGAAAAACAATGAAAAGAAGCTTGGGATGTATTTTTTTTAGTGTAATGTGAGCCCTCACTCTCCCTTTGCTCTACATGTCTACTTAGACTCCTCTTGAGCTAAATATCTGCAGTAACCTTGAACCAAAATGGAGTAAGACTTTGGGTGGATTTATCCCACTTTACATTTACTAGTAGAAAATTTAGACTCCTGGATGCCATCAAACTGACAGAAAACAGAAATAGTCAGAAATCCCTCTTAGGAAGTCCACCTGTTACCAAATCAAATGGTGCTTCATCTAACAATGACTTTATATCCATATCTTATTGGTTGGGGGGGATTTAATGCAGTAAGTTAAAAGCTTCAGCAAACCTAGAAGATTCCATGTAAGAGAAGTTCTGAGGATTTGAAATTGACCTTCTATTTTTGCAGGGCTCAGAACTTTCCTATTACTCATGCCCATCCCTCAGCATTATCCTAGTCAGTGGATTCACACACACTGAGCAAAAAATTTGACTTTCAGAAATGCTTTCAAACTTTCCTGCCTTTGGGAAGGAACTCAAATGGAAATTAAACTATTTTGGCAGAGATATCTCCAAAGGAAGAGAGATTGAAGAGGCCATACATTCATTTCTATCCCCTGGTTCTGGCCTTTCCTGGTGCCTGACAGAGATGGCATCATACTCACCTCCGGATTTCTTGTGCCATACAGAAAAGGTCCTAAAGTGTTAACAGCATACTCTTTCCTTTCTTTCTAAAATCCAAGAGAGGTGAAGACCTGATTTCCTTATTGTTCAACACCCCCGATTGTCTCATAAAGCCCAGTGAGGAAAAGCACTCTCCAAGCTTAAATAATGTAGGTGCAGAAAAACAGTAATATTTCCCAATTGTTTCTTATCTGCTGGAGATTTCTTTCAGAAGTCACTAACAATTGTCTCTCTTGATGATTAGTTGCTATTGTATATCAGCTTGATTTCTGTATTCATATGCTTTCACAAAAAAGGTTGAAAGTTCAGTCTTTCCCAGTTTTCCCATCATGTAATAAAACATCTTCTGTGTGATCTTATCTCCCAGAATCCCTTGTGACTTTGACTTCACTGCTGGACACAGCCTTGCAAAATCTGAAGTTCACTGGGTTTGTGAAAAAAATTGAGCTCTTTATTTTGTATCCCTCACAGATGTAGCAGAGAGTCTGTGTGATGTGATATCCTCAGGCTAAAAGTCAAGCGAGTTTCCTCTATATTGAAATTATAAACATTTCATTTAACACTTCCTTTAATTAATCCCTTTGCTTTTCTAGTGTATGTATAGTTACATGTCTGGTGATATGAAAATTAAAAATAATTGACAAAGATTTTAGAAGATATTTTAGGATTTAGATGGGAAAATGTCTTAATGCTTCTCTTTAGAGGTAGGTAATAAAGAATGAGGAAATCTAGTCTTTCATCCTTTCCTACAGAGGAGCTAAGAAGGTCTTGGCTTCTTGCTAATTTTTCTCCAATAGTGATTGCTGATGTTTACTCTGCACTTTCTCTTAAGAAAACCTCTAAACAGCACAAATCTCCCTGCACTGATGTTTAACACAGCTGATAGACACCAGCTGTACTGTAAAATGAGAAGTTTCTGAACAGACAATGATTATCTGTCAGCAGATAATATCCTGGTTTGAATCACTAATGCCCCTCTGCAGGTTCAAGGATGGGGTATCAGAACACGCTTTAAGCATCAGCTTAAATATTTGCATGCCGTGCAAGCTGTATCAGAAAGATTAAAATAGTTTTGATAACGATTTTTTGTTCAAGGACTTTTCTGCAGAGTTTAGGACCTTGTCATTTTTTTGGGAACATTTTACCATTCTGTTTAAGATCTTACAAAGTATTTATGTGTGCAAGCCAGACAGGGAATATACTTTTATACTCACTTTCCCACACTGACCTTCACATGACTTCGTGCCTGACCTGAAGGAATCAGTGTTTTAGGAGTGAGAGACAACTTGCCCGTGGAGGAGAAAATGATTATGCTGCTGAGTTAAGTGATGCAGCTTTATAAAACGGAGTGCTTTGGGGGTCCACAACCACAAAGGTTGACAATTGAGGTTTTGCAGCATATGCAAAGGCCCATTTCATTTGCTGAAACCCATGGGTACAAGGCTTTCCACATAACCATGGGCTACAACCTATTCAGCAAGGTGCTGCATTGTTTCTTTTGTTTCATTAACTGCCACACTCTAATTGTTACTTAGTGGCTTCAATGCAAATGACAGCATTTTATCCCAGTAAGCTAAATTAGACTAGCTTTATATTTGCACTTTATGCTGTGGGAAGATGCCAAATCCCAAGTGTAAAGTTAGGCTTTCATGTTTTTGATTTTCAGATAGCTTTTTGAGTTGGAAAAGAAGTTATCTCCAAATACTTGGGTTTACAGGTTTATTTTAGCAAGAATAAGTTTGTTTCTCATTCACATTTCAGGGAGCTGAAGATACTCATTTTTCCAAAAAGAGGGAAGTTGGGACCTCCAGCCTGTGTATGTTCCCTGGATATAGGATGCTGTCCCAGAACTCAAATGCTCTCTCCTGTGTGTGACATCTGATATCTGGCTAACTTAAAGGATACAAATCAAGGGACAGCCACTGCTACATGCAAGAGATATTTGAGGCAGAGTCATGCTTGCAGCAGGGGTTTTAGGGACTTTTTAAAGGACTAAAGCTCTCCTGGCCTTTGGGATCTTTCTGCATTTCAGTCAATAAGAAGTTTCTCTTGAGTTCAGAGATACCTTTGTCAAGTCAGCATCAGTTTTTTAATTGCCTGATGTTTCAAAACTCTTTGAAGAAGGAGAGAAGGAATTATGATGACTGGGAGTTTAAAAAAAGAGCAAAAGAAAAGCCCTCCTACTTTCCTGATGTATTGATATCCTTCAAAGCAATGAAGAAGAGGGATTGAAGAAAAGCCATTACCATGCTTAGTTCCAGAAATTCTCCAATTATTGAAAGAAAAGCCATCTTAAAAGCACTTGAAATTGGTTATGTATGCTGTTTACACTCTTTGGGAAGAAAAAAAAATAAAATTGCAACAAAACCCCAAACATCTTCTCTAAAGAGGGGAAAGGTTAGAAATTATTTGTGCTGCATTGATCAATTTACCCGAGTTGTCTTTCCATGGATTGTATTAATGGAACTTCATTTTCTTTTATTCAGCTGCTGGCCAATTTCTTCTCGACTCTTAAAAAGATCAATGAGCACATCTCACTATCTTTGTACAAAACGAGCCTCTATTTTTCCCTTAAAGTTTAAGAGACTTTATTATTTTCATTTGTAATGGATTTTTCTGTGTCCCTTTTCTTTTATCCCCTGTTGTGATTTCTCTGATTTCTATCTATTCTTTCTTTTTCATGGATTATGTCTAAACAACTCAGCTTTACCTTTCTGTAGGGCATGTGGAGGTAGGAAGTTATATCTTTAGGTCCAGTAATGTATAAACAGTTAGGATTAGGCACAGAATCTTCTGGTGTGAACAGGAGGAACCATCACTAAAATGAGAGTGTGTTGTTTGATGAAATTCAACCAGCAATTGTCATGGAACTGTATTTGTAAATAGTCTCAGTAAAATCAGTCAAATTCTACTCAGTGGGAGAAAGTGTAATAAGTTATAGCCAGGATTAAATTTAAGCAGCAGGTGGTTTGTTTGGGGCTTCTTTTTTTTTTTTAATCTAGTTTAGACTGATCATAACTAATCTTAACTCTACATTTTCAGTCTGTCAGTGAGGGAGTTGCAATAGTTCCAAAATAATTCAAACAAATACTTCTGAAAATATCAGGATTTAGAATCTGGTTGTTTCTAAAAGCCTTGAAGGGAATCTGTTTAGCTAAATTAAAATATACTTTCTTCTAATCTTCTACAAAAACAGCTTCTGTACATATAAACCAGGCTTCAACAAAGTATTTCTGCCACCTTGCATCCCCTCTCTGGAGGTGTTGAAGACCAGGATGGACCTGGCACTGAGCAGCCTGATCTAGTGGGAGGTGTCCCTGCCTATGGCAGGAACTCGATGATCTTTGAGGTCCCTTCCAACCCTGACTATTCTGTGATTCTAAGCAAAAATTTCTCAAAATTCACTGAGACCCATTTAGTTGTTTTGATGGTGCCACTCCATGAATAAATATTTTCATGTTGATGTGTCTCTTTTTCATGTCTCACCTAAAAATTTTCAATTAATGCTGTGTGCAAGGTTAAACTTCTGAACTCTGAAGCAAATAGCTTTCACAGATATAAGTTAGGACAATGGAGTTTATATGGAATTAAATCTGTGCTATCTCCAAACTGCAACTTTGATGGTGAATGCTCTGGGTCCCTGAAAATATGACTGAAATTTAGAAAGTCTCTCTTCCTAAAAATGCTTTGTACAGAGGTGTGCATAAAAAGATACTCCACATACATTCACAAACACCTAGACAAGTCCTCACAGCTCCATAAAAATCTGTGCTTGTCACAGAAGTAAAAAGTCAAACAAGATATAGGGAAGACCTTTGGAACACCATTCTCTGCCTCTTGTGAGTAATATTGTTATTTGAGTTAAAGCAGATGCATTATTCTGGAGCAAAAATGACTTGCCTTTAAAACCTGGGACCTGCCCTTTGTTTATGCACATACAGAACACACACCACTGAAACAGCAACAGAATGCCTTCTGTTCCATATACATGGAAATATTAACTCTGCAGAGAAATTCAGTAATGTGTTTAACTGGAAATTTGCCACAAAACCAGTCTTTTTAATGAAATGTTGAGCAATGAAGAAAAGCATAGTCTAAACATGGAAGCCAATTCCAATAACCTCCTGACTCTATCGACAGGAAGAATTCATATTCCTCCAGAAGTTCCAACACTGAAAACTGTGGGTTTTGTTGGTATTTGTAAAAGCAACCTCTCTTCCCCACCAATGTTTAAAAGATTCCTGCAAAATGAAGTTGCTAAGATAAAACTGTTGCAAATTACTCTGAATGTTTTATTTTTTAAAAAGATAAAACATTCCATTCTGATTTTTTATTTCAAAAGAGAAGAAGAAAGTGAGTCTGAAATGACCAATTCAAATGTACTGTGCTGCTACAGGCTTTCTAAAAACATTTCTAAACTTACAAGTGATGTTTTGTTGAAAGTCATATCTTCCCATAAGAATCTGATTTAAGCAAAATGCCATTCACTAAGTTTAGAAGCTTTCAGTGAACAATATTTAGCCTATAGAACCATTGGAAATGACAGAAACTGGCAGTATAAAAATCAACAATTATGGGTCTAGCTGAAAATGCCAGAGACTTTTCTCATACAGCAGAAACTGGTCATATTAAGAGGAATCCATTTTTCAGCCCTTCCAGACTCACATCTCAAGATTACTGTTTCAGTGATCACTGTCCACAGTATGCAGAGATTCACTAAAGGAATTTAAAACATTGGGGTTTTTTTTTCCCTATGAATCAGTAAAAAATGGGGTTTAAAAACCAAAGATATCAATCAATCTCAAATCCCACGATGCCTGAAGTATTGCAGATGTAGCAAAAAGAAAGAAAAATATCCTTGGCTGTATTGCCCCTCTCCACGTTCCCCTTGCACAACTGGAGTCTCAAATGCAACTTCTGCCTCCCTTTGGCTGCTGTGCTGCTGTTAATAAGCACGTGCTGTACATTTGGCTTCTTTTCCAGCTTCCACTTGCCATTTATTCCTTTTACAACCTCCTTTGTTATATGTCTGGTGCAGCAAACTGCTGCTTTATGGGAATTTCAGCCCACTTGACATATGGTACAGGATCACTGGCCAAAATGGCAGAACAGTATACAGTATTTTACAACCCAAGTTCATTATCAGTCTCATTCCAGGACTTTCTTTGGTCTGGGCCCAATAGGAGCCTAAACACTGCATCATATGATAACAAGAGTGACTCCTCCACTCATGTGTTGGACATCTCAATTGCTTCACTATTCTTGCAAGCAATAATGACCTGTCCTGGCATTTACTCACCATGAAAAGCCACGCCTGACATGTGATAGCCTTTGCTTTGTCTTTCTGATGGTGATCCTACAACAATAGATTTAGAAGAAAGAAAATTTAGGAAGAAATTCTTTACAGTGAGGGTGGTGAAACCCTGGAACAGGTTGCCCAGGGAGGTTGTGGATGCCCCCTCTCTGGAGGTGTTCAAGACCAGGCTGGACAGGGCACTGGGCAGCCTGGTCTAGTGGGAGGTGTCCCTGCCTATGGCAGGGGGGTTGGAACTCGATGATCTTTAAGGTCCCTTCCAACCCAAACTATTCTATGATTCTATGATTCTATGTTGCAGCATTATTTCCCATACTGTATTTTCTGAATTATAAAGAATTATAAGACTGATGAGCCAGGTCACTGAAACCTCCTCTCCAAATGAGTTTGCTGGAGTTTCACAATTAAATGACTTGCAATATAGATTTATCTTAGCAGTGGCAACACTGCTCATCTCCTTCAAACAGCAATTAGAGCAATTTTTCTCCTCATAATGACAGACCTATGAATTGATGTCCCTCCTGCATCAAAGCCACACACAATTGCTCTGGTTTCTGAACTTGGGAAAATGCCCATTTTGTGCAGCATGGGATGTAAAGAGATGCCCTTTCTGTGTCCCACCAGAGGACCAGGTGTAATTAGGCATTTGGAATTTACCAAGTGTGCATAAAACATGTAAAATTAGCTGAGATGAGATCTTTATGTGTGTGGAGGAAGAAATCTAGGTTAAATATTCCAGCTTGGGTCTATTTTCACTGGAAAGATGGCAAGTTGAACTTTTCAACAACCCTTCTTATTTTCTTCCTGCTCAAATGAGCAAGGATATAATTTTGATTTAAGTTGCATAACTGTGCACTGTGTAAAAATGTCTCCACTAAGTTCTCTCTGGCCTTCTCACCATGGATATCATTGACATTTTCATTTAGACACTGCTATGGGCAGAATGGCCCTCAGACTGATTGTCAGGAGACCCACATGTCACCAGTGAATTCCAGTGGAGACACATGTAGCACAAATCATTAGTTGCTCAATTTGATTGAAACCATAGACATCTATCACAAAACTTCTCTCAGTATTTCCAAGGGGCAGCCTGTGTCTCTCCCTTCCACCATGACTCCAGTGCAGGGCTGAATTCCTACAAAGCATCAAAGGTAATGTTCCAACTAAGTCCTCCTAAAAGACTGTATGAACTTTAAATGTGTGATAAACAAGTTAAGGAATGCTTTGAATTTAAAAAAAAAAAAAAAGAAAAAAGTTTTCTCACTAAAAATACCTGGTGGTTAAGCAAAGCCAAGTCAGGTAATACAGTGAGACCCTTTCCTCTGATCATGCATGGTTGAATGGTCGAACTCAAAGAGTTGAAGTCAATGGCTCATTGTCCAAGTGGAAACCAGTGAGTAGTGGTGTTCCCCAAGGATCAGTACTGGGACCAGTGCTATTGAACATCTTTGTAGGAGATATGGACAGTGGGATGGAGTGCACCCTCAGCAAGTTTGCAGATGACACCAACCTGTGTGGTGCAGTTGATACACCTGAAGGAAGGGATGGCATCCAGAGGGACCTTGACAGGCTTGAGAGGTGGGCCCAAGCCAACCTCAGCAAGTTCAACAAGGCCAAGTGCAAGGTCCTGCACCTGGGTGGAAGCAATCCCAAGCACAGACACAGGCTGGGTGGAGAGTGGCTTGAGTGCAGCTCTGAAGAGAAAGACTTGGGGGTGTCAGTTGATGACAAACTCAACATGAGCCAGCAGTGTGCACTCGCAGCCAAGAAGGCCAACCAAATCCTGGGTTGCATCAAGAGGAGTGTGACCAGCAGGTCAAGAGAGGTGATTTTACCCCTCTACTCAGCACTGGTGAGACCCCACCTGGAGTATTGCGTCCAGTTCTGGAGCCCTCAACACAGGAAGGACATTGAGCTATTGGAGAGGGTCCAGAGAAGGGCCACGAAGATGATCAAAGGGTTGGAGCAACTGCCCTATGAGGACAGGCTGAAGGAGTTGGGGTTGTTCAGCCTGGAGAAGAGAAGGCTCAGAGGGGACCTCAGAGTAACTTCTCAGTACCTGAGGGGGTCCTACAGAAAGGCAGGGGAAGGAATTTTTAACATAATATCGGATGGGAAGACTAAAAACAATGGATAAAAATTGGAGGGGGATAGATTTAGACTAGACATAAGAAAGAAATTCTTTACAGTGAGGGTGGTGAAGCACTGGAACAGGTTGCCCAGGGAGGTTGTGGATGCCCCATCTCTGGAGGTGTTCAAGACCAGGCTGGACAGGGCACTGGGCAGCCTGGTCTAGTGGGAGGTGTCCCTGCCTATGGCAGGGGGGCTGGAACTTGATGATCTTTAAGGTTCCTTCCAACCCAAACTATTCTATGATTCTATGATTCTATGCATGGGCTGCATCTTAGGCTTCATCAACATCCAGTGATTCTGGAATCCTGCTTCCTTGTACCCTGACTCTTTACAGCTTTTATTCTCCTGCTTTAATTTTCTTTCATTCTGGTTTTTCCCTATTGCTAGCGCTTCTTTGAAAAGATCAATGAGCAGGTCTTACAGTCTCAGTGTAAAAATGCCACTATTTTCCTTTAAACTTTAGAAGACTTCATTATTATTATTACTATTTTTCCTATGAGGGATGTTTGTATCTTTCTTCTCGCCTGCAGCCCCCCTGCAGCTAAACTTTCTGATGGTGCTTTGTGTTTAAAAGAAAATTAATGGCAAAGAATGCACAATTTGACTTAAAACTTATTGATATTGTAAAATGAATTTTTTGTCCCTGGTGAAGAGGCAGTGTAAGGAACAGTAGGGGCTGCAAACAAGACTGAAAATGGCACTGTAATAGCAAAATGCATTTGTTTGAACAGTGTTTTCCTTTTCATTTCTAATGATTTTGCAACATTGTCTCTCCTTTGTTCTCTTCATTAGTTGTCTGTGACCACAAAGGCATTCCAGTAACAAAGGTAAGAAAAAAAAAACCCTCATCCCTCCAAATGTTTCTGATTTCAGGAAAAACACTTATCAGTACAAGAAAACACTCTGGTTGGTTTGTGCCCTGTCTTGGACACATACAAAACCCACAAAAGCAAAATCCCAAATGCCCAGCGTGCTCTTTAGGACTTGCAAAATTCTGCTTCTTGCCCATGAGAGCCAGGCCTGGAGGAGGGGAAGCTTTTGACTTTTGCCAGAGAAAATGTCACTGGTATTTCTGGAATTGCAAGAGCATTGATACAACTGTTATTATTATAACAGCACTTACAAGCACTGTTAAACATTAGGGATTGAGATACTGGTAGCTGCATCTGAGGCTTTATTTATTAATGTCTGTAAAATGCTTTGAGATCTTCAATTACAGGATTTTTTACAGAGAAAACTTTTATACTACCTGTAGCCACACTGGCCTCAATCCTCAGCTGAGAGCTCAGACAGCACACTATGAGAAAGCTATACTTGTTCTGCAACATAACTTAATATAAAATAACCACAGATGTCTCTAACTTATATTGTTTGTGGCTACTTGCATCCACTGGCTGGAGTTCATTAGGGTACACGGTGTCAAGAGGACATCTTTTATTCCTCTCACTGGTTCCAAACCATTGTGCTTCCTGCAGGAATGTGATTCTTCTCGTTGTTTTGGAAAATCATAGAATCATAGAATAGTTTGGGTTGGAAGGGACCTTAAAGATCATTGAGTTCCAACCCCCCTGCCATAGGCAGGGACACCTCCCACTACATCAGGCTGCTCAGTGCCCTGTCCAGCCTGGTCTTGAACACCTCCAGAGAGGGGGCATCCACAACCTCCCTGGGCAACCTGTTCCAGTGCTTCACCACCCTCACTGGAAAGAATTTCTTCCTTATGTCTAGTCTAAATCTATCCCCCTCCAATTTATATCCATTGTTTCTAGTTCTCCCATATGGCCCTGTCCTGGTACTGGTTTGCACCTGCAATGTGGTGTGAAGTCTTCCAGGCAAATCATGGACTGTGCTGCAGGTTTATAACACTTCTTATATCTAATTATTTGTTTTAATCAGTAATTAGGTAGAACAGTGTCTTCCCTTCTCTCAGAAAGTACAAGTAACATCTTCTACTACCTGCTCTCAATTCCAAAACAACTGTCCCTTGCTTCTGCAATCTTACAGCTTCTTTCTAATTCTGATTTATCTTGACATATTGTGTCACTGATTGTTATGTGTTAAATGTGTAAGTAGAGGAGGCATTTTTCTCAGGTTTCTAAAATACATTCTGCTTACTCTGTGACTGAATAATTGAACTTTTGGCAAGTTAAAGTAGTTTGGCTTTGCTAGTAGGAGGGGGAAGAAAAAAAGCCAGCATAAATAATTCTTTTTAAAATGTTCAACTACTTTTGAAATTATTTGCTACTAAATATATGCCATGTTTGGGTTTGCCAAAAATTCTCCGTGGAGTATCTCATATATTAATGTCTTTTGGCTTTGCTGTGTACTGTAATGAGAAAATTTCAGGTAAGCTTGTGCTGCCAAAGCAATATTGACAGGATCAGAGGAGGGAAAGTGGCTGAGGCAGCGGAGATAAGAACAGCTTTTCAGCTAAGGTGCAGTGCCAGGAGGGGCTGGGCACCTCCAGGTCTCAGCCTGATGTCATGGGAGCAGGAGGAAGGGAAATCCAGTAACCAAGTTGAGAATAGATCTTGAAATGGTCCAGGGTAACACATCAAAGTCAAACTTATTAAAAAGTACTATTGTTTATAACAACTGATATAAAACCAATTATTTTTTACTGCTGCCTCTAACAAATTATGTCATCTCCTGCACAACCTGAACCAAGAATAAAGAATATTTTGCAGTCAATGGCTCATTGTCCAAGTGGAAAGCAGTGAGGAGTGGTGTTCCCCAAGGATCAGTACTGGGACCAGTGCTATTAAACATCTTTGGTGTTAATTTTTCTTCAGCGATGGAG
>VZTY01022911.1:284263-295607 GCA_013400935.1 Turnix velox
CCTTCCAACCCAAACTATTCTATGATTCTATGATTCTATGATTCTATGATTCTATGATATGCATTTGATGACAAACCTCTCAAACATTAAATC
Organism: Turnix velox; assembly: GCA_013400935.1. Classification (NCBI taxonomy): domain Eukaryota; kingdom Metazoa; phylum Chordata; class Aves; order Charadriiformes; family Turnicidae; genus Turnix; species Turnix velox. Next base: position 284,357 of record VZTY01022911.1, read on the forward strand.
TCTGTGGTGGCTCAGCTGAAGGAATGAAGAGGATGCAATACATGCATCACAACAACAGAGGTTTTTGGTTCTGGGAGGGAATTTTTGGGTTTATAGCAACCCTCTGAAATGAAACAAGCTGGAGATAAAACTATCCAGTGCTCCAGGGCTCTCTCTGACTGATCCAAGAGCTTTTGTTTATGACACGGAGACCAATTGATTTACATTTTTTTCCTTTCAACAAGCCTCTCGTGAAGAACACAGCGACATGCTCAAGTGCCAGAGAAGAAGGAAGGCACACTGATGAAAAACAGACATTGCAGCCATTAGCATCGATCAGCAATTGATCACTGTATAAGCAAGCAAAGAGGAACAGGATGATTATTGTGTATAACAAAACCTGATTTAATCTGGTTCAAGAGGTGTGTTTCCTTTGAAGAGGCTCTTTGGCCAGGAGGCATAAACTTCATTAGCACAAAGCAAGAGTCACGTGAGGAGCTTTGTCTTGGAGGTTCTGGGGGTCCATCCTACTGCAAACAGGAGGATATGAAAACACTTTTCAGATGGTACATTAGTCAATCAATAGCTCCATGTCAAACAGCACCTTACCTACGTTCTTTGGTTATTTAATTAGTTATTATTCAGGGCCTGTGCAAACCACACTGACACATCGCTACAAGAATACAATTGATTTTGGAGAATTAGTAGGGGAAGCAGGACAATGAGAAAGATTTTGGTCTTTGGAGATGGTAGGGATCCTCCTTCTGTGCTGAATAACAAACCCTTCTGTTTCTTAAGCACCTCTAATTTTATTATGAGTAGGGTCTTCAAAACTAGACAATCCTAAAAGGGCTTTAACCCTCACTGAAGTCCCAGCTTGACAGAGGCATGTGAGTGAACTCCCGTTACACTTAGTCTGAGCTAAAATGACATCACTTTTCACTCTCACCCTGAGACCTAATGAGCCTCAGCACTTGAGATGTGAAAGACCAATAACTTAATCCACTGTTTGAAGCTATCCCTATTTTTAAAGCAGGCTGTATTTGATTAAGCCACTGTAAAGCTCAGCAGAGCCATGTCAAGTTGAATCATATTCTTTAAAGTAAAAATGCCATTTTACATGAAACATAAATTTCAGTCTTATTGCATTCTCATAAGAAAACTAAGTACTGTTTGTTTCCATCCAGACAGCCTCTGTTGTTAGCAATCTAGAGCTAGCAGAGTGTTACCTTCTTTCTTGAAAAAAAATTGTGGCTTTTGAGACAGAAACTGAAATTGTGAGCCTGGGTGCAGTGGGGCTGGGTCACCATTCCCTCTGGATTTCAAAGATTATGAGGACCAGATGATGAAGTCATCTCTGCCAAGAGATGGCAATCCTGTTCATGTTCTGTCCATGGATCCTCCAGCCTTTAATCTGTCACTACAAATCTATTCAATAGCAATAGTCTATCTAGAGCAACATTGTTCTGAGATACTCAACCCTCATTATATTTGTGACCTGAACCATACTTGCTTTGCTGTCTACCAAAGTAAGGATTAACAACAAAACCAAAAATCACCAGCAAAGATGTTTATGCTGTATGTAATTCCATTGTTGAAAAAAGTTTGGCATCACCAGGACTTTTCATAGAATATTTGACCATCAGTCAAATCTGAGACATATACATCTCGGATAACTTGTGGAAAAATCTATGTGACACACTGGAATGGATTCACCTTTGGCACACAGGACCTTGATTGCTCAATATAGAATCATAGAATCATAGAATAGTTTGGGTTGGAAGGGACCTTAAAGATCATCGAGTTCCAACCCCCCTGCCATAGGCAGGGACACCTCCCACTACATCCAGGTGGCCAGTGCCCTGTCCAGCCTAGTCTTGAACACCTCCGGAGATGGGGCATCCACAACCTTTCTGGGCAACCTGTTCCAGAATATATTCTCATATCAGAATATATTCTCATATCTGTAGCATCTTTATAGATGAAGATGTTTTAACAGATTAAAATTGTGAGAATCCTTAGGCATTAAAGGTTGCTCTTGTGCAAATATAATTGGATATGGAGGTCTCCAGGACTTCAAAATGCCCAGTCTGTTTCCTTTGGTATTTAAATTGAGGTTCAGCCTCATATATAGTTTTTCAGATTCACAGATATTGGCCCCCAAGCTCCAGCAACCAACCTCAAAGTATCTCCCAAATCACAGAATCATAGAATGGTTTGGGTTGGAAGGGACCTTCAAGATGGTCTAGTTCCAACCCTCCTGTCATGGAAGGGACACCTCCCACTAGATCAGGTTGCTCAATGTCTCATCCTCATCACCTCATCATGTTAATCCCAAATTTACTGAAGAAACATCTAATCTTGTCAGGATGTGACAGAAGGACAATCAAACCATTGCGCCTCCACAAGGACAAAATGATCATCCTGGGCAGTGCCATCAGGGAAGATACTGGTAAAACTGATAAAGCAACATTACTTGTTATTTCCCCTATACTTTATAAATTGGGAGAAAATAAATTTTTTATATATATGGTGTGAAATTCAGCCACTAAACTGTGAGTTTGCTGGTTGAGAGAGCACAGAGCACGTTATCAGAATGCTTTGGGAAGCTGAACAAACTTTCTTTCTACGCTGTGCTCAGGGGAACGTGAAGTTTTCTCACGTGGAGGTTAAAATGTTTGAAAAGTGGAGCTCTATATAAAATTCTGTTTGTGCAGCTGAAGTTCTGACGCTGTTTACCTGAAATGTTTCCATAATTCCTAAACTTTTGAGTTTCAGGTTGGTGATTTGCGAGGAGCAGATTGCACTCCCCTGAACTGAATCTAACAAGCGCCACAAAGTGAAAATAAACTGGAGAGACTTGAAATAAAAATCACTTCAAGAAATCGAAGCGTGGTGAGGGTTGGCTTTTTTTAATTTTTTTAGTGGTGGGTTTTTTTGTGGATATTTTTTTTTTTTTTCCTCCCACTTTAAGCCAACTAAACTCCCAACACATTCTGATCATCTCGCCACAGTGTGTCTGTGCTGGTGACAACTGATTCATGTGTGCATTTACATATCCCCTCAGTGCCAGCAGCAGAATACGAAATGGGTCCTCCTGCTCTGGCAGATGACACAGCGCTGGCAAATCAGGAGGAGCTGTCAAAAACAGCTGTCCATTAAAAGAGTTTGTGGAAACAACTAAGAGCTGTTTGAAAATGCTAGGTGGTAGAATTTAATTGGAGTAGCAACTGTTCAAAATTAAGATTAAAAACGGACCAGTCGGTAAGGGTGGGTTTCAGGTTTAAGGAGTGGTTTTTTTTTTTTGTATATGGATATTTACATTTTGGGATATAAACAATTAAGTTTGATGATTTCTTCTGACTCTTTCTGCTTATGCTCAAGCTGGGTCAGAAAGTACATCCACTTCCATCATGGATCTGCTGTGTGTTAAGCACAGCAACTCCCCACACTGGCACCTAGACAGTGGTATTTTAGAGATAAAGGGGAAAATGTGTAATTCAAGTTTTTAAAAGCAACCTGGCAGTGTGGTTGCAACAGCTATTATTCCACACTGCTGGTACGTTCTTTGTTGCCCATGTGGCCAGGGGATGTTGTCAGTTTTCTACAGTGGGAACAAGGATTCAGTCACACACAGCCCAAATGGAGCTTCCAGCAAGTGTGTTCCATTACACCATGCACCCCCTTTAAAAACCTCATTTGTCTCAGCACATAAAATTGTATGCACATAAATGAAGGACTTTGTAAAGTTTTCCTTTCAGTGTGAATGTAGCCTTGGGAAAAAGAGAACATCATAACAGCCCAGAAAATTTCTTATTTTCTCCAGGAGCTTGATTTGAATGCACCAGAGGAAATGTTAAGCCCTGGTTTGTCTTAGGTAGTCTCTGAATCAGAAACTTGACCGTGGAATAAATGCAGAAGAATAGAAAAATACAGACCAGAAAAACTGTTTGGCAAAAACAAGAGAGCCTGATCCTTCTCCCTAGTGTAGCAGAATATTCTTGTTTTTGCAAAAACATTGAAATGAAGTCAACGTGTTTCATTTTGACAGCGTCAAAATAAAATTAACAAATTATTTTCATTTTGTAACCTAAAATGTTTTACACTTCAAAATTTTGTTTGGCTTTTTTTTCTTGGGAGAGAACTATTTAAAATCCCAGGAAAAGGTCTCATTCAAGACCAAATAAAAGTGCTTCTTTGTTTTTTCCCCCTCTCTACAGTAGGGTCCAGCACAGGAAGATGGAAAATCTACATTCAGTTCATCATTTTGCTACCCAGTCCTCATCACAGAGCCTTGGGCACTGACTCTCCCTACTGTTTTAGCTTGATGCACCTGTAAGTTTGTGCCTAAAACATCTCTAATACTTTAATTACTTTGCACTTACTCTTTTTCTGACATGAGTGAAAATTCCCCTGGTGTTTCCTTTCAGAAAGCAAACACTGGGGGACACTATCTGCATCCTGTGACCATCACAGGTCAATGAACGTGGTCTCAGGCACTGAACTGAGAGAGAGGCAATGAGCAATAAGAACACAGCCAAAGTTTCTTCATACTTGACATGCAAAGATCTACATCATGAAAGAATTCAGAATAGCCAGAGACATTTTGCAAGAGCATTTTGTAAGTTTTTATCTTGGTTATGACATTTTAATATGTTTTATAAGTTGGACTCCTGTTTGCTTTAAATAAAATCTGCTTTAAAAATTGGAAAAAAAAAACAACAAAAAACCCACAAACCCTGCTGCAGCAAATCCAAAAGCATGAAGGGCCTAAAATTATATTTCCCATTCTGAAGGATAAAATAGAAGATGTAAAGGCATTAGGCTCAGTTTTCCAGCAGAAACCTTACAGTAATGCCTGTGACTGCAAGTCTATAGCTCAGTCTCTGCAATACATTGCAATGAGAAGTAGCAGTGACAGCTGGTGGGTTAGTAAACAGATTTCAATTCAGTTTTTGTCTGAAAATTATACAAATTTTTCTTTAATACGACTCTTTGCTGCATCTTCTGTTTCCATTCAATGATCAGGCCATTTGCAATTTGTATCCAAGCTCTGTTAAATATTTTATTGGACCAAACTCACATAAATGAAACAAACAAAAATAATTTTGAAACACTGGATTGAAGTTTGTAGTCTGTTGCAATGATTAAAAAATATAGGTCTTAACAGAGTTTGGAAGAGGCTAGGCATAAACAGAAAGCATGTTAAAAGCCTTCTAATGTGTATAGTGCCACACATTGATAAAACCAAACACATCCTTTTGGGGTGTTTTAGTTGAGCAGAGATGGTTTTTCTTCTTTATTATTTTCTGAAATTTCTTTCAGCGAATTCCTCCTTCCCTTCCCTTAACTGTCTCAAAAGACTCAGAGCTGCTGCAAAATACTTATGCAAAAATGCAAAAGATATAAAATGCTCAGAGTAATCCAAAAGACACTATCTAATGACACAAGGCTCACTCTATTTCTTCACATGGATACATACAGGTAGGAAAGAAGAGAGAGGGATCTCCAAAACGAGTTGGGTAACCTGGATTTTTTAATACAAATTCTGGCCAAATCCCACATACCTCATGTGTATTAGCAGCATGTGGACTGACATTGAAATGGAAGCTTTCATATCAGTTCATTTATACATCAATATACAGCTGTTCTGAAATCTAATACATTGCTCAGACACTGATATAATCTTGCCATTAAAACATCACTCTCTATTTCCTTTTAGTAAGGCCTTTGCTCTTAAAGATCACTCACTTTTTATACTCTCTGCTGCCTCCTGTGAGTAACAGCCAGCCCTGGGTACCCCAATCTGTTATTTTTACAATTAGTCCAGTTTACAAACATCCTTGTGATTAAGAAGAGCTGAGTTTAGCTAATGAAGATCCCCACAAAACTAGAAATACCTGGTATCTGCATCCAGACCCAAAAGCACATCTGAAGGTCCACCACCAGCTGATTCAATATTGCAGCAGCACTGCTGATCTACAACACAAATTTTACCATTAATAACTGGGCTCCAAGTTTAAATTTGAAAGAGAAGAAATGACTCTTTGCATTTTTGCATGTGAGCATCTCCAAGGGAAAGAAAGATCTTCCATCCATAAGCAAGACACTTACAGACTGGCCTTAATAAAGCAAGCACCGGTGGGGTCTTTGCTCTGCTGCTCAGAAACATGGTCAGTTTTAACAGGTTTTCAGCAACTGCCTTATGAAGACAGGCTGAAGGAGTTGGGGTTGTTCAGCCTAGAGAAGAGAAGGCTCAGGGGGGACCACATAGTAACTGATCAGTACCTGAGGGGGGCCTAGAGAAAGGCTGGGGTAGGACATTTTAATAGGATATGTGATGGGTGGACTNTAAGGCCAGGCTGGACAAGGCAGCCTGATGTGAGAGGTGTCCCTGGGGGGGAACTTGATGATCTTTAAGGTCCCTTCCAACCAGAACTATTCTATGTTTCTATGATTCTAAGTTTTAAGATTTTTAGTTCTAGAAAATTAGTCCAATGAGAGGAGATGGAAAAAAAGAATTTAGAGAAGATAATTATTGTACAAGTTAACTATGATTTCCTTCTGTCAGAATATTAAGAAGCCTGACCTAGTAAGTGTGGTACTGGATGCTCTCCTTCTATATGTTTCAGTGTTTGAAGATTACATTATTCAATGCAAAGAGCAAAGTATCACTGTGGTGGAAGCCCTCACACTTCCTTGAAGTGATACTAAAACTTATGAAGACAGACTGAAGGAGTTGGGGTTGTTCAGCCTGGAGAAGAGAAGGCTCAGGGGGGACCTCAGAGTAACTTCTCAGTACCTGAGGGGGTCCTACAGAAAGGCAGGGGAAGGAATTTTTAACATAATATCGGATGGGAGGACTAGAAACAATGGATATAAATTAGAGGGGGATAGATTTAGACTAGACAGAAGGAAGAAATTCTTTACAGTGACGGTGGTGAAGCACTGNGCACACCAGGCCACTGAAAAGCTGTTTGATCTAAGTGAAGCTGCCATGAAGTTCTCTACAGGGCAAAATCCAAAAGCAATCTCTGGGTCCAGCCACATACAACAGGGTCAACTGCACCAGCACCATGGATCTCAGGCAGGGCTAAGGCAGCTCTAAATACAAATTTCAATTGAGAAACAAGAAAGGGGGGTATAAAGAAATGAGGGATCACTCTTAAATCAAAAGCTACAGCAGGTCACACCACTCACTCATCCGTGTGTGCACTTCGTGATTCTCATTCAGTTCTTCTGGATTCTCAAACAAAGTGCAGAGTCCTAAAAATATTTGGAACTATTACAAAGCATAAATTATAAATGTGTCGAGAAAATGGAAAAAGGTGTCTTGGGCCTACTTAGAGCACAAAATGATCTCAACCATTATTCAACAATGATATGAAGATCTTTTATTTCATTTCTTCTTAACAGTTCCCTGTGTTTGCTATCATTTCTTGCCCAGCACCGTGTCAATAATTACTAAATTAGCAGGACGCCTGTACAATTTCAGCTCAAGTGTTATTACTGACAAGTCAAACAAAGAAAGCTGATCGAAAAGATGGGACTCCATCTCCTTATTTAAATGGACCGTGTTCAGAGAAGAAGATTGAAACTCCTTTTTCTTCAAAGGAAGAAGGGAAGAGTATAGTTTACATTTTGTGCTGCTCAAGGACAGAGAGTCAGAGGAAATGCCTTTTTAATGTAAACCTCTTTTCATTTCCAAGGGACAAAAAATGAAGGTTATTTAAAAGAATCATGCTTGGTGGAAGAAGTAATTATGTATTTTTTTTTTTCAAATCTCAGAGGAATAATGCTTTTATATTTCCCTGAGATGACCCAATTCGCTTTGTGATGTGCTCCCTTAAATGTAAGTGTACTGACTTCTTTGAACCTCATTGTTTTTAGTGTCTAAAGAAGCTCCTCTCATACCACAGTGTTGATTGATTTTGGCTCTGTACCAGCGCCCAAATATTCATAAAGCTATTGCTGATATATACAACTCACAAGTGAAATGGTAAAGTGTAAAATCCACTCTTGGAGATCTCAGAAACACTCACATGTAATGACATGTTCAAATGAATTCCTAGAAAAGTATTGGTGTGATATAGCACCTCAATTTACAACTTTTTTTGGGCTGGAGAACTCTGATCTGAAAGATACTAAAGGATTTCCAAGATTGTGTTGACTTTTCCTAATATTTATTTGATATTTTCTCTTTGAGGTCTTTTTTTGGTGGAATANAGAAATAAATTGTCATGGTATAGCGTGATATAGCACCTCAATTTACAACTTTTTTGGGGCTGATCTGAAAGATACTAAAGGATTTCCAAGATTGTGTTGACTTTTCCTAATATTTATTTGATATTTTCTCTTTGAGGTCTTTTTTTGGTGGAATAAATGTGAGTACCTAATATTTAGGCAAGCCTAAACATGTGAAATAGGCTGCACTTCTGTAGCCTTCCTCAGAGGTTTATCTACCTTTACTGTTTCATTACTCCAGTGGCTCATTTCTCAAAATAGAAGGGGTTTCATGGTCAGGATCAACAGCCCTTTTGTCTTGTAATACAAATCACCTATTTCAACACTACTGAAACAGTTCAGAGAGAAGGTTTTTAGGCAGCAACTATGAAAAAGTAGAAAAAAGGAAATGGAACAAACAATCACAGTCACTCAAATATGACAAAACAGAAAAGGAGACAATTTCTATCAGTCATTGAGAGATTGTATGTGCTACTCCCCTAAATCTGGAATTTATTTAGTTGTTGTCACTTGTCATGTAAACAAGCCAACAGGGACTACTTAAATCTATAAAATTAGACATTAGGTTTTAGGTCCTTTCATGTTTTTTTGATTAGGCCTAGGAAAGGTCCTAATCACTCCCTGGCTCTCTGGGCACTGCCTTAATGCAAATAAATAAACAATGATAAAGTTCACTCCAGCATCTCACTGACATTTTTCATACCCTAAAACTTATTTTATTTTGCTTTTTTGGCAAATGTTCTGGGCTGAGTTCTCATTAGCTCCAAAGCAAGTTAGTCCTATTCTCACAGAGCTGAATCCAATTACAAATTTTACTTGTATTACACTCTATTCTGTTCCTTAATTCACAGTCAGAGGAAGAACTAGTTTAATGTCTGTCATCTGCTACTTGCAGTCCTACAGTCTCACAGGCCAGGGTACAATTATGCAAACATTTTCTAGGCTAGAACCATTCTTAAGTCATATTTTTCTGCTTAATCTGGCTGAATTCAATTTTTTTTTTAATTTTGAAAAATGTTCTCTAAGCCCTTATTTTCATGAAAAGATTCAACGCAGACTACTTTTTTTTTTTCCCCCAAAACCCACAACTGTTTCAAAAAAATGTGACCAACTGAAAGGAGAGAAACCAATTTTAATGCAGACTTTTGGAAATAGGTGGGAACACTGCAGCAGACTTCACTTCAAAAAAGCACCAATCTAGTTTAAAGCTGAAGGTATTTTTGATGCTAGCTGCCAACTCATCTGGTAATGATGCTAATGATCATTGAATTATTTGTCTTTTATTCAAAATCATCTGTAAGACTTATAAGTCTGCCATATTAAAATGAATTATTATCTATGGGAGATGCTGTGGGAAATGTTAAATAATTTTTTTTAAAAAAGAGAAGTAGATTCTGAATCAGATAAGATCTGATCACACAAGGAGAAGGGATATTCTGTGAAAATGAAAGATGAGATATTTGAATATACTTCCTTCAGAACATACAATCTGTGATGCTCTAGGCCACAAGATATTTACTGAGGATAAAAATTGAGCAAGAGACAAAACATGACTAAAGCTGTACTCTAAGACTCTTGATTCAATTACAGAAAATTAAGCACTTTAAAAGATATTTAATCTCCACAGAAAAAGGAAACAACTTTCCTCAATGACTAGATTATACCGTATTATTTATTAGGGAGTTTCTTGCACCCTATTGTGAAGCATCTGGTTCTGATCACTGCTAGATCTGTCCAGGGAATTGGATGGAATTGGTCTGATCCTCCATGAATGTGTTCATTAACAGAGCCCCATCTCAGGTAACACACAGCTACGCCCTAGCAATGAGTTACAACATCACACAAGGAGAAATGAGACGGATGTTCCCCTGTTTTGGGGAGAATTTGACAGGGGTTTAGCTAATAAAATTGGACTTAAAACTAAAGAATTACCCCCCCCAAAGGTTTGGAAAAATATAATGCATTTAGGATTGCATGAGAGTCAAGTAAAGTTATTTCAACAAGTGAGAAAGGGGATATCTGCTAAATCATCTGTACTGTTGTTCCAAGAGAAAATTTCTTCTTATTCTTACATTTCACATCCATGCAGGAAGGACACAATGATTGCTCATCCTAGAAAGGATTTTCTTTTTAGGCAGAATCATGATGGTGTTTAGTTTGGAAGGGAAGAAATTTAGTGCCAGTTCAAACCCTTTTTTGTTGACTTTCAGACTCATTACATGCTGTTGCAGCCACTCAAGAAAATTACCAACAGAACTACAAATAGCCAAATGTTGTTTAAAATCACTTTGCATTAAGTAATCTTATTTAGAGAACAGAGATACTGAAGAAAAACATGTCTTTCTGAGGAACCAGTTCATTACAGTGTAACTTGCAATAGTAGTATTGTGTAAAGAAGCCAAGAGTTTGGTATAAAGGTTTGAAGAAACTCTAAAGATTTCTTAGCTTATCTCTAAATTATTATTTTTTTCATCACAAAGACTCCTGAGGGAATGTTCAGAACTTCAAAGAAATCATAGAAAGGTGCAATGCAAACAGTCACTTCCAACATGCAGTCTCTCTGTCTGAGATTTATCTCCCCTGCACGAGGAAGAGAACTGAAGTACCCAGCAAATACCTAAATAGGTGCTGGAGGAAAACAGGAATCTCATAAGGACAACTGAGATCATACACAGGCTAAATTGCCTCTTTAAGGTGCCTCTCTCATTCCATTGACTATGTGGAGAGTCACAGCAGAGTATGAATATTCCCAAGTGCCTTAGCTAAGTGCCTAAAGTCTGGTGGAATAAATCTGGACCTTGTATTTGAGAATATTTTTATACACAGCCCTGATTCACATGTACACATTTGCCTCATAGAATCATAGAATAGTTTGGGTTGGAAGGGACCTTAAAGATCATCGAGTTCCAACCCCCCTGCCATAGGCAGGGACACCTCCCACTAGACCAGGCTGCCCAGTGCCCTGTCCAGCCTAGTCTTGAACACCTCCAGAGATGGGGCATCCACAACCTCCCTGGGCAACCTGTTC
>VZTY01022911.1:295762-321945 GCA_013400935.1 Turnix velox
CAATACTCCAGGTGGGGTCTCACCAGTGCCGAGTAGAGGGGTAAAATCTCCTCTCTTGACCTGCTGGTTACACTCCTCTTGATGCAACCCAGGATTTGGTTGGTGCCTTCTTGGCTGTGAGTGCACACTGTTGGCTCACTACACATACAAGCATCTCATACAGTTTAAATATGCACCATCTTACTCCTTCTATGAAGCTCTTCTTACAAAGGAGCGTGGTTCTGGGGATTTTGTAAAAAGCTGATCATTCCTTTGAAGGGACTGTGGTTTGGGATCTTCAGCTCAAGTGAGCTGACATGGCTTCCAGAAGCAATGCCAACTGACACCTGCTGAGGTCCTGGCACACCAAATTTAAAAAGGACTTACAAGTTTCTCTCCCCAGTACCAAATGCTGTGATGTCTACATCAAACAGTCAATTACATGTGGGCTGCATCTAAACAAAAGTTTTTCTAATTGTTTCAGATACACCATCTGTTTCTGATGAAAACCATGGTGAAACTGCAAACCCTTATAAACATCATCCTAGATTTCTCTTTTGAATGGAGTCAGCTCAGTGCTGAAGGCTATAACTTCAAAAGAGCTTAGAGGTGCTGTTATCCAAATGTACTTGAAGCTCATGGGTCTCCCTAGATAAGAAACTCCATGGAAACAGTTTTCACACTAGTTTTTTGTATCCACCTACAGGAAAAGTAAAACGAAATGACCTTTTCCAGTTGTTTTTCTGTTTTGTTTCTAGAGAAAACTAGGCAGAAGTGGCTCAGAATTTCTTTATTATTTTCATATTAAAAACAACTTCAAGATTGGCAGCTGAATAGATGTCAATAAATATTTCAGCTGAAATCCTCAGAGTCCTTTTTGTTTTACTGTGGGCATCTCTTCCCATCTAGATACATGTTTTGTCTTTAACTTTAGAATATTTCTTAATGTACTGCCCACAATAGTGTTTACATTCCCCAAGCAGGACTCCCTGCTTAGCCCATTCTTCTCCTCAGAAATACACTTCAGTGTAGCTGGCATGAGACAAAAAAGAAAACTTCCCTTGGACCCACACCAACACATTTCAACAAAACTTCTGATCAAAGTGCAAGAAAGAAATGAAAAACAAGAAAGGCAAGAGTTGCAACAGCTCAACAGCTATTGTGGAATTTCTTTAGGGAACCAAAAACCATCCTTAAAGAATCTATATGGTGGCTTTTAAAACACGAGCAGCATTTCAACAAAATGCCAAGAGGAAAACTTTCATAGAGGAAATTTAACTGTTTCTGTCAGTTTAGAGGTCAAAGGAGCAGGATGACAATACACCCCAGGGGGAAAAGGCTTCCTCTGTAGGAGGCAAAGAGCAGGTGAAAAGGAGAAAAGCATCTGGTTCCAGAAGTCTGGGTGCCACAGGTACAATCCAACAGTGTAAAGCTTTTTAGGAGATGTGTCTCTCTCTCTGCCACAGTTACCATGACATTGTGGGCAAAAGCTTGCTCTTGCTTAATCTGGTACAGCTCAATTGATCAGAGCTGAATAACTCCAGATGTAATAATGTGGAGTGTGTCCCGTTATAGATTTGAACCTGAACTTAATGGACAAAAAGAAAAACCCTTTGAATTGTAACAACGAGAGAATAAAGAAAAGCACATTATGACTATGGCTTAAACACACCAACACTGATTGCAAGCCTGGTAATGAAACAGTGTTTACTGGCCATGATATTTTTATTTTCACTTAATCCAAAAGATTTCCTGTGTGTAATTGCTTTGGAAGTTACAGCTCTAAGGCACGATACATTTTTGTGAGCGTAACATCAACGTGTAGAGAGAAACATTAGCGCTCAGTGTCAAGCACACTTGAGTTTTTCAATACACTTGGAGGAAGATACTCATAAAGGCTCATCACAATGGCATGGAGGACTAATATTCCAGACAATTAGGCTTTCTGCTTCAGATGGGACAATTCAAATGCGGATGTCTTTAAAGCACATTTTCATCCCCTTTATTGCTCACAGGAGAAAAAGAGATGCCTTTTTTTGTTTATAAAATGTCGGGCTGAAAACTGTTTGAACAGATGCCGGAGACCGTAATGTCCCACTTTCACTGCTGCAGAAACTACCACTTGGTCATCTCATCCTCCTTTCTCACTAAATTTCATATAAATATGATTATGACTTAAATTGTTGTGGTTTGCAGAGGGCTATAGGGGTAAAAATCATAAAGCAGGAGTCAGCCATCTGAAAATCTTCCCTTTCCCTTCATGACATTTTCTTGAAAAGTTACAACATCTGTGCTTGCTAAATAAAAGTGAAGGTCTCAGCCACCTGATTCTAAATTGAATATAATTGGATACTTGTATGTCAAAGCACTCAGAGACATAAATCCAAGTATCAGCACATCAATAGGAAGGCAATTGGGTCAGAAGATAACCTATAGTATATATATGATGTTTCTTCTTAAAGCTGTTCTTGGAACCCAAGGAATTCTTTTGTTAGACACTGAGTGGATGTCTCTTATGAAGGGGGTGTTTATAATGGTGGACAATGCAATTCAGACATAGAGCCTACACTAGTCTTCCATCAAAGGAAGAGAGAAGCCTAATAGCCTAAAATAAACCTCTGTAATACTTCAATGGCAGGACATTTGAGCAATTTTAAATGTAGTCTACGGTGTCAGAAATGAATCAAAACCTAATGGAGAGAACAAAGGTAAAGGAGACCTTGAAACAATTAAAAAACACTTGTCCAAGTAATTACACAGACAATTTCTAACATTTATTTTTCATGCCTAAAGTAGCTAAGAAGGCTCAGCCAACACAAGGAACCCTGGCCTAGTGATATGTACAGAAGATTTCATGTTCCAACAAAGGATATAAGAATGAGATAATTGCTGGCAGAAGTCCTACGAAATATTCTTATGAAAAAAAGAGAAGTCAAGAATAAAATTAAGTGATGAAATCCTGAAGTCTTTTAATTTTACATTGTTCCTAATTTACCAACCTCCAAGTTCAATCACCATGGGTAGGGTCAGTGGTTACTGTAGAACATATGAAATCCATAATCATTTAGCTGAAAATGGGGTTATGATGACAGGGCAGCAAAGTCATTGCTAATGCTGGCTACTAAGCAGATGAGTAAAGCCAAGTCTGATAAACTGAAATGTAGAGTTTTTTTGATACAGTGACTTAATTTAGTAAAGCCAAGTGTACAACACACCCAGACACACATAACTTTGCTTTATGGCACTCCTTACTGCAGCATATGCCCAGACTTCACTTCCTTTCCACCAAGCAATATAGATTTTTTAAATGCATGCAAATGTATCCAAGATGGCTCATTTTGTTATCAATTCCCCAAGTGCTAACATCCTAGTCATTAACTAATTGTCTCTGTGCTCTATTGACAACTCAGCCACCTTCTTGCTAATTTTTGCTGACATGATGGAGGCCCTGAAGAACTGAGTTAACCTTTCAATGTCCATTGAAGATCCACAGGTCTGATGACGATTGATTGACCTGGCCTCTATGTTAGATAAAACCTCATCAGCTTTCTAAGTGATTTGTGTAATGAGGCATCAGTAATTGACAACAGGTAAGTGAACTTAGAAGTCCCCTTCTTTATTGCTTTACAAAAATAAGTAGAAAATTCAAGTATCTGTAATGAGTGCAAACTTTTAAGAGTTAGCATAAAATATGGATGGAGTCTTGTGCACTGGAGTATCATCTATTTCTTTCCCACTGATGTAGACAAGAGCACAGGTACAGCATGCTCAAAATATATGGAACTTAGGTTCTTTTCTGACATACCTAAGTTATTTGTGTCCTTTATATATGTGCATATGCATAGATATATTATACATATATATTGTATTTGGTTTGTCACAGAAGCAGATGCTTGCTCCTGTGTCCTCATAAAATCTTGAGCATGGTTTAGGAGCCTACATGGCACACATCTATCTGGATTATGATAACACAAAGCTCCAAAATCTCTTGTTTCCAAATGCTTGCTGAATGTTCAAGGAGTAGAATCATAGAATAGTTTGGGTTGGAAGGGACCTTAAAGATCATCGAGTTCCAACCCCCCTGCCATAGGCAGGGACACCTCCCACTAGACCAGACTGCCCAGTGCCCTGTCCAGCCTAGTCTTGAACACCTCCAGAGATGGGGCATCCACAACCTCCCTGGGCAACCTGTTCCAGTATTTCACCACCCTCACTGTAAAGAATTTCTTTCTTATGTCTAGTCTAAATCTATCCCCCTCTAATTTATATCCATTGTTTCTAGTCCTCCCATCCGATATTATGTTAAAAATTCCTTCCCCTGCCTTTCTGTAGGACCCCCTCAGGTACTGAGAAGTTACTCTGAGGTCCCCTCTGGGCCTTCTCTTCTCCAGGCTGAACAACCCCAACTCCTTCAGCCTGTCCTCATAGGGCAGTTGCTCCAACCCTTTGATCATCTTCGTGGCCCTTCTCTGGACCCTCTCCAATAGCTCAATGTCCTTCCTGTGTTGAGGGCTCCAGAACTGGACGCAATACTCCAGGTGGGGTCTCACCAGTGCCGAGTAGAGGGGTAAAATCACCTCTCTTGACCTGCTGGTCACACTCCTCTTGATGCAACCCAGGATTTGGTTGGTGCCTTCTTGGCTGTGAGTGCACACTGCTGGCTCATGTTGAGTTTGTCATCAACTGACACCCCCAAGTCTTTCTCTACGGAGCTGCACTCAAGCCACTCTCCACCCAGCCTGTGTCTGTGCTTGGGATTGCTTCAACCCAGGTGCAGGACCTTGCACTTGGCCTTGTTGAACTTCATGAGGTTGGCTTGGGCCCACCTCTCAAGCCTGTCAGGGTCCCTCTGGATGGCATCCCTTCCTTCAGGTGTATCAACTGCACCACACAGCTTGGTGTCATCTGCAAATTTGCTGAGGGTGCACTCAATCCCACTATCCATATCTCCTACGAAGATGTTCAATAGCACTGGTCCCAGTACTGATCCTTGGGGAACACCACTGGGTCTCTACATTCTTGGGTCTCCACCTAACCCCACCTCTAAGGAAAATATGAATAAATTTCTTGGATGGGGACAGGACAGTTGCCTCATTGGGGATTTTACAGGGAGTTTACACAGCCCTGTGCCTGTTTTCTCAGTGGTGCTGCATGGACTATGGAAAATGGTTAATTCTCTCCATGAGTCAGCTCTGCTGCCCCCATTTCAAGTCATTTACGCACACTTTAAAAGAAATTTATTTAAAGCATGACTCAATCTTTGTGTTCTCAAGAATGATTGAAACTACTGTAAAAACAGAAAGGGGACAAGTGAATTTGCTGCACCACAAACCTCTCTGGTTATTGTCTTTTAATTTTACAATAAGTAGCTATGAAACTTTGCACACAATATGAAATAACAACAAATGTTATTAACAAGGAGTGAGCTTCTGGCTGATTCATGGCAGCCAGCCAGAGAGCATGAGAAGCTCCATCTATACATACAGGCAAAGAGAGATATTCCCCCAAAACACTCACATGTATGCTGAAGTGGGATAGAAATGTAGTATAGAAATAAGACATTTTGCTGTAGAAATAGCACTCTGTAGATATTATCTTCAAAAAGAAGAAACTGGAATGATCTCATCTGCATGTTTTATACATGTTTTGTTTGTCTTGCAGAGTTTTGGAACAGTGGCCTCTGTTGCTGTTTCTTCTTACAGCATGGTAAAATTTATCTACTGGAAAACTATTATTATTTTAAATACATACACCTTCTCTGCATTTTTAAAACACTTTAAAAAGTGGTTACTTGAAATGAAACATAATACAATAAAATCCTGACACAGCTGAAGTCAGTGGCAAAGCTATCACTGACTCCTTCAATATTTCTTCTATACCACATTGAGATGTTAAAGTCCAATTTTGATTTTATTTTAATAAAGTATTTTTTAATATTTCATATATATTAATCCAGTTGCAAAAGTCTGTGAGAAAATGTTAATAGTTGAAGTGATAGAGACTTCAGATAGTGGTATAGAGTGTATGGGTATCATTTTCAAGAGTACTTAACTGATTTAGGAGTTTGAGCCTTGTGGACTTGTGAAGAAAGCCTTTTAAGCAGTTTATGTAGCAGGGATCTGCTCTAGAGCACTCATCACAATGAGAAGTCAATGTAAAGATCCACAATTCCTTCAGCTGTACCTCCCTCCAATATATCTGATGCCTTCCCTCCGTTTATGGCTGAGGGATGAGGAGTTTGTAACTCCATGGAGTAGGAGTGGGTCTGATAAGCAAATTCATCAAGTGGATTGTATGTTTGGCTAATATGAATATTAAAAATAGCTCTGTGTGTGCAATAATCTGTTCAACAGTGTATTTTCTATGCAAAGAGCTTGTATTTAAGCTCCACCCTAGAACAATTCACTTCATTTAAATCCCAGACACTACTGCAAAGGATACCTAGGTGTTACTTGGATGGTACAACAAAGGGCCCATATATCTTATCTGATTTTGATCAGCTTATGCAAATCTCAGTTTTAGGGTGAAAGGATAATGAATCAGGCAGCAAGTGTTGGGTGAGGACCATTTGTGGTTATGTTTCCACATTAAAACAAGGTAGGTGTGAAAATTCCACAGAACTAGTAGGACCAACACTCACAGTAACACTCCTTCCTCTCTGCTGGTTCCTATTACTGCAGGCAAAGCAGAAATCTGGCATCCATTACTAACAACAATAAGTAAACCTGGTGCTTAATCAATCTAATAAAGAATGTTGTTGCCTTGGGCAATTGCTTATGTATGTTGCCTGCCCACAGGACCACCAAGCTGAGCACCAGCAGAATTCCATCTTTGGCTCAATCCACATGTGCTCATGTTTTCCTGTTTCTAATGTAATTATTCTAAGATATTCACAACATTATTAGTCTTCCATATAAAGGGTGCTTTGGTGGTTACAGTTTGCTTAGAGGTGATCTCTTCAAACCTCTTTCACTATCTCATGACCTATCTTCTTAAGCACTTGGTCTGAAAACAAACATGTGAGTAGAAAAAACAATCTCTCCTCTGTATGGTGAAGGTACCAGCACAGATAGTTTCTGAGTTAAAGCTGCGGCAGGAACACAAAATAAATTACCTAAATAACCAGAGTAGAAAGACATCAAACTCCTGTAATGTTGTACTTTTTTCTAAATAATTATTCATGAAAGCAGATCACACTTTTTTCTTTTGCTTAGACTCACCCCACCCTGCTTTTGACCTAGTATTTTTGTCTGAAACCTGAGAAATATTCATGAAAACAAGTTTTGTGAAACCTGATATTGGCTTCACTGACAGGTACTGTCTCAACTCTTCTCAGTGACAAGTGTTTTCTCAGAAGTTCCCAGATGGCTCTTCTGCAATTCCCACTGCCCACAACTTCCCCGTGCTCAGTATATTCTTGGCTGAATACAATGGCTGGAGCTACTATCTAGAGAAGCTGGAACTTCTCTAAATACCATTTTCTTCTACACTTCTTGTCTGGATTTCCTCCAATTTGAACTTCCTTTCCATGAGGCAGGTCCTCAGACCAGATACCACTCAGATGATCTGTTAGAACAATAAATAGCTGTGGAAACTCTTCTGCTAGAGTTTTGCACTTAGGGGAACTGTTACAATGGGTAGCAGAAGTTTGGACTCAAGAATACTTTCTTGCCATTTCCTAATGGAAAAGGATCTCAGATCCAAGAAGAGCAGGATGGTCCCCAGTGGGTCTGCAGGAGATGCAAAGCATGAAAGGCACCATGAAGTCCACATTTTCTTCCAACTGAGATCCATAAATACCTGGTGTTTATTGCTATTGGACAGTATGTTGAGGCAAGGTCCCTCTCTTGAAACCTCTCTGCCAGCTAAATCCCAGCCTTGCAGAATCAATACACTTCTCTCCTCCAAGTGGCACTTTGAGATGTTGCTCTGCACTGAGGTCAGAGGGGTTTAGAAGAAATTTATTACAGACTACTTTGAAGATGCTACTGACTGTTGTTTTCTACTTCTGCAGAACAAACCAATTGTTATCTGAGAACAATGAAAGCTTAACTATAGTTCTGTGCTGTGATTACAGTATCTTACTGCCAGGCTGTCTATTTATTTTCTAATTACAATAGCAATGTGGGGACCTTCAGTGAAGATGCCATTTTCATCCCAGTTGAGGAGCAGAACTCCCAGATGACTCTGTACAAGCCTGAGCCTCACCCACGTGTTCCTGCACAATGCCCCTGGGAGCTGGGCTTTGCAAGGCCTGACTTTTTCACCTCAGCTCACTACAGCTTTTTCTAAAAGATCTGAAAACAATCAGAACTTAAGGATTTAATTTTTGGTGAAAAACCTTAGCAACAGACTAACTTTACTTGCACTAACAAGTCCTTCTTGACACTACCTGCTCTGCTGATGAGATTTCCACTGTTTTCTCCCCTGAGTTTCCATGGAAATAGTTTATTATTGTTGCTAAGGTTGGACAACCCAAATATCTTTTAAAGAGGTATAATGTAAAACTTTGGGAAACATCCTTGTAGCTGCCAGTATCTTCCAGCAAGGCATTGTTTCTTTCTTGTTGGGGGTTTTCTTGTATTTTGCTCTGTTGTTTTTTTTTTTTAAATCACAGATTCAATATTTGCATTTAATCAGCAGTGGAACTACAAGGAAGTATTATTTTAGCATACTTAGAAATTAAGAAATTTTATGAGAAGATAAAATTTCAAGAAGGCAGATGAATTTTTAAGCATGTTGGTATAGCTGACAGCTTTCCACCATTGAAAAATAGAATGGGGGAAAAGGTAATCAATATTACTGAGCACATAAAAATTTTAATAAACAACCCAATATTTTCTCCTTAAAAAAAATTACATTTCCATTTAGTATTTATAGGGTCATACTACCCACAACTGTTCTGTGAGTGCTCAGCCCAACTATTTGCACTTGGACTGTGTGTTTCCAGGATTTTCTTTCTTTCTATTCAAGTATTTCTAAATTATTTCTACAAATACTCAAACTCTCAATCCACTTTTTATTCCTGCGCATTCATCAAAGTGCTTTTGGTGAAGACATGNCACTTTTTATTCCTGCGCATTCCTCAAAGTGCTTTTGGTGAAGACATGGTGAAGACATTTCAGTATGAAAATTCCTTGATCAGCTCATAATTTTCTGATTACCAACAGACATTAAGAATGTTACACAAGCTAAACTGAATTCACTGTTGGTATGGGATGTTAAAATAAAATTTGAATAAAAATGACACCAAAAAAGAGTGAAGATGTAGTGATGGTGACGTTCTTCCTATAGATTATCTCAGGCCACTCACAGAACTCTGCAGGAAATAGATCATCCTCTGCAATAAAGTACTGAAAAGCTCAGAGCTAAAGTGTGAAGTGTCATAAATTAACATCAAATTTTTAAGTTCCTCTCTCCAAAGAGATTCACAATGTAAAACTGATACTAAAATAACTTTCTGTGTTATTTCTTATTTCCTTCACTCCTGCTTTTTTACTAGTTTTTCATTTGTATGTTGTTATTTCTAATGATTATCCAAAAGTGAATGATATCAACAGAGAAACTTCTGTTAGATTCAGTGGATTCTGAACTGGAAAGTTCATTTTGTATTTTCTCATGCTTAACTTTCTTTTAAAATAATTGTTAAGTGATGCCTTCAGCACATGGGTAGGAGACAAGTTTTCACTGAAATAATTTCTAAAGATTAACACTTTTTTATGTATATCTTAGAAAACTAATATATTAGCACTGTTCATATGCACAATTTAAACTTTACACATACAATAGTGATACACAGGATAGAAACAAACCTACTCCCATCCTTATTTCCCCCTATTTTAAAAATACAGTGGTCTCCTAACTACTCACAGTTTGTATCTGGTATCAAAATCTTATTTTATACCTAAGAAATGTGACGTTGGATGAATTTCTTCTTGATTTTCATAGTAAGCTTTTCCTACTTAGCAGCTGATGAATATTGACAAATGGGAATTTCCCATGCAATTTGTGCTTTTCCTGAGTTATTTCTGTGGCTAGAGCCTATTAATACAAATTGCATTAAAAACCTCAGTTTCCATTGATGCTGTTCACACAGTCAGAGCTTTCAGTATAATTTTACTGTTTGATAGATGTGAGGTATTTAACTCGGCTTGATTTAATTCTTTTTAACAGGCATTCCAGTTCAAAAGCAGCAAAATATTCTAAAAAGTTTTCCTACCTTATTATTTTTATACAGTTCTTTAAAAAAAAAAAAAAAAATCCAGCTAAAAAGGCAGAAAAAAACTCCAGTCCTTACATATGTGGCTTTTGGATATCGACAATAAAAATCTGAGCAGAGTGGGAAGTATAGGGAATCTTTTTCAAATGTGAGGCAAAGGATTTTCTCTCTCATCTCCAAACCCTGTAGATGGAGCCCTCCACTAAGATCTTGCAGAATCTCTAGCACAGATTGACTTCTTTTGGGTTGATGATGATTGATCGTGTTGTTTTCTTCATTACTTTAAACCTAATCAGTGCTTGGTGTAATTTGAGTAATGATTGCTCATTATTGGCAATTGTGAAGTTTAAGGCTTTCTTTCATTTTACCTCAGGAGACAGCCAGTTGGGAGATGCTCGTGCATCCCCATTTGGGCAATGTTTGAAGAAAGAGAAGGGGGAACTATCATCAGTGATCAGCAGAAGTGAAAGCTTTCTGCAAATTTATTACTGTATGTTTTCTTGGCAGGGCCCTGATCAGACCTGATGATGAGAAAAAGAGCTTCTTATAGCAGACTAAGGCATTAAGACCTTACTGAGATTCCTCAATTCCATAAATCATGCTATTTCCTAATAGCATGCCTTAGAAAGTGGCATGGATGGATTTGCAAATAAAAGGTGTTTATATTTCCCCCCAAAAAATTAAAGAAAAGATAATTAATGAGGAACATGGACAAGCCCAAACTATATTGTTTCTCATTACCCAAATTCTGCTGCTAACTTTGTTATTTTGAATTAAGAATAAGAAGAATTAATGCACAATGGAGTGGTTGATTTTACAAGCGTTAAGCTTGGAAAGCAGAGAAAAAGATGTTAAGCTGTTCAGTACCCAGAGGACACACCATGGGAGTCTGGCTAAGCCCTTCATTTGTGTTGAAATTATGCTAAGGCCATAATGAAAATCTATATAAATCAGAAAATTTCAGATTCACAGGTCTGGGAGGAAGGACAGTTCTTCCTCCTGGACCTCCTTCCACAGGTATAGCACTATGAGTAGATGATTATATATAATGACTCATCCAAACATAACAACAAAGAAAAAAAATGGATCCTTTCCATTTCATTGGTAATTCTTACCAATTGCTTCAGCCATATTAAGCCAAAATTCACACGTGAAGCTTTGTGAAATGTTTTACCAATTTAAAAAATTGCTGTGTAATTCAGTTGAGATAAAATATATGGTGCTTGCATTAGATATTGCAGTTTATCCTTTCCTTTCTCAATGCCTGTATTTTATATCTGCATTGATACAAAGGATTCTGAGAGTCTTAATCAGTAATTTCGTTAATTGTTTTCAGTTGTCTTTTCCATCTACAAAAATTCACATAAACACAAAACATGTGAACCTCCACTTGTTCTATGGCAAACCAGCTAATTCAGAGGTGAAAAGGTGTCCAGAGACATCAATGGAGCTTGCATGGAGCTATTCTCTCTTTGTAATTCCACAAGGCATTCTGCAGCAGGGAAAGCAGGGATGCTTTCTTTCTCTACCTTCCTGAGCTGACATCTAACAGCCAAGAGCGTAGTATCAGTGACACACTCAGTAACTGAGGTGCCTTCAAATGAGGAGGTGATGTGTTTCCTACCCGACATGATCACACTCAGCCTTGGGGGCAGTTTCAATGCATGCAGCCACACTGATAGAAAGAGTCTTAGCAACAGACCAGGCACTCGCTGGAGGGGACAAGAAATCTCATTTGCTTAAGTTAGACCAGAGGACCCCAGCATGGATACAGCTTGGCTTGTTTTTTTTTTTTCTTCCCTCCTTTCCCTCCTCCTTTGCTTTTTTCTTTTTTTTTTTCTTCTGGAAAGGGATGCTTCCTACTTAGACTACACAAGTAAAAATAAATACATTCTGATATTATAACATCACAATAATGTGATCGTTTGAATTCCTACTGAGAACACTAAAAACAATATGCTTTCTGATTGAATTATTCAAGCTCTTAGCTTTTAAGTTTCAATTATAGATACAAACACTGTATACAAGGAGAAACTGAACGATAAACAGCATTTTCTAGCTGAGGTATAAAAAGCAGTGAGTTGCAGAAAATGATTTTTTTAAAGATGAAAGTGTAGCCCATCATTAAGATCAAATCTAGCAGAGTAGAAGCTCTGCAAAGCACAATGTTGCTCCTCCAGATGTAATTCCACCCAGACTTACTGGGCTGTGATTCTGACTTATTCAGTAATTACAAGCAACAAAGAAAACAGGCACATGATAAGTGTGTGTTCAAATACTGAGTTTAGATAAAAAGTAATATGCAAAACCATTAAAATCAGTCTAGAAAGCAAAAAGATGTTCTAAATTCTTCTTAGTAACGCAAAAAAATATTGCAGGCTGTCAGAAAAAAAAAATTAAAAACCAGAATAAAATTGTTTGCCATTATAAAAATACACAGGGAAATGCTAAAGTCTGTGTGTGTTTATGTTTTTTCTCACATAAGGATTTTTACTAACGCTATTTATGACCTAGAATACTTTTGCAAATATATGTTCTAGTCTTACAAGCTCATGGATGCATAAATAAACTGTATACTGGAACACATGCAAGCTAAAATAAATAAGAATAATTCAATTTAAGATTAAAACCATAACACAATGCCAGGATAGGTTGGTACTATCACCCATGTTATGGATTCTACACCCCCAAATGATTCTGTGATCTCACATCTTCATTTGGGGACTGATGCTACAAGCATGTCTGAATGTATTGATGATTTCCTTAATGCTATCACAGAAGCTGGCTGCAACATCATGATGGCTGGGACTGATATAATGAGGCAGAGCCATGTATCACTCCAACCTGATGTACCATGAGAAGCCACACTAAGATCAAGATGTTGTAGTTACTCTTTCAAAATAACCACCTTATTTTTTAGCAGTGCTCAGGATTTTTATTCCTAAAGCCCATTGCAAGCCTCAGCAATAGCTATTGGCAAATTCAGTTCTTTCAGATATGATCTTTTCAGGTTGCATTTTAAAACACAGAAGTAATAAGTGTGTGAGGATCCAAAAGAACAGTAACATTAATGGCACTCACTTCTCTATCTACTCAATGGTGTTTACTTTCAGTCTGAACAGAGGATAGAAAACTTTTTGAAAAGCCATAAATATACAGTTATGTTTCATGGCTTATATTGCTTTACAGTTCTATTTTACATAAGGAAGTAACCATGGAAGAGAGATGAACACGGCTAATTTGACCTTTTCCTCCTTTTAACATGCATTTGTCATAATTTTTTGTGTAAGTAAATAAAATATACAACCAGGTTACACATAAATGCATAAAACTAGACATGTGAGGTTTAGACTGGAGCACAAACTTAAGTATTAAGGACAATTTTTACTTTTCTAATTTAATTCTGATTTCAGATCAAATTTCTTGTTAAGCACTATATATATATATATCTGTGTGTACAAGTACTTATAACTAAAGAAGTTCAGAAAACAGAATTTCCACTTTTTGGCATATTTCTCATCATTTATCATCATGATTAGCTTTAGATTAGACCAATATGTATTCCCATTTTAAGTTGTTTTGAAAGAGATTCAATATTGATTGCACGTGTTTTCCCACATCAACATGAACAGAAAATTAATGATAAATGCACCCTCTATAGATGTTTTGAACACAGCAGCATTTGGGGGTTAATGAAGGTAAAGGAAAAGCTCTCAGATAGAATCGTTGGCCTTCTGCCACTAAACTAGAGAAGTAAAATGAAGCTGTAATTTCCAGTTCTGAAGAAGCTGAAATAAGAAAGCAAAACTCCATCTCTCCAAGCACAGCACATCACACTGTACATGAAATTTAGGTCGTGAATGTGGTATTAACTAATGGAAACTAGTGGCTGCAGTGGTATTTCTCTTTTATTTGGACATATTGGAAGAAGAGGTGGATAGATGATACCATATGTTAGAAATAATTACAATACTATCAAGTCTCAGTATGACAAAGAGGAAAGTAATGACTTTGGCTAGGGCCAGAGAGAATATAAAGCAATAATTTTGGGGGGAAAAAAAAAGGTCATTGTCTGGGAAGATCACCAGAACTGGAGCTGAGAAAAAATAGCAAATTTTGAAGCCAATTCTCCTGGTTTTCAAGCAACACAACAATCTACATCACTGATAATTCATAGGAAATTTCAGTTATTTGATATAACCTGGAAGAAGCTAAAAGTATCTTATCAGCTGGATTTCCACATTCCAGAGCTGAATAAAAATTGAGCTTCTAAGAGCAAATCACAGGAGGATTAGTTTTTGGGAGAGCAAATTTTGAAGAATCAAGACGCAAGCCATTTTCCTTCTGGAAACTGTAAGACTCTCCCATTGTGTTCAACAGGTCTCTCTACTTGCACAAGTTACCTTTTTCCCAAGAACTCAATGAGAGTTGGGGAGCTGAAGAGATATTTGTCAGTCCCATTCATGTTTCCATGTGAAGAGACCTTTACCACAGGCAAATGAAGACTCATTTCACATGGGTCACGGAGATTTGAAAGTGCTGTAGCACAGAAAGTTTAAGAAATCCCTTTTCCAAGATGATGGTCCTGAAGCCCCAGCTTTTGTCTGCTCTGCTCATTGGAGCCTCTTCATTGACAGTTGGGCAAGAGGCTGAATTGATTATTAAAAAACTCCTATATGTTTTGAATGCATTTGCCTTGTTTCATTGAGCAAAGAAGAATGTAGCTAAAGGACTGCATGGTCGTCCTGAGAGATGATTAACAAGGGTAATTTGCATGAGAAATTGGTGAGATCCTAGAAGAGGAAAATACCACAGGAACATTCCCCTCAGAGAGACAAATGAAGCCAATCAGATGAGCACTAAAAAGCCAAGAGTAATCCTTGCAATGCTTATTTAAAGTGATCGAAAAGTTGTGAGGTCTCACTAAAATACACCCTGCCTTTGCTAACTGGCTCCTGCCAGAGCATTTTTGGTCTCTAAAGTTCCTAAGAACTCCCACTGGAAGAGAGCAGTAAATATGAGCTGTTTACCAGAAGTTGTCTAAGGCAAGCTGTACTTTCCAAATCTTTCTTAAAAATGTTCAGCCCTATCTAAAATGACAGCAGACACTGTACAGCAGTAATGTTTCCTATTGGGCCAGATCAGAAGAATGAAGCCAATTTGTACCAGATGAGGAGCCAATGCACAGAGGTGGCTTTCTGGTACATGGCTGTGTCTCTGGCTGCCCAGACTTCAAAGTCCACACTCCAGCCCTCTGGGAGCTTTGCTGATAAAAGGATTTGGGAGCTTATTTTGATCACTGGTGGCACAGTGGCAGAAATTTCTACAGCTGTATGAAATAGCCAGAGTTTTAATTCTCAGACTCCCTAGTCCTTTGGCAATAGAGGCAAGTTGCAAAGAACAGTTTCTGAAGGACATCGTGGCTCATGGAGCTTTCTACTGCAGCAGAAAGCTGGTCTCTTTGTCTGCTGTTCAGTTATAGCCCCTCATGCTTTTCAGCCTTGCCATGTAACACCACTCAACATTAAATTAGTTGCTTCTAAGGCAAGATTACTCTCATGGCAGAACAAATCAGCACATTTCCCAGACCTTCTCCCTCTCCTCTTTGCTAGACCAGTGCACTCATAACATAAATGGTTTAATCTAGACCAAAGGGCAATATTTTGTGAAGCTTCTTGTTCAAGTCCTGGTAACATATAACTATCAAGCATGCTCTTTGACCCTCTCTGAGCATGGAATATTTCTCTCTGGCAACTGGGAGTATTTTTCCATCCTGATGATGACTTAATTAAATAAATAAATCTTTGAAGCTGATATGGTCGCCACTAAGTTTCTTTCCTTGGCCAAATGCCTCTTCTTCTCTGAAGCACTGTCAATTATGGATAGGACAGCATGGGGAATAAAAAGAATTTGTTCCCCACTACAGTTGTTGTCACACTAGTGCTAGAGGAAATAAGAGATCTTAATTTGGAGCCATAACTGTATGGAGAAGAACTGGGATAGGACTAGAATTACCCAGAGGCAGAATCAGTATGAAAGCAAAGGAAAGGAAAGAACTGAAAATATTCTCCTTTTGTAAAAAGACACTGAATTTTTATAATATTAGGGGAAAGCTGAAGCTGCATGATTCCAAAATAAGCAAACATATTCAGCTCAGTCCTTTAGACAAGTGCTCCAAAGAGGGAGCAACAATAACTGTTTATTTTGTACATATTGGTTCAACACAGAATGTAATACTGAATGTCATCTCTTATCTGCCATGAAAAGACAACACCACCATAAACACCTGAGTGGAAACGATCCCCTGCAATCCTACATCATCTCTGTTGTACACAGTCATTTCCTTGGCTGTTTATTTGCTCAGATGATATGCCCTTGAGCAGCATGTCCGAAACCTGAACACTGATTAAACCTCACAGCTGACCTAACCTATTGGGAAGAAATGTTCACATATTAAGCTGAATAAATTCTGCCCAGTTATAACTGTGAAACCAAAATACCATTCAAAATAGGCCAAACACAGAAACCCAGACACAAACTATTTTCTCTCTCAGGATGTCTATGTCTAGATAAAAATTCCACTACAGAACAGCAACAGTAATAGGGCTGCTTCAGCATGACTGGAAGCCAGTTCTCTGGGGTCAGGAAGATGTCATGTGATTTAAGATAAAATGAGACGTACTCAATATTAACAACAAATATTTAATTCCACTGGTTTGGGGCTGGATTTGTTTGGGTTGGGGTTTTTTTAAGAGCTGAGACTGAAAAGGCAAAAAAGAAGCTTTTCTGATTCATGTCAACTGTGAGATGAAGCATTCCTTACTGGTTATTTATGAAAGACTTTCCTGGCTGACTCTTGGAGTCCTTCTTATCAGTTAAATCATAATTAGTTTATTATTGCTCACTGTAAAGTCTAGGAAATCAAACTCCAAGTACAACATGATTTAAAGAGCTTGTTTTATAATTCTGCTCTCGGCATCCTCTCTCTGTGTTTTCAGATGGCAAGAAAACTCCCTGGAACTCAACAACGGTTGGGAAATTGTTTTGATTAGTAAAACTGTTATCCAGTCCTCCTGCTTGATCCCCAGTTGATTGACTTTGAGATAAAGTTTAAGTCCTGAAATGCTCAGCAACTACAAGGTGTATAACACAACCACCCCCAGAGGATTCAAGTATTTTCCAAACTATTTCCAAATGGTGCTCCACAGTTAACCCTGCTTAAAATGCACACAACCCTGACAGGTGGAAGCAGTTTTCTACTGTGTATCTCCTCTCTCAGGTTGAGAAGGGAATCATTTGAATCCCAAGCACCATAAAGTATGGAAATGTCACTGCTTAGACTTCAAAACACTGAACTGAGCTGGTGTTTTTCACTCTAGTCCTGGTCAGAAGGCAATGGTATCTGCTGCAGGAAAAAATACATTTAACCTGGTGCACCAGTGTTCCCTTATCCAGTGAGTCCAGAGGACAGAAAAGCAGAGATTTGCCTTTTGTGCCTTTTACACTGTTGAATACACTATATTAATGTGCCCCAGCATAAGGATAGTTCAGAACAGCTTTTGGCAAAATCACCCAATTTTGCCACCAGTATTTCTGGTGGGTGGCAACCAGAGCATGGCTCCTCGCATAGACCAAAAGCTGCAATGGATTTGCTGCAAGATGCTCTGAGTCTCAGCAGTTTGCAGAAGATCTCAGAAGATCTCAGTGACTTGAGCTCACTTTTACTTGAAAGAAATTAATCCAGTGTTTCACAGGAAAGGAATAATGGAATTACATCCTTAGTTTGAAACCACAGGCATATAAAGGGTTAAAGCTGCCACTAAATGTTACTCTAACACAGATTCTGTGTAGAAATTTTGATAAGAAAACCTGCAACTGACATAAACTATGAAAATACTATGGAGTTATCAAATGTAACCATTTATGGCAGGAAATATCTCCTCTGATATATCTTCTGTATTTCCAGCAGCAGTGTACATACATATTAAAAAGGAATTTGCCTGAAAGCATGTGATTAGATAACTCATCTCATATTTAATGTTAATTTATGAACATTAGGCAAGTTCTTATGAAGCCTTTTTAAACCAATTCATTGGCATGAAGCAGATCATTTATATCAGTCCTTGTACTCAGGTAGTAAAATACCATAATTCACTTCACTAGATAACTCTCTTAGCAGAAGCTTTCACTAGCTCTCAATATTTTATCATCAATACAGAGTAAAACTATTTTTTCTCACTGATGGCATTATTCATGATGAATGAAGATGCCCTGAATCTGCTACTGGTACCTTTGTTGCTAAATAATCCTGTTCTCTCTGAACATAAAGCCACATGGCTCCTCAGAGGAAGATGGAGATTCAGTAATTTCTTGCTTTAGTCTCAGCTCTGCCACTTGCTCCCCTTACAGCCCCAGGTGACTCTTTTAAAACTTATAATATTAATTCAATGGCAAAGGAAAGAATGACTTTGTTGCACCAAGAGCATCCACCACTTTGTCCTGTTTTCTACCCAAGTATTTTGTCAGGAACTGACACAAGACACCCACACTTATGAAGTTAAGGGAACTCAGAATATGTTGCTGGAGGTGTTGGCACAGAGATTACACTGGAAGAGTTTCAGAGATATAGATAAAAGCTTACAGCCTCAGTATCCACATGCAAAGAGAAAAA
Organism: Turnix velox; assembly: GCA_013400935.1. Classification (NCBI taxonomy): domain Eukaryota; kingdom Metazoa; phylum Chordata; class Aves; order Charadriiformes; family Turnicidae; genus Turnix; species Turnix velox. Next base: position 314,632 of record VZTY01022911.1, read on the forward strand.
CTTTAGCCACAGCCCAATCCTGCCCTTGCTTTTGGGTGATATTCTCAGCAACTTGTTCATGTAAGTCCCACTGGGAAACATGATTCATCAGATAAATCATTCCAAAATTTCTAAAATATTGGAGACTCTGAAAGTGCAAACTATTATTAGCATTACAAGAGGGTCTGAAATACAAAAAACAGGCTTGGATTTATGGCTTTGATTTCTTTGCCAAAGCTGGGGTAGGAACATCCAGTTCAGTTTAGTCTGCAGACAGGGACCTGCTCTGACATTTAGATTTGGGTTCTGGCTTCAGATTCCAAATCCACTCAAAGTCTTGGTCTCTTCACTATTTATTGCAAAAGTTCAAATTTGCTTCACCCAGTGGCCCTGCAATGCTGCTGTAGCACTGTGGCCAGCTGGCCTTCCAGCTCCACAATCAGAGCTGTGCTTTCTCCTCATGTGTCCACCACTGATCTGAAGAGCTAGACTGCACTCAGAAACATCAAGAAATACAGAAAAAGACACTAGAAAACAGGTGTCAATGACAGGTTCAAAATGGCATTTGGGAAAGGACATCTAGCAATGCTGGTCCCACTATTGGCTCGTGAAGCCACACATTACTCAAGAAATAATAAAGCTTCTTAAATACTTGCTATGAATAAACCCATATTAGAGAATATTCTTACAGATGGGCTGTATCTAACCTAACTTCAGCAGTCTCTTGGGAAGCTTCTCTTTTCATTGAGTGGTAAAGAAGGAAGAAATGCCCATTCCTTTTCCAGTATCATGCAGAGCTTGATTCAGATCAGGCATCAATTAGCATTTCTCTTGATGAGTATTTGACAAACTATTATTTAAACTATTTCCATTGCCAGGTCTTTGGGAAAATTACACTTAGTGCCAAACAGTCTGTTAAAATCTTGCCTAACAAGTCTGCACATTCCACACTTGAGAATTTAAGCAGATGCTTTATATGGCTAAGATGAAGAGCTCCCTCCCAGCATCCACAATGGAATTTCAGGTTGCTTTAATGGTGTCCAAATTCCTTCCCACCAGGCACATTTCTTACCAAATCATGAATAAAATACATCTTCAGCTCAGGCATTAAAACACAGAGGAGAAAACACATCAGCTGTGATATCTTAATGAGGAAGGCTGAAAGAGAAAATGTATGAATTAATCCACAAACATAAAAGCAAAGCCATGTTGCTTTTTGTGGCTTGTGTTTTCTGTATGTTCATCTCATAATGTCAGTTAACAGAAAATAGTAAAGTTTGAAAGAGTAAATATTCTATTATTCATGGGATATTTAAAGATTGAATCACACTACATAAAATACTATGCTTGCCTAGCATTTAATGCTTTAGAAAAAGGGCAAAGAGTTAATTCCTGATACTGGCGAAGACAATGATTACAAAGTGAGTTCAGAGCATTCAAAGATGAGTAAATTATTTTTGAGAAAATCTCTTATCCAGACTCCAGAATCCTCAGGGGCTATGCACAACTTCTAAAGTGCTCTAGTCACCAAATAACAGGGACTGCTATTTCATGAGTTTCTCCCATTTTGTGCTGAACCTTACAGAAAAAGGTTTTGTGAGATACTAGGGAGAAGAAGACCTTGGAAGAAGGGTTTTTCTTTCTGAATTGAAAGGAAAGATGAAATTCTGTGAGAAATTCCATACAGAGAATGAAATTTCTCTACCTTTGTGATACATTCACAAGGTTGTTTCATTTCTACAATACCATAAAATAAATAAATGCTTGCTGATAACTGACAGCCTTCTAACTGAGGTAGAGAACTGTATAAGTTAAGATTTACACTGGACTTTCCAAGCCCTGATCTGTGACTTTTAAAATAAAGTAATATTTTACTCAGAATTGCATTGAAATTTAGAGACCAATTTCCTCCACAATGTTTGACAGGTAGTTTTATGGGGGGACTGTGTTAGCTGTTAGTTCCCAAGTTACAGCTATAATCTCAGAGCATATAAAATGACTTCTCATACTCCCCAAGATCCTCTGACCAATGTGACAGAGAAGGCTAAAATATTGTCCTTCTCTACTAAATCTTGAATTGGAAGAGCAGTTGTCTCTTCCTATCACTCCTTGTTTATACTAGAAAGGAAATTAAACAAAAAGCATAAGTAACCTAGAATAAAGAGAGTCAGACCCATTTTAGATCCTTATCTCTCTACACTTAAAGATGAGAAAATAATTATCATTATTAGACATTTGCCTGGATAATTTAAATTACTCAATCCTGTAAATTTCCCTACATAGTTTTGTGTTTCCATAACCACCACCAGCAGAAGAAATCTCCTCTTCAGTCTGTGCTTGTGCTAAAGGAGAATGCAATAAACTGGGAATTCAGGGGGTTCCACCATTGTGCTAGTATTAAGTGATGCTGTGACTTGTTAAAAATCACTCTTTTTTTTTCAGTTTTCCTATTTGCAGGGTGGTGTTATCATCTACATACTGACTTAGGCCTGGGGAACCAGCACTGTGGTCCCAAGGAGGTGCCAGGAAGGCAGACACTCCCTGCTCAAGGTTAGTTTTGAGAAGGAAAAATCTCTCTTCCTCTATTGCTCTTCAGCACACTGCCCGAGATTCAAGGCAGTTGCTTCCAAGGTTTACTGAAAACTTGCATATTTTTGTGGTAGAAGAGAAGGGGAAGCTGAAAGTTCTCCTGAATTCTGCTATCTCATATCAATAAACCTTACCAAAACCCTAAACTCTTGTGAGCTCAACCATCACCTCGTGTCGGGTTGCAACTTATCAGTCTGTAAGAAATCTTGAATTTTTCACTCAAGGAAGGAGTTGACTAGTTTTACATCAGAAAAAAAAAAAAAAATCTATTTTTTCGGAAGCTTTTTAGTATTTTGAGAATTTTTAACTTTATACCAAACATATTCTATAGGTCAATGGAAGTGTATTTGTGTAAGACTCTGGATACAAAGGTCTGTCCTGATTTTCATTTTCACCCCAAGTCTCAGCTCTGAGCACTTTCTGTGCTAATCAAGCCAATTACCAAATAGGTATCGTTCAGTGGCATCAATGAAAAGGTTAATGGTTTCCTTTTGCTGTGATAAATAATAGTGACACCTAAAATAGGGCAATTTGAAAACCACTGGTAAAGGATGAATCTTATAGTGAGTGCACTGAGGTAGTGCTGGCCCAGATTCCCTGTACAAATTAACACTGGTTTCCAGTTTTGCTAATGTTACACTTTGCAGCTGGAGGCTTCTGGAAGAAATTTTGTGGTGCAAGAAGAGGAGAAGGGACAGGCACAGGGACTGAGAAATCCTAGTTATTGCAAGACACCATCATTTGGATGTTTCCTTTAAGAGTGAATTATATATGATAATGGCTTCATTGTCATCAAATAGAATACAATTAATTTTATTTTTTAGTATGTTATCAGCAAGCAAACCACCAGTATTAGCTAGATACCATCTGGGAGTGACAGTTTCCTTATTACAAAATATGTAAAAATATGGACTCCCTTAAGGAATCTGTTGCACTACATCTGCTCCGATTTTTGTTATATGCTAATGGATTTTAACCCAGCATATGAAGCATGTAAAAAAAAATAACGGAAAATTTTCAACTAAATTACTTGTTTCACATTTAAAGTGTCACAAAGACAGAGACAGCCACATATGCAGCCTTAGCTACAGGGGACTGGGAGGAAACAAAGAAGTGAGGAAGAGGCATTTCTTACCTGCTGTTTTGCTACCCAAGCCCCTCTCTCTCCCCAGGGATTGGAGCTGCCCACATAATTAAGGCCACTTGATATGTGAAGGAAGTATTGGGAGTCTACACAGCTAAACCTCCAATAAGCTTAGGTGATAACAAAAGATTGTTACTGCTGAAGCACAATTATCTTCCTTATTTCCCTCTGTTCGTAATATTTTTAACAATCACAATGATTAAAATGGGCTATTACAATTAAGAGACTATTCTCCAGGGGAGAGGGTTGGGTTTTCATGGTCTTCAGACATTTCCTTAACTTCCCTCACAACCATCAGATCTTGGGAATCAGCTGGAACAACAGTTTGGTAATGAGGAGCAGCCTAGATGAGACCAAGAATATGGTAGATTAAAAATCCTCTCTGATGAAATATTGGTGTCATCATTTTTGAGAGAATGACCCTCTAGCAGAGCTTAAAATAAATAACTGCACAGCAAACACAGGGCAGGGGAGGGTTGGGGTCTTTCTGCCTTTTTTTTTTCACCCCCCTGTACAATTCTGTAGCACCATAGCTTTAGGCTAATAGAATTTCTGCACTTGTAAAGCAGTTTGCTATGAATTGCTTTTCCATGGATCCGTGGCCCCAGGCCCTGCACTGTGAAATATACCAGGCATTACTTTTTCATTAGCATCAACACAGGACATTTCCATGTATTAAAGCACTAAAAAAATATTTCATGATCTGTTTACACTTCATATATATATTAATTAGAGCCTGGAAGTTTTTGACTGCACATAAGCTTTTTGAGTTAAGTTTTCTTTAAATAAAAGTAATGCACTGCCAGCTGTGGAGTCCCAGAGATTTTCCAGACTATTTGGAAAGACTATCTAGTCTTTAGCTTGTGTGTGTGTATAAACATATATATATAAATACACATATATATGGCCACACACATATATGCACACACATGCAAGATATTACTACTTACAGGTGTAAAGATGTAATTCACAATAAAGCTTTCAGTGTTTTCTGGAATGAAATATTGGGTGATTGTACTCTAAACACGGATAAGCTAAATTAAGGTTTGTAGGATGAAAAAATACCTTACACCTTTAAAAAATCAGAATTTGCATGCTTTATACAAGCTCTCCTGTATGATGAATTGAATGAGCTTTAGAAATATAAATTAATTAAGTTTCACAACACATGGGCAAGCTAGTTAAGGGTTCTTATACCTACTAATAATCCCAAAGGGTAGCTTTGGGTGCAAAGCATCTGACTGAGTGACAGAGCTAGGAAAGAACTCAAGTGTCCCCAAGGTCTGTCTCCTCTTTTCTAACAACCAGAACACATTGCTTCCAGACAAAGAAAGATTTCCCTAAGCTACAGAGATGTACAAACCAAAACAAACTACTCTCCCTTTTTATCCTTGGTGGCCCAGCTTCCAGATTTGCAATTTCTATTCTGCTACTCAGGGAAATGCACAGATGAAAAAAAAGCTACAGCCAGGTCAGAAGGAAATGAAAACACTAATAATAACAATTTTCAAAATAAGAAAAAAGATAGAAATGGGAAAGATTTCTAAATAACACATGGGACATGGGATATTTAAAAAAAAACAAAAACATCTAATATTGAAAGTTGCATTTTGGAACTTCCCATTTTTACATGACCTAGTACCTGCTGATTCCAGTCTTACTCAAGCAGGTTAGACAGTTTGACCCATATAAATCAATAAGTTTAGACACATGAGTGTCATAACAGGAAGTGATAGTTTATGGTAGATGTTTCTGGCCAGACATTACAGCTTGCCACTCCTCGCCAAGTGGGTGACTGCTGTCTCCCTGCAGAGAAAATGCAGCTGGTATGACAACAAGGGATGGATTTCTGCTGGGCCTGAGGTGGGAGGAAAACAGGGGGAACACACAGCTTAGTGTGGCTGACCCAAAGAAGGAGCCTAGATTCAAACACCTCAAAGCCTCTGCTTTTGAAGAGGGATGGGGAAAAAAAGAGAGTGACTGAGTTGCCCTGTTAATGGTCTAATGAAAACAACCCTTCAGCGCCTGGTTCCCTTGTGCATTCAGAGGGGAGCAAACTGCTCTAGCATTCATTTCCATTTACATGGAAACACTTTCTAGGAAGTGGCAAAGCCTTATCACCTCCTTTGATAAGCACTGTATAGCAGATACTTGTGCTACCTTTCATTGCACTAGTGGGTGCACCAAGAGTATCTCACTGAGTCACAGACGCAATTCAGCGGGCTTGGGCTGATGAAAGCAAGGTTTTTTTTCTAGGGATGGACTCACCCAAGGAAAGTCCACCTTTGAAATTTTATCTAGTTTCCTAACGTTTTGGACAAATTTCCCAGGTAGTCATAGGTAGAACTCACACTGCCTTTGATAGGGGCCAAGTTCTGATACAGACCAGCAGGCTTATCCATCCACCCATCCCAACCTGCCACCTTCTGCACTTGGACTTGGTAGAGACATGCTTTCAGAAAGCACAGCTGCATGACTTCAGCATCCCTTTTTAGACACATTTTCTAATTCTGAGACAGCATTACCCTCAATTTCTATGTTGACACGGTCAAGAATACAGAGGTTTTCTGAATCAATACTTGACAGCATTGACTCTGTGATGTGTTGATTTTGGATTGGAGCAGTGACTGCTGAGTGCTGGATGGGAGAATTAGAGTTCACCCTCTCAAAGAGCTGAAGATTCTCCAGTGGCACAGTCAGGTATGTGTTAGAAAAGGCCAAGAGGGACTTTATAATGGATCTCAGTAAAGTCAGAGCCAGAGTATCATTCCAGTATATTTCTAACAAGATGTACAGGAACAGATTTAAGTGGTACTTAATGTTTCTCCACCTACAGTACTTGCTGTCACGAGGCGCTAAATAAAAACGACTTACAACCTAGCTTTGAACTTTGTGAGCCTGCACAACTGAGCAGGGCTTGCTGAGGGCCCCACAGTTCATGCTCATGGAGACATAATTAAAATGCACAAGATAGATGCTCGGTGAACTCTAGCTTTTAATATTTCACAAACAACCTGGATGCCTTTTCTCCTGACCTCAAACAAAGATTTTTTTCTTTTTTTCTCCCGATACTCAATCTACTTGTACTTAAGATTTATGACTAGTCATAAATGACTTGTCATAGAGTATTGCATCCTGTTCTGGAGTCCCCAATAGAGAAGGAACATGGACTTGTTGGGGAGGACCCCATGAGAATGATGAGGGTCTGGAGGTCCTCAGCTACAAGAACAGGTTGAAAGCTGGGTTTGTTCAGTCTGGAAAAGAGAGGGTTGCAAGGAGATGTTGTACCAGTACCTGAAAGAAGGATGGAGAAAGACTTCTTTGCAGGGATGTGAGTATGAGTGGGACCTGATTCCAAAGCAGATTGCCAAATCATGAGACCATGATTACTCCTTTTTTCTATGAGAGCTCACATTCTTCTCCTGTAAGAACGGCAAGATTTTCCTATTAAAAAAATACTGTTAGGAAAGTGCACAGAGGATTTTTAAAGTCACCAAGTACAGAGTCCAAATACCCCATCCCTAGGCTAAATCACATCCTCAGGGCTGAACTCACACAAACTGCATCCACAGCACCTTGAGCTGAAACACAAAGCTAAAACA
>VZTY01022911.1:322315-334006 GCA_013400935.1 Turnix velox
CTAGGATTCTATGATTTGGTTGAGGGTAGTTTTGCCACTGTAACTTTTTAAAGCAGTGGCATGCTGCTTTTCCAGCCCTACTTCCTCCCTAGCAGTGGTGAGTAAACGAGAGGGAAACATACAATGAGAAAAGAGAAAACTTGTGGCCAACTGATGTCACAAAGGCAGTTGGGATAACAGGGTTAATATGACAGTCTAGGGAATGTAAGAGTGCCCGAGATGCTCTTGACAAATAGATCTGGAATGCCCAGGTGGTAACAGAGCAGCACATTTCCCATGCTGTTTTGGCACTTGTGTAGACATGGTACTTGAGCTGGCCATTAACTCAGCTTATACTTTCACTCCCAACATCAAAAAATTCCTCTGTGGAGAGAAGAGGAAAGTTTTTATCTTGGCTTCTTTCCACGTTACATTGTTCTGGAGACTTTCCATTTCTTTCTTGTCATGCAAATTGCACATATCACTGAACCCAGAGTGAGTATTCTGTGTAGGTTAGTACTCTCTGAGTAGCCAAAAATACTTAATGAACCCCTTGTTTATTATGCAAGATATCTATAAAAACTTGAATGTCTGTGAATTCCAGGCTCCTAAACCAGCTTGGAAAATCCCTCTTTTCTCTTTGTGGTATTCATACACTTAATACCTAATCACTGCATCACTCACAATAGATGAGAACACTGCAATCTGAACCTGGCATTGACCTCGAAGTGTTTTTAAGGAGACACCAGTGAAGAACTACTGGGAAGCCAGACCACAGCAGAGGAAGAACGTGAGGTCTGTTTCATGTCAATGTTTCAAATTACCCCAAGGGAAGGAACGCCACATTTTTGCTCCTGGGAAGTTGGCTTTGCCAAGCAGGCAAACCAGTGCAAGTGATCTGATCTGATATCAATACCAGATCAAAGAGGCTCATCAAGTCAGCTCGTCAGTGGGCTGGGAGCCCTGGGAATAGCTGCTGGATTCCCTTTTGCTTTGGTTGCTTTGTAGATTTCTTCAACTTAGTGATGCAACCAAGGGCTGCTCTTTTCCTTGTCCTTGCAAACTAACAGATTGTTACAGAAGTTATAATTTCAGACTTTCCCTATTTTTGATTGTTTTTAAGCACTCTCAGAGCATATCAGCAGCGCCCCATAACCTTACTTTTTACCTGTAGTCCCTTCAGTTCAGGGGCTTTATTTTTTCCTCCATCTGCTCCACCCCTAAAGTTTGAGAATTGGTTATTTGAGAACTATCAGTATTGATTGAAAGATTTAACCCATAAACTTCCACAACAGCAAAAGATTGTCAAGTTGGGCTTTAGAAATGCTAAGTGGTTTTTCTCTTCTTTAGAGAAGAGGTTCAAAAAAGCAACTGAAAGACTCATGTCCATAATGCACAGTTTAAATTCAATATATTAACAACTGAAGTACTCATGCCATTGTGATCTGAGACATAAAAAAGAAATAATATTATAGATGAGTACATTAATTTTTAAGACATATTATCACCAAAACTTCTTCACACAAAAAGCTTCACTTTAAACTCTCTTTTGTTTGTTCAAAACCAGGCATATATGGATGTACTGATGATACTAAAGACAGGGGGATATGATCTCATTTTGCTGTAGATGACATGGTACAAGATTTACGCAGGATAATTCAAAACAAGTGTTCTCCAACTCTCTCCTGGCTGTGTATCACAGCTTCAGAGATTCTGAATGGATCTCTAATTGGTGCCTGACAGGCAATTGCATACAGCAGCCACTCCACAACTCCCCACTTAGGGAAAAATAGGTAAGAGCACTGTGTATACACAGCTCCCTTATGAGTATGATTACAAATGGGAGAAGGAAAACAAGCTGTGCTCAGAAGGAGCATTCAGGACCACTAGAAAGTGCCAAAAGCACATAGTGAGAGCTACTGAATACAGAATATTCACCTTAAAATGTCAAATGGATACAGTCTTGGAGTGACAACATCTCAGGGTTGGTTCAGGGGTCGAGGAAATGTTCATTCAGCTACTGAGAGCTGTAATGTCCAACAAACTTCTTCCATTTGTTTCAACAGCCTCTGTGCAGGCTCTGCAGTGACCCTCCATCTATATAATGATCCTCCATCTATGTCATAGTGCAGGACACCTTTCTCATTGCCCCCTGTTCCTACAGATGTAGTGATGTAGTGCTACCTGAGTTTGCAAGTGCATATCAGCAGTAGGAGATGCTATCCTTTCCATAGGAGAGCAACCAGACAAGCAGGACCCATAGTGAGCAGATCACTACTGACAGCTACAGCAGTGATGGCAGACAGAAATCTCTGCTCCCACTCCAGACTCTGAGAAGAAACAGGTGGAGGTGACTTACAAGCCACAGATGATCCCAGACACTTGCTCTCCCTCCTTTCAATCCATTCTTCTCCAATTCCTGCCTGCTTGTTATTTCTTAGATTCTGACTCTACACTTCCCAAGTCTCGTTCCAAGTCTGCTCCTGACACTGGTCACCTTGCCCCCATACATGAACCTGATCTTCCTCACATTTTCCTACTAACTTCTGGCTTGTTTTCCCTTTTTTCTTATCTACTGCCCTGAAGATTAAAGGTTAGTAAAGCTGACACAACAGAAAAGAACACTGCAATAGGAAATGACAGGTGACCTTTCACAATGCTGCCCACCTGCCTGTTGCATATTTGAGACTAATGAAGCTTTCCCAGGAATAAAAAGGATGAAACAATAAGGTTAACTTGTTTAAATATTTAGTAATCCTGCAGATATCCATAGAGCTACCTGTACTGGAGTAAATCCCCAGCAGCTTCTCTACATTCAGTCAAATTATTGTGTGTTTATAGGCAGTAAAACCAACACGAGAGCCCTGCAGAGCAATCTTAACCCACAGAACAGAGTATCATGTTCTGAGGGATCTACACTCAAACAATTGGGACCCTCTGGCAACTGTGAAATTCGGAGCTAACCTAAGCTTACCATTTATTTTTTGGCTGGTTTGTTTGTTTTCAAGCACAGGTGCTGTGGGGTTTTTCTTTTCTATTTTCTTTTTTTTTTCTTCCCCCAGCAGAGCAGTACACTATTCCTTTAAAAGCTTGTGTTATTTCAGTGCAAAAGGGTCTCTCTCCTCCACTCAGCCTTGAGATTCACATTGCACTGATAGCACTAATCTCTGAAGAACCTTTTCAGGATCAATGATTATAGTACTGCTAGCCCCTTGTTTTGCAGACTTTTAAAAATAAAATAAAATAATAAAAAAAAATAACCCAGCACAATCAGGACACATTCCTTTTCATCTCTGTCTTTCTCATAATTTTCCATGGCAGAGTTCATGGCAAAAATGCTTGGTTTCCACCCTCCGCCCAATTGTAAGCTCTTCAAAGGGAGAGAATAAAAGTTGGAGCCTGAATCCCAGAGCAAATGCTCCTGCAGCCATGCTCAAGCCAGCTTTTGAAGTCTTTCGGCTCACCTCTTGATGCCAGGCAGGCCCCTATTATTACCAATGTTGTTAGCCATTTCAGCTCCATTTCCAGGCCTACATGGACAAGAGAGCAAGGGAGGCCCTTTCATGTCAGGCTTTGCAAAGCTGCTTCAGTGTTTGAAGGATGAAAGTCACTCTTGTTTGTTCTTGCTGCAGTGCACAACATTTGGCTTTAAAAAATAGAGGATGTTGCCTTTCTTGAAGTGGACGGCGCATTGCTGGACACAATCAAGACTAATGGCAGTTCTGTAGTCAGGGGTTTTAGGGATTTTTTTTTTTCCCCTCAAAGAATGTAAATAGCCAAGTGTCATGACAGCGAGATTTTTTTTTAATTTAGCAAAGAATAATACGTTTGTGCAGATATCAGGAGAGAGGAAGAGGGAAACAGCCATTTCCTCATGACACAAGAACAGATAAGAGATTATTTTAATGAGGTCCAAGTAATGAGAACCCTTAATTCAGGGATACTGAGAGGAAAAGCTTTTCCCCTGTCCTAGAAGCAGTCAAAACAAAGCTGACTTATCCCAGACACAGAAGCAGTCTGCGAATCCCGCAGAGAGGCTCTGCCTGGCTTTAGTGCACAACCTGGGCTTGGTATGATCCTTCTTCCCATCTTCCAAAGGGAGGTCGGAGGGGGAGGATTAAAACTTCCTCTCTTTGACATTGTATTGACAAGTAGAATTTTTCATCACACTATCCTCTTTTTCCAGGCTCATTATGTCCTTTCTCAGTCCATGAGTTTCTACCCACACATGCATTTTGAAGGCAGCAAGAGAGGGGAGGATGAGGAAAAAGGGAAAGAAAAAGAAATCCCCTGAAGCTGAACACCCTTTTCCAGAGCATGAAAACCCTGAAATTCTGTGGCTGAAACCATCCTTCAGCAAAAACAGCAGCAAGGAGGCTGCCAAGATAAGAGAACCCCAAGGAAGCGAGCAACTAAATAAATAAGGACATGGAGAAAGGAAGTTTTTGTTTTGATTTCTCATTAGTCATGATATTTAGCCTTTTATCACAGCAAAGTTCCCATCCACCCCCATGAAATCCGGAGCTATATATTCTTCACTATTAACAACAACAATGCTAAGAAGTCTGAGAGCGGGGAACAGGCGGTCAAATGTACTTCTTGGTCCAGCTGTGTTTAGTTTTCAGATGCCCATGTGTTCCTTGTTAGGCTGCCTTCCAGCCCTCCTCTGCCTTCTTTTCTATTCTTCACAGTCCAAAACTATGAACCAATTACAGACCACAGAGTCAGCTATTTACCCCCTCCTGCCTTTACACAGCTATTTCCTGCCTGCTATCAGCAAAGTTAGACAAAGATGACAACAAGCCCGAGGTTTTTACCATAAGTCGAACCATAAGTGGGGACCTGAAAACACCCTAAAGCTGTTGCATTTTATGTAGGGGAAAATTCGAAAAGGATTATCTGAGGAAAGCAATCAGGTCCAGACTGAAATCTATCTCACTGGTGTTTATATGATAAAATAATTGCCATTTAGGCCTCTATCACACTTGGAATATGAATCATATGTCTGGAGGGCTCTCCTGCAGAGGTTCGGGGGCAGAGCTTCCTTCTTCACCGTAGTAGCCTCTCTGGAGGTGCACATGGGTCTTCAGGCCAAAGAAAACAGTTGTGATTACAGAGTGATAGAGGCAGCCACATGCTGATTCAAAGACCTATAATCTTCTCCCCTTCCACCCTCCCCCTCCCAAAAGCAACAAGTCTGTAAAACTCATTCACTTGCCAGAGGCTGTTTATTCTGTTTAATGGCCACCTATCACCCCTTCACTCATTCTTTTTAGATTTACTAGACAAGCACAAAGCAAATTAGTGCAAAATGCTTTCAGTCAAGTGTCAGGTGGAATCAGACTTGATGAATACTATACTGCTGGGCTTTATAACTGTAGGAACACATATACTGACAACATTGTCTCTTTCAATTAAAGCTATGCTGCCAGTTTTCTGAATCCTTCATAGAATCTTTCCCCCCATCAAGTCAATTCTAGAACTTTTTAATATCTTATTTTAATAATGATATTTTGTCACGCACTCTGATGGTGCAAATGGAGAAATTTCAGTGCTTGCATTTTTATGTGTTTCAAAAACATCTTCTTCAAAGGAAATACTTCAGGAGCACGCTGATCTGCAGCAAAGTGTGGATATGTTCAAAAACAACACCTTGCCTGAGCCTTGTAATGTAATATTTATAGTCTATATTCTCGCTAACTTGCCAGAGAAATGAGTGGCTATTGTTGCTCATCCATAAATACACAAGGCCAAAGGGGTGGGGGTAAAGGTGGTGAGGGAGCCTGGTTTCTCCTTGACAAGGCAGGGCAGAGGTGTACTCTCCCCCTCAGAGCTAGTGCGTGGAGCAGTCCACACACATCAGGGGAGAGCCTAACCCCAAGGGGAGTGCCTGGGTTTCTAGCAGCGTGACTCCCATTAAAGTCAATAGGAGCCATGTGGCTGAAACCCACACACAGATCTCAGAGAATTCACCCCCTGAGCCAGAAAACATTCCTCTGAAGATGGATTGTATCTGACGGGCACAGCTCAGAGTAATGAGCTGATGATGCCATGCTGCCCCGGGGATGCAGCCCAATGCTGCTTGTTTTTGCTGGGACTTGGCTTGTGCAGCAGAGCAGCACGGAGCACAGGATATCCCAGACAATCCAAACATGCTTAGAAAGGCTTGGTTTTGGTTTTCCCTCAGCTATGATTAAAGTAGGTTCCTCTGAGCACCAGGACATCAGCCACTGTCATTATGGTGAGCTTGTAATGGCATCCAGGAGCAGACAGATACACCAGAAACAGGCACAGAGTGAAAGCTCCCTTGCAATGGACTAGGATAGCTGCTTTGAAGAGGAAGACTCTGCCAGGTTGCCTGGAGGAATCATTTCAGCCATATCACTGTGGCCACAGAGAGGCCACCCTGCTCAGAGCCAGTATGACAGCAATGTTCCTCTACCAGTGAAGACAGAGCTGGATGCTGCCATTTGCCATCTGAATACAGGGGTTTTTCCAGCAGATAGAGCACACTGATGTGTGTCTCATTAAAAGCTGCAGCTATAAGAATTTTCATAACAACAATTTTGGAGAAAACAGATGTGTAGAGAAGCTACAGAGAAATGACATGCGTTTTAAAGGCATTCTGATGCCATGGTGATAAGAGTGGTATAAATAATGCAGCAAGAAGATGGATTCAATCCTCTGTATCAAAACCATTCTATGTGCCTTTTTCAAGGTCTAAGAAGATTGAACAAAGATACTTCAACCAAATAAATTAAATAATCAAAACATCATCATTTCTTGTCAACTGTTTAAATTTCAGTTAATCTTGAAAAGGACTGGAAGACAGTCTTATAAATAAGAAGTATTATTCCATGTCCTCTTCAGAGCACTAGATTTCACAGGTAAAAGCTGGTTTTGTGGTATATTGTAGTGCCTAAAATCAACCCAAAACAGGGATGTGAGAGATTAATAAGGACCCTTATGTGCAGGTGTATTCCATGAATGTCTTTTATGGATGTGAAGTTGAGGATAAAATCTAATTTACAGCTCTAAATTGGAAACATGCACGGACCCTTTGGAATGCATGTTATTAGTAAACCAGCTTAGAAGTCTGCATTTACTCATGCCCAGTTGCAGTAAGGAAAAGAGCATCATAATTATTTCCTCTACTGCCATTTTCTTCATCTGAGAGGAGAAAGTGCCCAACTGAATTCGTGTTTAACTGCATTTTATATAAACTTAGCGATGGGCATAGAGGCAAAATATTTATCTTTGTATTTGTGCTTTTAAAGTTTAACACAGCCTTTTTTTACTTTCCAAACTTTTAGGTCCTGCTCCCTTAATCAAGTCACCCCCATGGTGATATCCCCTTCAGGGTGAATGTCTAAAGTAGGCAAAAGAGAGCAGAAAAAAGACCACTTTTAAGTCTCTTTCAGGCCACAAACAAACAGTGAAACCTAAGGCATAAAGATGGGGTCAGCTGTAACAGATCTGCTATGTACAAATGCCCTGAAAATCAGAAATTTTGGTAGAGAGGAAAAATATATGCTTCATATAGGAAGAGTAAGGCTATTTTCTATCCCATCCCTTTTCTAGAGGAAAGCAGTGCTACAATGTAAAGTATTCATCAACCACAATTCTGGAATCTCTATAAGTTTATTCATCTGTGAGTCTTAATTAGTCATGTCTATAGTCATCATACACAGACACTGTAGTTTTTCATGCCAAAGGTTTTTGATATCTAAACTAAATATAATGCCTTTTAGAGGCTCCAGATCCTCCATGGTGGGTCCTAAACTACTACTGAAATTACTGATCCAGATTTAGCAGAAGCATCTCCCTAGACTATTGACTGTCCCTACTACTGGCCTCCTCCATTGCATTCACTCAACCACTAGAAGGCAAGTTCTTGACCAAAAAATGTAATTTTCTTTTTCTGAGCAACTTGCCTTGTTAGCACACACCCCAAAAATCCTGCAGCACAGCCTTGCCAGACATAAATCAGAACAGTTTCACTGACCAGTCTCAGCCTTTTGAGTGCTTCCATCTTTTTCTAAGGCTAGTAAAGAAAGAGAAATTCTTTGTAAAAATTGGGAAGATGTATCATGGAAAAGTTTACCAAGGAAACCCATGACAGCAAACCTGTAACATTTACAGAAATTGTCTTTCCTCAACCGTGGTTTCATTTCCTACAGCATGTATTTCAGGGTCTTATTAATTCCATGGAGAGCTGAGAACCTGGCATTTAATCCTGCCAGGGAAAAGCAGCTAAGAATAAAAATTCCACCTACAAATCAAAGGTGCAGAGTCATCATTCCTACTAAATAATTCACCAAGATTTAATACGCTAGCTTTAAAAAACAATTATGGAAACAAAACCTGCTTCAATTTCCTCTTTCATTTTAAGATGTGACTAATATTAAAGTAGGATCAGAGGCTCATATCTGAGCTACTTAAACCAGACTCCTCGTGTGTTGCTGCTGTCTCACCTGGGGGATTCTTTGAGGCTGTTAGAAGAAATGAAAGTTGTTGGCTTTAATTACTCTTGCAGGATGGTGACACTGGGAAATGTGAAAGAAAATTCCAGAAGGCAGGCTTTCTATTTAGTAAAAAAATATTTTCCAAAAGTGAAATAGATAGGATTAATAACAAATAAAATTTGGAAAGGAGCATAGGGAATTTATTAAAATACAAAGAGTAACATTAAAAAGAATGGGAAATAGAAAGCATTCTAATAGTGCTGTGTAAGTTTGTGTTATTCTCTGTGTGGACTCCAGAAATGTTTTAGAAAAACCTTCTTTAATGTTTCCCTGCTTTCTTGAGCGCATATGAAAATGTAATGATAGATTTTAACCCTCCAGCCCTTTTTTATTATAACATACACAGTCTGCCTATAGTTCAATTAATAATAAACAAAAGCCCAGGCACCCAATATGTCCCACAGAAAAGATGTCAGACAGAAGCTACAGTGATTCACTTCCATGTTACTGGCAACATCAGAGATCAGAGTTTGGGTCAGAGATCTTGTGCCCCAAGCTGTTCTTTGGAGATGAGGTCTGAGAACTGTGTAAGAAAGAACAATCAGCAAATCCATCTTTTTCATGCCATGCAGATGGAACATATCCAGCTAATCGGTGCCAGAGAAGAAGTTACTCAAATTGACGGAAGCAGAGAGACAAGGGATATGACCTGGCTGCTAGGACTGCAGATCCCTCCTGGCCAGGAACAGCAGAACAAACTTACAACCAGGTTGATTTCCACAAAAACTCAGGGAAGTTTTCTCCATTATAGCTTCAGCAGCCATTGATCTGCAGGTCTCTGCAAGGTAAATACATTAGGCTGATTGAGGAGGAGCAGCAAGATTTCCTTCTTGGCCAGGGCAGTAAGAGAAGGGCAACTCAGCACCAAAGACAGATGCTGGCAAGATCTGCAGGAAAGCTGCAATGACCTCAACACAAACCACTGAAGGAAGTCAAAGGAGTATAACTGATCTTCAGGGAAGTGGGGTGGGAGACAAGGGAATATTTGCAGATGGATTAAATCTTTGTATGGACTTTGCAGCATGTGACTGGTGGGAAGAGGCCACACTCTCCCTCCCCAGTGCAAAACTCCTTCTCTTGTTATACCCACATCACTGCAATCAGCATATGGCTTGCTATCTCCAAAGGTTATTATACTGACAGCATTTCTGCTGCTGACTGGAAGTGAGGAAAAGCCAATGCTTTCTGCTGGCTAAGCTGCAGAACTGAAAGTCAGGAGTCTGAATAATTTTTCCAGCGCAGCCAGTGGTTCACTCCAGGCTGTCGATTACACCACTTGGACTCAGTTCTCACTGGTGAAAGAAAAGGGTAACAACATTTTCCATTGTCGGGTGACTTGAAACTTAATTAATGTTTTCTAGGTGTGATGATCCTCAAAGGGGAGATGCCAAACATCACAAAGCACTTGGCACCTCTTTTTTTCCTCTCTCAGTCTCCAAGTCAGCTAAGCGTCTTGATTATCATAAAATCACACAATAATCTGTGTCTTTTCTGCCTGCTACTGCTGGTGGATTCATGACAAGAACTGCATAGAAATGATTCCTCTTTCCAAGACTCTACAACTCATATGGCAAGGCCAAGAGAGAACGTGACAAAGAGGTGAACTCTTCTGCACCTATGTCATTTTATTCCCTATTTTACAGCTTCAGAGAAGCGTGCTGAAGTTCACTGCCTGCTACCTGGTTGGCAGGGTTTACTCAGAAATTATTTCATTCATTATCAGTACATTTTCAGAACGGGATGCTTTTACTCTGCCAAGAGTGAGCGCCATAAAGTGGTTGTGAAAAACGCGTTGGCTGACATAAAGCAGCCTCTGCTGGATGCACTAAATATGTCAAAGCAAACTCAGATGGTCCTTTAGCTCACAAGTTGCAGCATCATGGGGAAAAAGTGCATTCTCCCAGCAAGCAAGGATAACATCTCATACACTTAAGGACACCACCTGATTTCTCAGCCAGACCAACATAGATTTTATCACCCACTATATTGTTCACTGTATTTATAGTTTGTATAATTTTTTCTCTTTCCAAATACATTCCACTTTTATCAGCTTCAGTGACTTTACACCTGATAGATCCAAAGTCTGAACTGTGCTGTTCAAAGATGTCTCAGAAACCACAAGGCAGAGGTAAGGTTTACTGTCATGTGTATTTTCAGGTCAAGTTTTTCCTCTGTTATTAGTCCTGCAATACCTGCCTGGCCCTTGAGAGCTCTTGTTTGACCCTCAGTACAAATTAGGATAATCCCTGGTTTTGGAAAAGACTCACTACCCAACTCAAACAGCCCATATACTAAATCTATTGCAAAGTATGATTTCCTGAACATTTCAAAGCTGGATTACAACACCAGTTGAGTGGATGATTTAAAAATAGAAGGGAAAAGACCTTAAGTACGGCCATAGAAAAATGACACTCCATCTTGCAATGTTCCTTTAAAAAAAAAAAAGGGTGAAGAGAGAAAAAAATCAAATAAAAGATGGCTGACTGCCAGAGTTAACTTGAAGTGCAGAGGTGATTTTTAATGCTTCAAACATCATTCATGAAATATTATATATATAATTTGTGCTCAAAATAACACGCAAGCTCTCCAAGGAAACATTAAAATAAATAGCTTCTTTAACTCTTTTGTACCTTGATCGTATCTTATTTTGATGAATCAATAAAAGGGAGACATAAGATTGATGTAGGACAGATCAGTAGGGCAATCATGTACTTTATTACATATTTATGAGTCTGAAAGATCAAAGGATGTTTTTATGCACATAACTTGGCAAGTGTGTTTTGCCACGTTCAGATATATTCCAAGTGACTTTAGCAGGAATGTGAAAGAAGCTGGCATGCTGCCCACGGAGCTATTTGGTAAGACTTCGAATGCTGGTAGGATTACAAACCATAATAAAAACACATACAGCATATCATTGATGCATGTAAACACTATATACAAATGCATATGTGTGATTGTATAATGTGTGTATATACAACATATTGCCATTTCTATGCACATGCATACATATGTGAACTACTGCCTCAATTCAACATCCCTTTAAGACACTGAAAATCTTACTTTGTCTTTTAGCAAAGACCACATCAGGCCTCAAATGCAAGCAGAAAGAGTAGAGAAAGAGGCTGCCCTTCAATCAGAAAACTTTAGCTTATAGAATATCATGCACAAAAATCATAGAATCATA
>VZTY01022918.1:493-11855 GCA_013400935.1 Turnix velox
TGGACCCTCTCCAATAGCTCAATGTCCTTCCTGTGTTGAGGGCTCCAGAACTGGACGCAATATTCCAGGTGGGGTCTCACCAGTGCTGAGTAGAGGGGTAAAATACTTTGTATTGGTATTGACTGAATTAATCTTATTTTGCTCTCTTGAGCAGGTGTTGCTACTTACTGTCTGTATTTTAAATTCCATTTTTAACATTTTAAAATTACTTTTCTTGCTCCAATGGTGATAATTTGGTATTTGCAGTTTGTAGTTCCTTGCTGGCTGCAGTTGAGATGTTTTGGTGAAGGGGGACAGTTTGAAGAGCAAGGTGAGAGGAGAGAAATGTTCTTATTTTTTGGAGGCTGTGATGAAGAAAGCAAGCTGGAGAGAGATCAGATCTTCAAGGTCTTTAGGCACCTTGGGATGCTTGGATTAGATCAAAACAATGAGAATTAATTATCTGTGTTTCCTTGTATCTTCTTTGCAGATGAGGGCTGTGGTTGCAAGATAGGAATTGATGTAAATTCCTGAGTTGCGGCAGCTCATGGTGTCCTCCTGAATTGTTCCTAAGTGATGTAAATTCCTGAGTTGCGGCAGCTCATGGTGTCCTCCTGAATTGTTCCTAAGTCGGTTTTTTTTTTAAATGGACTTCGATTCTGCCTTCCTCACAAAACTGACAGTTGAAAGCCCTTTTTCTGGTGTCTGCTCTTCCAGAGTTTTGCATTGTAGCTTTTCTTTTGAATTTATGTCAGTCCCAGTACTGCCAGTGCTTACAGTAAGGTGTAGCCAACCCCCTGAGGCTCTTTTCCTGTTAACTGGGAGCATCCAAAGGCCCAGAGCCAGGTGCTGGGGAACAGCAGGAACAGAGATTTTACTGTAATTTTGACTATCCAGCTAGGGCCCTGAAAGTCTGGTATGTATGTACACAGACACTGTTGGATGTATATGTTTTCTCATCTGTGTGGTCCTTTTTCTGCCTTAAAGTGCATGGAATGGGCACTGAATCCTCCATACAATGTGTAGTAACTGATGGTTTATTCCTTTACTTGTGATTTTTCATCTTCAGAGCAGCCAAGGGTGTTGCTCCCATTTGATGCATGTCCAACTATATATATATATATATAGACCTATTTTTATCCCATTTTCTAGCATGGGAAATGTATTTCCCCTTTTAGAATTTGTTTTCCCATAGTAAGGATGATCCCCATCAGACTGAGGAGACTGTTTGGTCTGTGGTCTTCCATTGCCCCAGTTTTCTAAGAACAAAAAAAAATACTTAAAATTAAGTCTTTGTATATATATTGATTCTGTATGCTGCATGTGGTTCCCCAAATGCAAGAAGATTGCTCCTAATATTAAATCATTTTAACATAGCTGCATGAAGTCAAATTAATACTTTAATCTGTACTATGTAGTATTTCCAAGCCTCAGTGGAGATTCAAGTGTTGATGTGCTACAGTTTTTGGATGTAGGAGATCAGAGACAATTTTCCCAGGTCTTTGAGCTGATTAGATAAACAGGGCAGGTTGAGATGTGGCACTAATAAGTCACTTAACCCTAGAAAAGTCTTAGTAAAGCAATTATTACTAAATCTCTGAGCTTCATGTGCCTGTTACCTCCACCTTAGTGGTATTTCAAATTTCTAACCAGGTGAATTATAGTGGGGAACAACATCCTGGCTTTAGCTGTGACTCTGGAGGACACTTTTTTTACCCCTTTTGAGAGGGGAAAAGGTAAAGGGTGTGAAATTAGTTTGTTATAAAACATTTTTGGGTCATCATTGTGATGGTGGTTTGGTTTGTTGTTGCAGTAAATCAACAGATTGAATTATTTCATCTTCTTCTGTTCCACCTGCCTTGAAAATTGTCTCCTGAATTTCTTGGTTTTAAGATTCTCTTTCCAAGTGGAGGTGTGGCGACATTGAGGCTACAACGCTGAAACAGCTGGATGCAAGTGGTTAACTTTTTTTTAACCTTCCATGTTTACTGAAAGCATTGTGTAATTTCCTAAACCACCATTTTATTTGTCTGTTTTGTTCTTTGCTCATTCCATTTCCTTCTCTTCTTCAGTCTGTTCCTGTACTTAAGCTGTTTGATGTCCTCCTCTGCTTTCAGGTGATCCCCAGACTAGGCAACTCCCTGTATGACTGTCCAAAGTACTGATGTAGAGAAGTGGTGTGAAACTATTTATTCCTTTATCTCCCTCTCCTACTGAGGTGACAGTCACTTTGTTTAGAGCCCTGCAGCTCCCACTGATGCTTGGGGCATCTGCTGTTTTCCATCTTTGACATGCCAATGTTGGCTGTCAGGCTTTCCAGACAAACTGTAGGCTTTGCCTTAATATATTAGAGAGATAAAGCCTCTACTTTCCAGGTCCCTTCTGCTAAGAGGATGCATAGCCTGCTTTCGTTTAGAAGCTGCTATACCATTCACCTGTGTTTTAAAGAGTATTAAGAAAATAGATCAATTATTTGGTATGCTTTCCTGTGGGAAAACTTGCACTCCCTATTTCTGGAATCCCTAAAGTGGTTGTTACTGTAATGGAGGAGTAATTTCCTGTCAAAGATGAAAGATAAACAAACCAAGCATTTTTTTTTTTAGTTTTTATTTTCCTAGTAAAGAGATTTTAATGTTTTTCTATGAACTTGGTCAGCTCTAATAGTGCTTGTTTGCTGCAATATTTGGAGTTTCTGTCATTGACAATATTCCACTCTCACTGTTGGTCCCTCAGTGTGGTATGTCCCAGCACAGGGCATTGATGTTTCTTCTGCTCTAGGTAGTACTCAGAAGGGCCACTGCTCTAGGTAGTACTCAGAAGTGCCACAAGAGGTGAGAACCAGCCCAAAAAGCACTTAAATATGGAATGAGAGGGTGATGCTGAATCCAAGGCTTAATAATGCCTGCCCTTAGTTGGTAAGAAGACTTAAGCTTAATGACAAATGGGATGAAGATTCTCAAATTACTCGTCTCCCTGGCAGTCATAGCTTTGACTCTAGTTTTATACAACAAAGAAAATAAAGTTCTAAAGGAGATAAGGGAACTGTGTCCCTATGCCATGGTTATAGAATCATAGAATAGTCTGGGTTGGAAGGGACCTTAAAGATCATCGAGTTCCAACCCCCCTGCCATAGGCAGGGACACCTCCCACTAGACCAGGCTGCCCAGTGCCCTGTCAGGTATTGGAGCTCTGAGGCTCAGTTGTTACAGGGAATGTCCATCTGAGAAATTTTTCTTGGCTTGATGATCGTTACTGCACTCCCAGAGCAGAACTTGAAGAGATCCTGAACTATGTATGGTTGGAGCTGGGGGCAGTTAATAAGACTTGGGGGGGATGCCACAAAGTCAGTTGTTGCCCATCCCTGTAATAATTATGACAACTCCTGCAATCAAGCAGATGCATGGTAGTCTTGAGTTCATGGAATAAAAATGCAGGAAGAATTGTTCTTGTCCTCATAGCTTAAGTAGAGGACTTGAAAAAATGAGTGGTGGCTTGTGCCCCAAAAGGCAAATAAAGATCCATCGTGTGGTGTTTTTCAGCTGCCTAGTTTCTGTGCTTTAATCATGATTTTGGGGGCCTGACTCATGATTTTTAAATGCTAGGGGCTGCTATAGTGAGAATTATTTATCAGGTTATAATTAGATGCATTTGCTTTTAACTGAGGGAACTGTAACAGTGAAGGAAACGGGAGAAACGAAACCAATCTGGGCACGAAGATGATCAAAGGGTTGGAGCAACTGCCCTATGAGGACAGGCTGAAGGAGTTGGGGCTGTTCAGCCTGGAGAAGAGAAGGCTCAGAGGGGACCNCTGGTCTAGTGGGAGGTGTCCCTGCCTATGGCAGGGGGGTTGGAACTCGATGATCTTTAAGGTCCCTTCCAACCCAAACTATTCTATGATTCTATGATTCTATGATTCCTTTTTGGGTCAAACTGAACATTTTGTCTTGGCACCCAGCAAGCATCTACACTTGCTGAGCCTTATGGACAAATGCTGAACATCGCCAGTGTTTAGTATGCCCAACTGGATGAAGCAGTAAAAATGCACCTGAGATATATAAACTTTCCATTCCACTCAAGTCTTTGCCTTTAAATGCTGAAGCATATCCAGAAGGGAATAGCAGAGTGTGGAACTTGAGCTAGCTGTTCCAAAAATGGTAACAAGGAGAAAAAAGTAAACCTATCATTAGAGAAATCATGTGTTTTGATAGTTCTGTTTAGACAACAGAACCAGTGAAAACAGTTATCTTGTGTAGTTCAGTAAATGGGTCCAGTGTGTGATAACATGTTTATTTTTGCCTTGTGTTGTTGATGAGTGATCGTGGTGTTTTCTCTCATTTTATTTTAAAAAAAAATCTGGTTTGTGCTTCACTTGTCAAACGGGCCACTCCTAGTGAAAGCCTCATACTAAGAGGGTTGAGTTTGTTGTTCTCTCCCACATAATCTGTGGAAAGAATATATTGGTGTGCCTGGGTAGTTAGTGCTGTCAGTTGGCTTTATAAGTTTAATACAAATTCTGCTTTGTCTTCTGCTGCAGATCAGCAGATCTACATCATGAGGAAACACAAAGTTACTTCTGCTGGCATGAGGGCAAATGGGGCTGATGTGGTTTTCCAGTGGGGGCTTTCTTCTCTGTGGCATGAACAGGAGTATGTGGAAGTCAGTTGTCAGTGGAAGTCACAGGTCAGCCTTGATGCATATGAGCTTGCTCATGACTGTAGAGCTTGATATTATAAAGTGCCTAAATTTTGACTTAATCATTTGGTTCCAGCTGGTATCTTTTGTGGCTGTGCAGTCTGTCCTGTGAGACTTGCTGTTTAGGATTGGTAACTTATTTTCACCTTTCAGGATTTTTTTTGTTAATTTCTCGAAGTCCTGAGAACTAAGTTTCCACTCATGAGATGCCTCCAGTCTACAGCTATTTCTTAAACAGTGTTGGTGCTGTTAAGAGAAGGTTCAAGCAGTTTAATGAATAAATAGCTAGGCTTTGTCATTTCATTATCAACTTTTTGAGCCTAAAGTATTATGGGTTGACTGTATCTAAGGGAAATCTCTCAAAACACCCTGGCCTGGACTAGGTATTGAGTACATGAACATGATTTAATAGTACTTTTAAAACCAGCTTTCAGACTATTATAAAGTGCCTAGTTGAAGGACTAAGTAGGTTGAATGATTTATTGAATGGGTTTTTACTTTTATCCTTGTACTTAGCAGGTTTCCTGCATTAATTGCTTGAAGGTTTGTGTGGAAAATTTTCCCTCTCTTTTCTGCAGCATCTTTTAAATATCGATACTGTGAAAGCTCTTAAACTTGATTCACAATGAGAGTACTCTGGGTAAGCTTAGCTTGTCTTTCTCTTGAGGAAGATGGTATGAATCCTCTCAAAAGAGCATTAAGGAACACTTCTTTGCTTATCAACATTTGTATTATGCTGAGGCTCTTGATGACAAACCTGCACTGGTCCACTCATCTATTTGTTTTCAGCTGAGAAGGTTCATGAAGACTCTACATGGAGTTACTCTCTAGAGCCCATGTTGCTGTCATGTCCTCTTTGTTTACCAGTGCCCCCTCTGAAGGCTGGAGCTTTTTGCTGTTTTCACAGGTCTTTGCTGCCTTTTGGCATAACACCAGGACCCTCCCAGTACTAGCAAGGGAAAGGAATGCTATCACTCCCAGTAGGGAGATACCCTTATGATTTCTTCTCACTCTTCCTCCTCAGGCCCTCCTGTTCCTCCCTGCCTGGAGATCAGGTGGTGGCTGTGGATTCAGCTCCCTGAAGAGCTTACTCACACTTACTGACATTGCAGGCATGTCAGTACAAAAATAACTTGCACCCCAGTGTTTGTGAAACAGATTATCGTAATACTTTGGATCAACTCCAACACCCACTTCAGTTGTCACTAGCATCTCTTCCAACTTTAAAGAGTAACTGGTTCTATAAATAGCAGTGTTAATTAGCCTCTGTTTGTGTCCCAGTTTTTTCAGCTGCTGTTGTCCCCTGTGACATGACCATGGAGGAAGAGGCTGAGGTGCTGGCTGAGCTGCCAGCTGCACTTTATCAAGGTGCACAGTGCTGCTAGCATGGGGCTCATAATTTTGGGACTCCTCTTTTGCCTAGTTTTCACAGAGTTTACAGGGTCTTAATCATATTGGATACATATTTGATACTGCCCATGGAGGTTGTGGATGCCCCATCTCTGGAGGTGTTCAAGACTAGGCTGGACAGGGCACTGGGCAGCCTGGTCTAGTGGGAGGTGTCACTGCCTATGGCAGGGGGGTTGGAACTCAATGATCTTTAAGGTCCCTTCCAACCCAAACTATTCTTTGATTCTACGATTCTATGATTCTTTCTTTGAGTCTACAAAGTAGACAGGACTTGTAAGTCAGCTAGTGCCCTCACTTGTCCTTTGTTTGGTTAGTTTTAAGAATATATTCTTTTCTCCCAGGTGCCCTTGGAGTTGCTTTCTGGTTCTTTGACCTGTTTGGGCCATGCCAGTCTGTTCAGCAGGGAGCAGCCTCCTCTTTGTGACTAAGGGCAGGCAGCTTCCTGCTGCTGCCAGACTTCTGTTCTACTCCCAGCAAGACTCCCCAGCTCAGGGCAAATGATAAACCCTAGCAGGCAAAGTAATGTATTCTCAAGGACAAGACTGTGCTCTTTCCTGCCTGTGGCCTCTGATGTTATAATGTAATATAATTCTGGCTGCTGTGTCTTCTCAGGTGCAGGATATCTTCTTTCATATATTTTACTCTTACTTGAAAACTGAGTTTCCTATTGGGAAACATGTCAGAACCCTCTTGTGTGAGAGGATGGGATTGTGGAGTAGGGTACTTCAAAAGGAAAGACAGCACAGGGTAGGAAGGGAGTGATGGTAAGATGGCAGCACATGGGGAGGCTGGAAGGGAGGTAGAAATTGGTAGGGTTTACCACATCAGAGGCCAGCAGTTTGTAAAAGCAGGAGCACTAAAGAGGCAATACATTTATGTGAAGCAGTATAACAGAAAAAAGAGTGTAGTTAGAAGATTTGAGAATAAATGTGTATGAAGTACAAGAGCAATCAATTAAGAGTGAAACATTCAGTGAAGCAGACAATTTCAGAGCAGCTCACTTAGCTGAGGTGTAACCCTAAGAGGTAACAATTAATTAAAACAGCGTGCATTAAATTATAATCTCTGTTTAGAAGATCAAGTATCAGATGGAAGTTGATCACTGCAGTAAATCTAAGATCCAATTTCAGTGGTCTTTGTGAGGTATAGGGCTATGGGACTGTAGTAGAAAAGGACACTTTAATGCTAGGAGATCAGAGGAATGGAATGATTTTGCTCTAGTGATGACTGTTGAAGTGGTGAGATTTGGAAGCAGATGATGAAATATGTGGAGTACAGCCCACTCACTGGAGCTATCTCTGGTACCTGTCCTACTTAAGAGCTGTGGTAGGGAAAATGTCCATATGGTTAGCAATAAGACAGGCAAACAACATTTGTTGCTCTGTTTGTGTGGTTTGTTTTTGGGTTGTTTTTTTTTTTTTCCAATTCTTTGCTCATATGTTGCCAACTAGGCAATCTGCACACTCGGTATCTGGTGAACTTTGTTTGCTGAGGTTTAGACTATCTTCTGGGATACTGGCAGCTCATGCTTTGGGGTATTGAACTACAGTGGTCAATTCTTTTGACTTCTCATGTCTAAAACTGAATGTTTGCTACAATTTTGGCATGAGACTTTATAACTAAGACAATCTTTATTCTCTGAGGGACTTTGCATGGCTGCGAGTTTAACATCTTGTTTTGAAATACTAGTTTAGAAGCTCTCCTTTAATTTCTTTTCAGACCTAGTTCAAGTATTTTTTTTTTATTGTTTAGATTTGCCTGGATTACGTGTAGTCCATGAAAACTAGAGCGCAGCAGCTAATTAAATGTAGGATTTCAGCAGTCCTTCAAGCAAAAATAGTCTCCTGTGGTATGCATGTCTTTATATGTCAAGGGCTTCAGGTTTTGCTTTTATTTAGTGTTTCATAATGTTGCACAACATATAATTCTTACAGGCATTACAAGGTAGTATGTTTTGTGCTGCTGTAGCATGTGGGGCAGCTATCCAAATAGCANTACATATAATTCTTACAGGTATTACAAGGTAGTATGTTTTGTGGGGCAGCTATCCAAATAGCAACAGTTCACATGTTTACTACCTGAAATCTAATGAATTCTGTAACTGGCCTTTTGGGATTAAAGAAGGATGGAAAACTCTCAATCAGTGGAGCAGAAAGGGGGGTAAAACAAAACCCTGGAACTGAAGTCTGACAGGAATGTTGCCCATAGCTGCAGAGGGAGGCTGTTTTGCAGCTCTTGGAACCTTAGGGTTTCCTGAAACCACCCGCTGTGCATGTGTGTCTGTGCAGAGGAGGTGTGATGGTATAGCTGGGAGCAGGTCTGGCAGATGGCAGAGGCAGCAGAGGTGGATGGATAATAAACATCTTGGCAAAGCTAGGTAGGAGTCATAGCATGAGCAGTGTCTTGCTGTGCTTGACAGGCTTTTAGGAATCATTGTTTCACACTTAGTGTTAACTTGTTAAAGGCCACAAGATTTAACAGAGAGGTGAAGTTGGAGAAAGAAGAAAGGTTGCTTTTTTCTTACCAGGATGTCAGGCCTAAAAGAGCCTCATACATAAATCATGTTTATTCCTCAAGAAGCTGAGCTGTTGACTTTTGTTAAGGAGTTTCTGCATTCCTGATTTATTCCCAGCAGCACTAACCATGCTGCACAAAATAAATTAGGTTAGGTTGGACTCGAACATGGTTCCTCAGTTCTCCTGTTGCTCTTGTTTTCAAGCGATCTGGCTTCTGCTGCTTCTGCCTGTTTAGGCAATGTCCCTGCTCCCAAAATCAAAATCAGATTTAAACAACTTAAGTAACTTAAGTTGTGAAACTTTGTGTTTGCAGTGAGTGCTGCCAAATGTTTAATTGTAATTGCAAAATAACATGCAATGAGTTGGAAGCTGGAGTTCTAAGAATGTGATGACCTTGATTGTCACGCATGGGAAGATGCAGGCAATCAATATGATTGATAAGCAAGCTTTGATTTATTGGGTTTTTCACACACTTATATACAATCCACTCATTAGTAAGCACACTAGGCAGTGTCTTATTGGTTGGCAAGTAAAAGTTACATTTGCTTATCCTGTCCCCTCTGCAATTACTGCTTTTTCTGCCTGTGGCACCTTGTTATTGTAACACAGCTGGATTCAAGGACGTGTTATCTTTGCCTTTCCTGTGAGAACCTTAGTTGAATCAACATAGCTCCTTCATGTCTACATTGTCACGTAGCTATTCTCCCACACTTGATGATCAAAACTGTTTGGATTCTTCTGTTAAGGATTGTTTCAGAGGTGTGGCGTGATGTAGTAATGTTCTTGTGAAATGTGAGTTTCAGAAACTATGCTTTTCCCACCATGTGAATATTTGTCCTGAAAGGACACGTTTATGTTTCCTGATTACCCTGGCAAATTCTTTCTAGCTGGCTAGGATGTGTTCAGGGGAATCCTGCCAGCCTCTTATGATCTGGAGTAGTTCAGATGATAAGTCTCCATGTCCTTTGAAAGCAGCACTTCACTAGTGGAAACACAGTGGAATGTTTAGAGGAAACTCAGACTGCTCAGGTCTCGCTGGCAACTTAAAGCTGACCCATGAAATTCCTGATGTTTTATACAGCCTGGAATCAAAGTGCATAGTTGTGGTGGTAAAGAATGAATTGGTGCTGTGGACTGTAACCAGAGGGACTTGGCTCAGGTTTGGTTGGCAGCAAATGAGTGGAATTGACACCAAAAATCGGTCTGTAAAGAAACTTTCTAAGACTGAATTTTAGATTAGGAATATTCATTACAGTTCTGGGAAATAATTATCATAAGTGTCCACCCATTGGTGGTGTAATTAGATGTGGGGTGGTTAGCAACAGTCTCTGGAGGTTTTTTACTGTATCCACTCCTCTTCTTCACTGTGATCCCATGTTTTATCCCTAAAGCTCTGTCCGTAAAAGTTGCTTTGCTGGGTGCCTTGTCAGCAGTGCAGCAGGATGGCCTTTGCTCATATCAGCTGTATCTTATCAGTGGTCTAGCAGGATGGCCTGCTAAGATGTGTAAGCAATACACCATTCATTCTGCCTGAGTTTTATGGCCTCCTGCCTGGGTTATTTTAACANTAAAAAATCATTATATTTTAATGTCCAATGTGAAGTGGTTGAACCATCCTTAAATTGGAGCAATTTCCATCTCAAAGAAATTCATCATTATCACACCTCCTGGAAGCCAAGAATATTTTAGTTTGTAGGCTAGAGACAGCTGCAGGTTTTCCAGTGGAAAAGAAGCTTCCCCAATATAAAGCAAAAGCCTAACCTGTATGCCAGAAGGTATTCTTGTCATATGAAGATCACAAAATGGCTATGAATTCTGAGCTTGGCCTAAGATTAAAAGAAAACTATCATTCACCAGATAACTTTTCACTCATCCGATGGGAAGATTGTTTTGGGAGAGAATCTATTCACTTGATCTCACTTACGCTATCATTGTCTCCTAGCACTCCCTGAGTTTCTGAAATATGCAAACGTTTTCCCATTTCCTTGATCAGCCCAGAAGCCAGCCCGGTCTTGGGATGCATCAAGAGAAGTGTGACCAGCAGGTCAAGGGAGGGGATTTTGCCCCTCTCCTCGGCTCTGGTGAGGCCCCACCTGGAGTATTGTGTCTAGTTCTGGAGCCCTCAACAGAAGGACATTGAGCTGTTGGAGCAGGTCCAGAGGAGGGCCATGAAGATGGTCACAGGGCTGGAGCACCTCCCTTATGAGGACAAGCTGAAGGAGTTGGGGTTGTTCTGCCTGGAGAAGAGAAGGCTCAGGGGGGACCTCATAGTAGCTTATCAAGACCTGAAGGGGGCCTACAGAAAGACAGGGGTAGGACTTTTTGATTGCATATATGATGACAGTACTTGGAGTAATGGATTCAAATTAGAAGAGGGAAGATTTAGGTAGGAGCAACCAATGAGCAACCTGTTCTAGTGGGAGGTGTCCCTGCCCATGGCAGGGGGGTTGGATCTAGATGATCTTTAAGGTCCCTTCCAACCGAAACCATTCTGTAATTCCATTATGTGTATCAGAATGACTCAAAGATGAGATGATGTGGGTGGAAGGTGGGGAAAGTGCCTATTGAAGTCTAAGTCCTGTGAGATACTGGTTGGTTACTTTGCAGTCATGAGCATTGGTGAGAGTGGAGGTCTCAGCATGTTTTAAGTAAATGGCATGGAGTAGTCAGCATGGAGTAGTCAGCAAGCTGCCAGCACTAGTGAGCAAGTTTGTGGCAAAAGTTTAATTCTGCTTCAGCATTTTATCCTTTCTAATGAGGTGCTG
>VZTY01022922.1:2254-80332 GCA_013400935.1 Turnix velox
GGGGTGCCTTGGTAGGAGGGGGGGAGGGAAGCGGGGGGCCCTGGGTGGGGAGGGGAGGGGTGCACACACCTTCCCATCAGCTCCAAAGGTGAGTGCAGAGAGGAGATGGTTGGATGCTCGCCAGGGAGCTGCTTCCACCCTTCCTGCTCTGGGAAGGAGCCTTTGTGTTATAGGGTGCCCATCTCTCCTTTCCTCCCCCTGGGTGAGGAGTGTAAAAGGGTCAGTGAGGCTTTACTCAGTGCCAGGGTGAACCCTCCAACAGCAAGGGTTAACACAGCCGGACAGTGAGCAGGAGGGGAGGGCTGGGCTGCTCATAAGAACTGTGTTAGATTCCTCTCTGGAAAAGTTCACTGTTGCTTAGGGCATGCCAGAAAACAAGGGGAATTTTGCCATGTGAAGTCCAATTTGCACGTTTTAGCTCATTCTTCTTCTTGCCCTATGCAAAGCAGGGAGGGAGAATTAAAAAAAAAAAAAAAAGAAAAAACAAAGAAAGAAAAAAAGAACTTTGCAATGTTCATCCTCTGGCCTGGACATCTTGGAGTTTGTTGTCTTTTTGTTCCACCAATGCATTCCTAAGGGTTCCAGCTCTCCAGGCCCCCTGGTCCTCCACACTTGCCTCATTCCTTGCCAGGAGCTGGGAAGCATAGCAAAGTGAATCTCCGAAATTGCAGTGTGCAGCCCTGGTGGCCGCCCAGGCAGCTGTGCACAGGGATGTTACACCTGGAGCAGAAGGGATGAGCTGAGCCCAGGCTGGGAGAAAAGGCTGAGCCAAGGGTTGGGGAGTCTGCTCACAAGCCTGGGGTTTATCTGCCAGGGGAGTGGGAATTTGAAAGAGATCAGCCAGTTCTGGGTGAGGTTTACGTGCGATTCAAGTCAACCCCCCCTCCCTACCCCTTCCACATATGCGCACGCTCCTCCAAAGCCTCATACTCCCCGGGTTTTCTTTTTAGATCACTCATCTGTGCAGCTGCATTGCATGGATTTTGCCACTAGAATGCACCCTTATCTATGGTAAGAGGAGGGATGGCTGCTTAAAAGTTTTAACTCCTTCCTCTCCGAAATTTTCAAGCTTAAGGCTTTTTGATTTCTTTTGCACCTCTCAGGTGTCCCCTGTCCTGCTGCCTTCCTGCCCCATGTGGGCTCTGTAGTAAAGATTAACTCCTTCCTGTCCTCCCTCCTTCCCTTTTCAAACAAATCTACATTTCCACGTGTGCTTTTTACTTTTTTGTTCTTTCTACCAAGAGGTTTTCCACAGGTTGTATTGAATACTACCTGAATCACTGCTTAGCTCACAATTAAGTACCCCCAGATAGGTGCCTTAAAGGTAAGAAAAGCCACCCACTAGTTTTTTATCTACAAATGTTTTTAATGGTTTCTCCGGTCAACACATTTTACAAACATATGAATTGCATCCTGATGCCCATTTTTATGAGATTTTGCTGCTCCTCAAAATGGGCACTTTGCAGAAAATCACACCAGGCAGATCTGGAAACACTTTGTGAGAGGGTTTAGAGCAGGAGAGTATTTGCTTTCCTCATTCTCTGTTCCACCCCTGAAGAACCAGCATGCCCCTTGTATTAATACCCATAGGGAGTCAGTGAGGAGGGGTGGAGGGGAAGTTTCACTTAACCTGTGAGACACAAAATGGTGAGGCATGTAGAGAACTGCCCCTGTGGAGCCCAGCTACAAGCCCTGCCATAGGATGCTTGGGCATGGCTGGATCACCACAGGGCAGGGATCCTGTTGAGGAATCCCTGGGGGAGCTCTCTAATTTAGCTTTGCCTTGGAACTTTTTTCCTGGGCTTCCACAGGAGGCCAAAATCCAGGTGGTGTGAAGCTGTGAGGCAGCCACCCTCCTTCCCACCCCTGCACTGTGCTGTGAAGACCTTTGTCCACAAAAGCACGCCCGGAAACTGAGTCATATCCTCAACCAGAAGACAACAAGGTTTTAGGCATGGGATATTGCCCTGATGATGGATCTTCTCCACGTTACGGAATTAACTTCAGCCCATGGGAATCCTTTGGCTGGTACCTGCATTGCACCACTGAGCCCAACAGTCAGGAGGGAGCTGCAGATGAATGCCTGGTCCATGCTCCTCATGAGGGCTATTTTTTTGGCATCTTTTGCTGACACTCAAAAAAAATCCCCACTACTATGGGAAGGCAACGTTGCAGTGTGCAGCACACTGCTGATTGGGAGCTGTCAGAGAGCCTGCAGCTAACAAAGATCACATTTCTCCTGGCTTGTGCTCTTCCAAGGCAGATCACAATCATGTTTTATGTTTATAAGACATGCTTTCTCATTTTGTGAGAGTGAGCAGGGAGTGTTCAGAGGAAACCAAGGTTTCTATTAGTGTCTTCTAATACACTTCACTGCTGCAGACATCATGTGTTACATATGGCTCTGTTGCAAAAAAAAGAAATTGTAAAGCAGCTACCATTTTTTACATCTCAGATACATCACACTTCATTAAGATACCCTCTGTCATGTGCAAAAGTACTGTCTTTCCTGGGTATGATGAAGATGATGGAACATATGCTTTAATCAGTTTGAGCTAATATGTGTGTTTTGGAGGCACTTAGAACATCAAACAAGTTCAGGCAATCTAGAAAGATTAAGAGCTGAATCACAGATACTAGCATGAGTGTTTTTTTATTCTTCCCCCTCCAAAACCACTGTCCAGTTTGTGAAGATCTGAAACTCATTAGCAAAATAATGCTTATACAGGAGAGTATGGTTTGTTTGGGGCATTTTTTTTCATGTCCAGCCATTAAAAAAACCACTCACATGGGTTGTGAAATCAGGTGACTGAAGCACTGACTGTATTTCATCCTTAGAGGGAAAAATGACAAGTGACAGCAGTGGAAAGGATGGGGTGAGTCTGAGAGGATGGTGTGGAAAGAGAAGATGGGCAGCAGCAGACTGTGCTGTTATCAACAAGATATTTCACTTTGTTTGGAGTTTGGGTTGAGTGTCAGAAGCAGAAAGAGATTTCTTCTTGAGATACTTGTCCTTCCCTTGGACAATGCCTTTTTCCTTGCGATGATAACCTCAACAAGTGTTCAGGGCTTCATGCTGGGAGTCTCTTTCCAGCAGGAGCCAGCAGCCTGTCCTGCACTGGTGGGTGTAGTAGAGCTAGTGAGGGCTAGGTGGCATACTGGATACGTTGGAGAGTCACCTCCAAGGACTTCTTCCTTCGACATCCAGCAAGGACTGGGCTGAATGAAATTATCTCTTCGCAGGCAGCTTTCTGTGTCATTAAAAAAACAAAGCAACCCATGTTTCCAGGGAAGACAGCATCAATGTTTTGCTTTCTAACATTCCTCGTGGGGCTATCAATTTTAAACCACATGTAGAAATGGAGTCTCCCCTCATCAGATCAGTGCCTGGGTGTTCTGTGGGGCTCTCTTGGCTCTGTTTCACATTACCAAGGCTCAGCTGTCAAGATTTCCAGTGGTAACTGGGGTGCTTCCATCTCCCTGTGGCCCACTGGAGTCAGGTTCCCAGGTGAGGGGATTTGGTAAGAGAGGGACATGGGATGCTGAGCATCAGGAGGTCCCTGTCACCTTCCACAAGGGCTGAAGAATAAAGGTAATTTAAATGATAGAGGCAGAAATGGCTCTGGGGACAAATACCTCTTGTCTGAGCACAGACAAAATGAGTTCCTTCTGCTAACAGGGAAAAGACAGATATTTCATCATTGAGAAGACAACAGAGGTTGCCCTTTGCCCCTTCCCAGGTAGGCTGGAGAGTGGAAGTCATTGCAATGCTGGTGGGTCTTGAAGGATCTGAGATGGCAAGGTGGGCATCTTGGTGTCCTTCATCACATGCATTTGGCCCATCAAAAGAAGAAAAACCAGGACCCTCCTATACACATATGCCATGGGCATGAGCCTGCACGTGAGGTCATGCATCTTTGGGATATTGAAGAACATGCAGTTTGGTTGTGGGGAGAAGGTTGGCCCTCTTCCAGAGACTCTGGATGGCTGGAAAGAGCTGCAAAAGCAGGTTCATCTTACCCCATATGAGCTACAGGGCTGGTGAAGCTTCAGTGTCTTGGAGAGGACTGGGTGGGTTTAAAGATCTGCCTTTGAAAGCTGTAGGACATCTCATGGAGGTGCTGTGCAAGCTGGAAATATCCCCGTGATTCGCTCACTTTCCACCTCCACCTTCCCCCTCTCCGTGCTACCCACATTCTTTTTTTGTTATTAATTGTTTTAGATTCAGACAATGCCTCTCCTTTGGCCTCAGGCAGACACACTGGCTGAATCACTCAAACACTTTAGCACACATCTGCTGAGGCAGCAAAACCCGGTATCTCTCTGTTTTTGTTTTTTTTTTTTTCCTCTCTCTCTCTCTTTTTCTGCCTCTCCAGTATCGCAGTCAAAAGGTGACTGAGACACAAAGTAGAGCTGGAACTGGCTGAAAAGGGAAAGTGCTCCCAGCTGAAAGTGCAGAAAACACCTGCATCTAATAAAAACAAATGAGAAACGTCATCAATAACCAGAAGAAAAAAAAAAAAGGGATAAATAAAGAGTATAAATTTGGATAGTCCCTGGAAAATTTGAACAGATGCCCCTGCCTGCTGTCTTTTGAAGGTATTGTCTAATTATTTACCTTGTAGTGCAATAAAATACAAGGGGTTGCTCTGTTGCTCTGGCATAGATTAAAGGAGCTTTGGAAACCTTGCTGTGCAGATGGGTGCCATGGTGACAGGTGACCCAGTAATACAATAGATTGTTGCTGTGATGGGAGAGTAGTGTCTCCTGGAAGAAGTTGTCCTTAGAAAGATGCTTCTTTCTGGCCTGTAAGGGGTTTGTAAGTTGTGCTGTGAGCACTGGGGTAATTATTCAGTGTGGAAAATTGGATTGTGGTTGACTGAGAATACAGAGGTGCCTTACAGGGAGTAGTGGGTATGACATGGGATGCCCTTTGCCTCTGTGATCCTCTGATTCCATACCTGCTGCCTGGCCCCATGAATTGTCAGTGCTTTACCCAGAAGATATGACTCTCCACTGTGACCATCAACTCCCTTTGAGCTTCTCAGCATGTTCATTCCTGAACCTTTGCACAGTGCCTGAGGAGTTGGCATGAAAATAACCTCTTGGGACCTGATGATTTTTTTTTTCTTTTTTCATCTTTCAACCACTCCGAATTCCCTCCTGCTCTGTGCATGAGCCAAGATGGATATGGGATTTAAATTTCCTTTTGCATTGCCACTTGTCTGGAAAGGTTCTTGGTCTGAAGTGATAGGACACACCAAAAAGGAGATGTAATTTTCATGGAAAGCCCAAAAGGTGGGTATCTGACTGCACCAGGAGTGAGTATGGATGGTTTGGAGGCTTTTTAGAGATGAGAGCACAGCCTGACTCTAAACAGTGGTCAGAAATTAGGCTTTTCCTCTGCTGAGGAGCCACCAAATTTTCCAGGGACATCCAAACTCTTTTGGCATGTGAAGCTGAGAAAACTTTTTGTTTCCATTTACAGCCCTTTCTCCTGCATTGCACCTTGATTTCTTGCAGTTTTCTGCTGATGTGCACAGTCTCCATCATTAAATACTCACAATGAGCAGAGCAAAATTAAAATTTCCACCAACCTAGATCAAATGGTTGTAGCTTAGACCCTCAGCTTCCCTACTGTGAAAGGAAAATATCCTGTCTCAGAAACATTCATGGAGCTTCATCCCTGAAGGTCTGTAGAGCACCGTAAGGTCCAGAATGCAAGTAGCATTTTGGGGTCCTGCTGAGAGGCTGGATGGAGGCAACAGCTTCTGTGAAGGGGGATGCATGCAAGACTCTGGATGAAGACAGACCCAGTCCAGAGGGGCCCTCAGACATTGCTTGGATACATTCTCCTTAGCCACCAGTAACTGGCCTGGATGTGGGCTCATGATTATATCCCTGAAGTAATTCCCTGGACTTTCCCTTACCCCCACTCTATAATTATTCATAGTTATTTTCTAATGGCTGTCCTGCCACTTGTTTTCCTTCTGGCTTTCTTCTTCTTCTGAGTAATGAAAAAACATCAATGGCCTTTCTCCAGGAACAGTTATTAAGGCAATCACCCCTGCCTGTCCCCCCTCCCCTCATTTAAAGGCCATCAAGCTCCATTGGATTTGTGGCCAGATTTTGCATCAAATTACCATTTTGGGGTTGCCAAAAAAAGCACAACCAGAACGTTTGGAGAAGAGGTGGGAAGAAGAAGAGAGACAGAAAGTTATAATCTTCCCAGATCACTATTAATTACATTTACAATAATTACAATCTTCTGGATGGTTACACTGCTGTGCACAAGTTGGCCTTTGCTTTTCCTCTAGAACAAGTCCTTCGTGACTTGCAGCTGTTGCTGTGACACTCCTGTCCCCAGTGGGATGGAGGGGACAGCATGAATATGCAGGGAGAGGGGATGACTTCACCCCCTTGATGGCAGAGCTTGCTCCCATGTGTAGGTGCTAGCATGGCTTGCCAATTTTCCACCTCCTCTAAGGACTAATTTCAATGTCATTTTTCATTAACTCAATTCCCTGACAGTCCAGAACACAGCAGAGGAGGGATACAGGATGCTGGGCTGGAGGTGACAGTCTAAAGCTACCCCTCACAGTAGAGTTAAGGGATGGTGCTTCCTGGCTACAGGCTGAGCTATGTCTCATTCAGATCCCGTGGGAACATACCCATGTGTGGACACCAGCAAATTGGAGCAGCCCCTGTAAGTCAGACCATTCCTGATTTATTCAGAGGGATGTAGGAATTAGAGAAAAGAGCAGATATGTCAAAAGGTGCATGGGTCTTCTCCAACCAGCTCCTTCTTCTGGTTCCTCTTTCTGAGGTCACTGTGCTGCCTAGTCTCCTGTAGTGCTGAGATCCCTTACAAGTCTCTCTCTTGCACCATGGCCCAAGTCATTACTTCTTCTTGTTGTCTGTGCTAGATATTTCCTGCTTGAAACCCCCTCTCCTATCCTGAGCCCAAGGTGTGGGTACCCAAACCCTCTTTGGAAGCAAAACCTTTGCAATAACACATTTTTTATTGACCGTGTTATCTGCATTTTCCCAACTCTCTCACTTCAGACCCACCAAAAGCTTTGGATCCCACGTATTCTCACCTGTAATGTGATATATTTTGTGCTTTATACCAAATGCCCTCCCTCTCTAAAACTGCAGATCACTCTGTGAAGAGCAGAAACACCCACTTACCAGTGGGGGAACATTTTTATGCGACATCCACTTGATTTCCAGCTTGTGAATCCCAGTCCTCAAGGGTGAGCTAAAATAATACCAACTCTTGAACTAAAATTCATAACTCTCCTGGCTGTGACAAATCACAGACTCAACAAGAGGTACTTGTTTTATGGCATATTACAGCTTCCCTTACAAATCACTTGTCCCTCAGGATCCTAAAGGCTATAATTATCCATTGGTCTGTCCATGCAGGACTCCACAGCCTTCCTGCCTCCCCTTTTCCATCCTCCTCCTCTTCTTTCCAGTTGCTGGCTTCCTTAATATAGACAGACATAGCCATCACAGCAGAGAGCCATGACTGGTGTTTGTAAGCCAGGGACAGGTCTCCCTGGTGTCCCTGACAGCCATGGTTCCCCCTTTTTGTCCCACTTGTGCAGTAACAGCCAAAGTACATACAGCAAGATCTACAGGGACCTGTAGCTACCCTACCTTGCTCACCTTCTTGGTGAGGGAGGGCACTTTCACCCTGTGAGCAAGATTTTCTTTTCCTCACACTTTCTTTTCCCTAAGAAGCAACTCACTCCCATTTCTGGCCCTCCTGGAAAGGTGTAGCATGCCTCATGGATGACCCAGTAAGAAGACTTGCCACCCTCTGATGAATATCACTGGTCTACAGGGTTGAAAATGGATCATATTTCACTCTATATTAAAAAAAATAATTTAAAAGTGGTACTAAAAGGCTGGATAAGGCAGCCTGATCTAGTGGGAGATGTCCCTGCCTATGGGTCTTTAAGATCCCTTCCAACCCAAGCTATTCTATGATTCTAAAGTATATGCATAACAAAGGTAGTTGAGATAAGATGAGATGCAATTCAGGAGGCAGTGAGGGAAAACAGAGTCTCTGCCCTGCACAGAAATAGTGGAATAATGGGACATTGAAAGTACAGTTGTCTCCTGGGCTCCCAGACTCACAGCACACATCAAAGGCCTCAGCTGGACTCTTAGTATTTATTTTTTACAACCATGCTGCTCTTGCCCTGTTACACTAAAAGGAGAGTGAGGGCAAAAGGAAGACCCACTTATGCCTTGCATCAGTGCCAAATCCTCAGGAAATCTGTTGAGAGGTCAAGTGGAGCACATGGGTCTCTCAGCAAGAGCCAGCACTTTCATGGGTCTGTGCTGGGAAATGGTTATGATTCTTGTGTTTTTTGCAGCCTGGGAAATTGTAGTGACTCAACAGAGTCATGCCAGTGGGTAACATCTTCATGTTATGATGCATAGAAAGGCATCAGGAATCAATTCAGTATTCCCTCTGCACATCAGGCTGGCAGGAACTCTCTCAGACTGGAGGCAGGCTCTGGCACACGTGATGTCGCGTCTTTGAAGGCACTGCCTGCAACGATCTCAAGAAAACACCAACCTTGTGCTGCTTGGCTAGAGGAGAGTAAAGACAATGGGGCAAGGAAGATGAACCTTTCTACAAAAGGATATTCCAGGAGAGCTTCTGCATAGCTGTGAGTTTCACACTCCACTAGGATCCATGGACCTTTGGTCACCATCTTTCTGCCTGGAGCAAGTCTGGTGTAGATGATGCTTTGAGACTTAGGGCTTTCTTTAAGCTGGTTCATTTTTACATACCATATGGGAAGCCTGGGATTGAGCCACTTTGTGCAAAATGGGCAGCAGATGGTTAAGGGTTTCAGAGAAATGTGGAACCAACTTGACAGGGTAGATGTAGAGGACACAGTGCCATGAAGAGCAAACAATTCAAAATGCAGTCAGGAAGAGAAGCAGAGATCTTGATCTCCCTCTTCTCATGAGTAAGAAAATTGGGGTGCCCTTTCTTGATGTTGAAATGTTAGGTTAGGAGGCAACACAGTAAAGAAATAAAGAAGTAAAGAAGTAAAGAAGTATCCTGGCAGTGATGCCAACCCTGCTGATGTTCATCTGCCAGTTTGATGGATTCCTCCTCAGAACGAGAACTTCATCTGTGGACAAAAGCCTGTGCACAAATTTAGGTCAAAGGAAAAAAATCCTGCCTCCCACTTGCCTTCATTTTTATGGCCCATTTGCACTCTTTTTCCGGAGTTTTCAGCAGGCTATTCAATCTTCCCACAGAAATCCCTCAGGACAGCCTGATCCAATATAAACTTTACTGTAGCAGCTTTCCCAGGTGACTGGCTCCTGTTGCTATTCTCTCTGATCTAGCTTTGCCTGAAGTCACTACTTGTTGCCAGAGCCTTGTTGCTTTTCTGAGGCCTCCAAGTCTTTGAGGAACACATTGCCTGCTTTCCCATCTCTTCCTTGAAGATGGTCTCCTCTGCTTCTTAAAATGTCATCTTTTCAAAGGGTGAGCAAGAGTTTTCAGACCTTGTACTGTACATCTTACTGCCCACTGAAATCTTCCACATCATAATGCAATTGAAGGGGTCACAGTGAGAGACAGTAAGACCTTCATCTCCATCCTTCCATCATTCTCAACTTTACCAACACTCTTCCAAATCACTGGGGTAGCTTGTAAACCCTAACTAGCTGTGCTTGCAGGATCCATCCCACCTCTCTTCACACATCTAAAAGTTGGCTGTGCAGTTGAAGGTAGCTATCAAGCTCTTTGATGTGTGGGATTTGAGATGTCCCAAGACCTGATGGATGTTGAGAATTCCTATCCTTACCAGGATTGAGTGGTTGACTTCTCCAGTGCTCACAGTGCCTTCAGTTCTTCCTCCAAAACATCCTGCCTTCTTGTACCTTATGCTCTGATGCTTTTCCAGCAGGCTTGGGGTGCCCTTTGGCTGACAGCCTCTCAGCTTCCAGGAGCAGGCAGGGGTGGATGACTGCAGTCACCCTGCTACAGCTGCAGCCAGTACAGGATGTCTTAGGCTCAGTCATGCCTGCATCCATTCCAGCTGGTGGAATAAGCCAGGAAGTCTTCTCTTTTAGCTCAAAGTGTAGCTGGAGAATGGCCTGAGACAAAATTTGGACTGGAGGCTTCTGTTCCTGGAGCTGCCTGGATACAATTTTAAACTGAGCATGGTGTATGGTCACTGCTGAATTACCAGCCCTAATCTTTTTCTCCTCTACCATAACTAGTTTCCATAAGAACTGTGAGGCCAGCTCTGGAAAATACACCCCACAAAATCCAAACCATAAAAAACCCCACCTCTGTTGAGGGAGCTGATTAGTTAAGGAACTACATTTCCTGTACATCAAATGGCTGAAGACCTACAGGTTTCCCACTTTTCAAGGCACTGTGAAATGAAACACAGTAAGGAGGGGAATGAGATTAATGAGGAAAATGTCAGGGGGTCCTATCAGACAGAACTGGCACTGCAAAATTGATGGGGCTATGAGCAGGATTTGGCCTTGAAGCTGTTAAATGAGGACATTACCAGAGTACCAGATTACACAGCCTACTTCTCTGCAACAAATCCTGCTAAAGTAGAAAGGATTTGTTAGAAGGCTGCAAGGTCAGGAAAGCAAGATTATTGGTTTAGCAGCCTTCAGCTGCACTGGAGACCTCAGGCAATGGCAAACACAGCTCTGCCCAGCATCTCACGTCTTTCACTTTGTCATTTGAAAGCTTGTAAAAAGGAGAAGGAGGCAGCCTCTTTTCTTTCTCTTCAATATTTGCACAGTTGGAGTAATTCTCACTCTGTGCATTTTTTTTTTCTTCTCTCTCCCTCAGAAAACAAGGGCTTCAATGCCCTTATTTTCTAAATAAACTGAACATGCCCACACAAGAGCACCCACGAATATGAGCAGCCCAGAGCGCATGACCACAACAACAAGCCATTTTGTAGCACAGTTTTCATGAATATCCTGTTCATACCCACTGCCTCCCCTCTTCATAAACAGCTCTACAGTCCCAGTTAAGCAGCAGCCCTCCAGTAATGACCTGTTCTCTTCAGCCCCCTACCCTTCACTGACCTCCCAATAAAAGACCCCACTATTGCTTGGCATTAAT
The DNA here is from genome assembly GCA_013400935.1 of Turnix velox. Lineage (NCBI taxonomy): Eukaryota > Metazoa > Chordata > Aves > Charadriiformes > Turnicidae > Turnix > Turnix velox. The sequence goes on from VZTY01022922.1 coordinate 13,395, forward strand.
CAGTGCAGCTCTCAGGGCTTGCAAATTGCTTTCACCCTTTTCAGCCATTGCTTTTGACTGACCCTACAAAACCAAATTGAGATCCACTGCTTACTGGAAAAATAGTCAGATATTTAGATTTTTTTTTTCTTTTTTTTTTTTTTTTTTGCAAACAGCTCTCTAAATATTTTATTTGTTTTCTCTTTAGCCATTTCAGAAATTGAAAACTCGTGGCTGGAATTTTGGTTAACCTAAACACAAAGAAATGGTAGTTTTTTGGGGAAAAGGCAGAGATCACTAATTGCAGTGTCCCCAGAGAGGTGCTACAGCCATCACTAGGGTGTCAGGGCTGAGCCAGCAGCTGGGGTGCTCCAAAACACTACAACTAGACCTTCCCCACATCTGAGGATGGAGACCTGCTCCCTGTGTGACACAGGGAAGGTGTCTCCCCCACCTCTGCCATGCAGCTGAACCCACTGCCAGAAAGGATAGGGAGGTGGTCTTGGTGTCCTGCTCCAGCAGGGGGATTGGACCAGATGATCTCTTGAGGTCCCTTCCAATTCCTGACATTCTGTGATCACTTGGAACAGGTTAATTGTCCATCCAGGAAAAAGAAGGAACACCTACTATCAGTCTGGAGGATCTGCATCAGTCCCACAACATGGCACAGATCACACCTACGGGGCTTCATTGTGCCCTCCCTCTACCCAATAAGGAGGAGGTCACCTCTCTTGTGCCTTATCATGTAAAAGATGCTGTGTCAGCTGTGATGAAGAGTGTGCCAGCAGTTCCACAGCACAGAGAGTGACCTGCTGGTGCTTGAACCCCCGTGTTCTTGTGAAAATGCAGACACAACCTCTGATTTGTGACCCACTCCCTCCCCACCCCCTCCTTTTTGGGTGGATTTGCTAGTGGCTGATGCTGTGGCTGAGGCACCTTTTCCTACTTAATTTCTAGCTCTCTCCTTTATCTGATTGTCAGTTTTCATGAAAACTGCAGAAATGCTACATCTTGGAGGACCCTGCAGTGCTGTCAGACAGGGTTGAAATGGACCAGTGGGTTGAAAATCTATTGCAGAGTGACAGGGACACCAAAATGCCATAAAGCATGAGACATACTGGTGTGTCTCATGTCACAACATTGTGGTGGCATTTTCACTGTGTCCTTTGTAAGCCTCTGTCTAAGTCACAGTCTGGAATTTGTCCTGTTTCACCTTGCTTTAGCACCTGGGGTTGAAATGAATTTTAAAAGCAGAGGGAAGCACAAAGAACTGGCACACAGTGGGGTCCTGGCTCTGATCTCTCCGGAGCCACTGACTCACTCTGTGATCTTCGTCAAGCCTGTTGACCTGCTTGTGCTTTGTGCTACACAGCTGGAAAATAGAGTAAAAAAAAGAAAGAAAAAAGGGAGGAAAAAAAAGCAATGGGAACCTCACTCAAAGGAACAGATGCAAAGATTTTCTAGATAAACAAATCACCCAAGCCCCACCACTCCACCCCTCCAGACTTGCTCTCTTCACCTTATAGTTCAAGCAAGAAGCAGTTTGAAGTGCTAAGTCTAGGGCTGTGTTTTCTTACATGTTCTGGGTTCTCCTTTAACTGTGAAAATGTTCAAAGTGAAAACTTGACACGGCAACAATTTCCCAATGACCTTGCTTTGGCTGTGAAATCCACTTCAGCTTTGCAGGAGCCAGATCCTTGCAGTCTTCTGTGGTAGAGGAACAAAAAGATTTTTTATTATTATTATTATTATTTTTCTTCAAGAGGAAACTTTATACAGTCTGTGTATTATGCTTCCTCCCAGCGCTCAAGGTCAAATCAGCATTTCTCTTCTTGCTGTTCCCTGCTCACTTTGTATGACCCAAAAAAATAAATCCTTTCCCTGCTCTCTTGATGTAGGAACTTCACAGCAGCAGAGAGACATGACAGAAGCACAAGCAGACAGCATGACATTTCCACCATTGCAGCCATGCACAGTAAAGCCACATGTCTAGGCAATATGATCTTGTAGCTTAAAGTTGCTAATTATAATTGCTTAAGGGAGGTGTGACAAATGCTGCCTCCTAATTCAAAGGAGTAGCAGTCCTGAGCTATCCAGGACTCCCAGACCCAAATTCCTCATGCTACAAGCTACAGTAGTGGAGATAAACACCTCTGGTGGATTAGTTTCAAACTTGAAAGGGGCCAAAGACAGAAGACGCAAAGATTTGATAACAACTGCTCTCCAGTTCAGTAGCAAGTCCAGGATCAAAAGCAGTGGCTGAACATCTGGGGCTCAGCTGGAGCTAACTTCATCCTCCTCAAGCATCCTATGCCAGGAGCTCTCTGCTGAACACTGCAGACTGCTTTTCCATGGCACTACATGTGGCACCAATCACATACCTGTAGAGAAAGGGCATTTACCTCTGCTGAGAAGGCTTCATTGTGCATTTCAGGGGTTGGTTGCAAGCCCAGCCAATACTCTTTATTACCTTGGCAACACCCACAGGTGTATGTGGCACAGAACATTGGCATTTATGTGTCTACATGCTCTTTGAGCCTTGAGTGACAACTATTTCTGAATGATGTGTTAAAAAAAGCAAAATCTATGCAATTAAGGCTCATCCTAACCAGACAAAATACTCCCTTCTCTTTCCTGGTCTGAGCCTTGGGAAGAAAGGCCTGGTCACTGACATTGATTTTCCCCATGGCCATAGGCAAGTCTTACCCTCAATTTCTTTGCTGTATACATTATACATGATGAACTTTTCCTTTTGCTGGCCATCTCTCACCTATGTTTTGTAGGCTTGGCCTGGGGAATAGCATGTTCCAGGGCCATTCCCATTATAGAATGGCTGGAGCAACTCCCTTATGAAGACAGGGTGAAGGAGTTGGGGTTGTTCAGCCTGGAGAGGAGATTTCCTCACCACTTCCTTCTCCACCACCCTTCCTGCTTGGGCTGGCGTGAGGTTGCCCACATAGGACTTGCTGCCTTCATCCTGCCATAACCATCCCAAAGGTTTCTCCAGCTCTCCTGCCATCACAGCAAGCTTACCAAAGAGCTGACACCAGGCTCTCCTCTCCTCACATGGTCCACATCCAGTGGATTATGTATAAGCAGTGATGACTCTGCACTGCCTGCTAATTGGGGATTGTTCCTTTTTATCTATTCACTGGGGCTTGTCCTGGACAGAGGCTGCCTGATTTCTTTCTCTTTGATTTCAGAGGGTTTTGTAAGAAGTTACCAGGCAGAACTGAAGGGCTGGTGGAAGAGACTTTCATGAAATGCCTTGAGCTGAGTGGCCTGCAGGGTGGTCTGTAGCCATGCAGCCCAACACACTGGTGGCCTTTCAAACATCTTATCCTATCTGCAGCAGGCATCAGGGTCACACAGATTGTACAGAAATGTGACCCAGCAATCCTCAGGAAAAGGATGAAAATGGATTTAGAGTAGGGATGGCTATGTTCTTCTCAGCAGCTGACCCTCTATGTCAAGTACCAGGCTTGAATAAGCTCAGCATGTGCCACAGCAGACCCCTCACTTATGTAAAACCCATGGCAAGGAACAGGCTTCCCAAACTCCTCAGCACATCTGGCCACACTCCATAATCTATCACAGCTCATCCCACTGCTTCCATTCTCCTTACAGAGATGATGGTGTTATTCTTTCTTACATTAGCCTTTAAGAGGGAAAATAACTCTCAACTAGGACATCTAACACCTAATAAAATTGCTTTAATATTCCCTAGACCTCATATTTCAGTGAGACACAAAACCTTCTGGTGGCAGGGGCAATTCTCATGCAGGAGAGGCTATTGGTGAGCATTTCCCAATGTGAGGACACTGTCTGGTTGCAAAATATCATGCAGGTGAGGCCATGGCCAAAACTCCAACTTAGAACAAGCAAGGCAAGCAGATGGACCTTCAACCCTGACATTGAGCAGCATCCCAGGAGAGCCCTCCTTTATCCTTCCTGCCTACATCCAGGCATCATTAGCATCCCTAGCATGTGGAAACCCTCATCAAGGACATGACCTCATTGTTTCAGCGGTTACACAAACAGCTAAAAGATTGCCTCTGCCCCCAAAGAGCTCGTAATCATGTGTAAAATACTGGATGGGGAAAAGGGTTTGATTGAAAGAGAGTGTAAAGCAATAATAAGATAATACTGTAATGTGTCCTTGGTCTGTCTCCCTTCCCTCAGTGTGTTACTCTCTCAAGCCTGATGATGTGATGTCTCAATTACAGTTTTGTAAATGTTGGCCATATATATATGTACATGAATAAATATATATATATATATATATATCCTTGGAACTAAGAGATCAGAGACCATTCTTTGGAGTCTGCCTGGCACAAGTAAGTTCAGCTTGACTCTCAGCTGAATTCCTTTCCTTTACCTTCTCCATGCCATGATAGCCACCTACACAATCCATAGAATCATAGGATAGTTTGGCTCGGAAGGGACCTTAAAGATCATCAAGTTCCAACCTCCCTGCCATAGGCAGAGACAATTCCCACTGAATCAGGCTGCTCAGTGCATTGTCCAGCCTGGCCTTAAACACCTCCAGGGATTGAGGGGGCATCCACAACCTCTCTGGGCAACCTGTTCCAGTGTTTCACCACCCTCACTGTAAAGAATTTCTTTCTTATATCCAGCCTGAATCTCCCCTCTTCCAATTTACATCCATTATTTTTAGTCCTCCCATCACATATCTTATTAAAAAGCCTTACCCCTGTCTTTCTGCAAGCCCCCTTCAGGTATTTATAAACTACTATTTCTATCCATCAGGAGGTCTCAATGCAAGAGGTGAGTGTTCTTGAGTGCAGCCCATTGTCAGATGACTTTGAGACCTCAGTGCTTGAGTCTTGAAGTGCACCTGAATTTTGGTGGTGTCAAAACCAGCACATGATCACCTAGGAGAGATGCAGAGTGATTTCTCTGTAGCAAAGACTTGTAAGGAAATGGGCCAAGGCTCCTACCTGAGACAAATTTCATACAATTTTCTATCTGTACAGGGTCTAACTTCTCCGAGACTCACTCCTCTTTCCATCTGATGTCCATTTTTCTGTTGGGTTTCTGTGCTGAAATTAGGCTCGATGGGTTCCCCCAGCTGAATGATTTAGCAGCATGTGCTTGTGGTTTGTAGTTTTGAAGCTGCAATATTAGTAAACTATTATAAATAGAGAGGCCCAGTGAAATCTTGCCACCTGACTGAGATATCAGCATCTTGATATGTGTAGGAGAGGCCACCCTTCCCACATGTTTATTTGTGACACCAGGGAAAAGATGTAGTAAAGCTCAGTACCACATAATTTACTGAACAGTGACAGCTAATTTGCATTTTAGCTAAGACACCCAACAGCAAAATGCAATCACTTTCACACATGCTCTAGGATTCCTACTACATGATCTTGGACACATGGATTTGATGGGCAAGGAGTTTCGCTGAAGCACATTACAAATAAGAAAGAAATGTGATTGAGGATCCAAGAAGCTTTGAGTGTTTGTGTTAGAAGGTTTGGATTATAGAAGAATCCTGTTATCCCCGTGTGAGCTCAGTGTCTTTCCACTCAAAAGTTTGTCTGTGCCCCTTGTGTGAGATGGTCAGCTGGTCAGGTCCATAGAGATGAGCAGGAGGGATCTGGCTGTGGAGAAAGCTCCTGGAGAAAGGACTGACTCTGGAATGAAGGATCAGGCAATTGGGACAAGAACTATGTTCGTTTTATGGCAGTATGTCCACTTGCTGGTCATTTTAAATCTTGCTAATCCAAAGTTAGGATTTTTAAATCTGTTTTTCCATAATATGTGGCATAGTGCTATCTGTTTTTGGTTTGTTTTTTTTTTTCCTGAGGACAGAAAAATTATCCTAACAAAGAGCCCTATTTCTGGCATGTTATCACCCGAGCAAGACAGTGGAAATCTCTGGTTCATTTCTTCCTCCACAAGGAGAAATCTATGATTTGAGTGTGTGACTGCCAGATCAGGGAGCTCAGTGCCTCTAGTCACTGGTGGCCAGTGTGACACCCTACATTACTCATGACAGCTCCTTGGGTTGGGGTTCAGGCTCAGGATCCTTCTGGTGGCATCTCACTCCAAAGAGCATCATCACTTGGTTTCCCTCACCACCAGCTAACTCAAAAATAACATCATATCTCCTCTCTCTGGACTGTTGTGAAAGCTAGGGTGTGCAGCTCTGTGCCACCTCTCTGAAATTAGAATCATAGAATCATAGAATAGTTCAGGTTGAAAGGGCCCTTAAAGATCATCGAGTTCCAACCCCCCTGCCATAGGCAGGGACACTTCCCACTACATCAGGCTGCTCAGTACCATGTCCAGCCTGGTCTTGAACACCTTCAGAGAGGGGGCATCTACAACCTCTCTGGGCAACCTGTTCCAGTGTTTCACCATCCTCACTGTAAAGAATTTCTTTCTTATGTCAAGTGTAAATCTACCCCCTTTCCATTGTTTCTGTTTCCCTGCCTCTGTTTCCTAGATCCAAAAGCCTCCACTGAAGGAGGAAAATAAAATGAACAGGTAACAGCATCAGCATCTCAACTTTGCTGTCCACATGAGCACCACAGGGGAGCTGAAAAATGCTGCTCCATGTCTACCCTCAGGCTTGGAATTTACACCCAGGCTGCTCTTTCAGTGTCTCCATCCCCTTCTTTCAATTTTGCCAGATGCTAAGGAGCAAAATCGAGACCAGCAACCTCATGAAGGGCCACAATGTCTCCCCTCATGTCCCACTCCCAGGGTGGGTTTGTGCTCAAGATGTCTGTCCTGGCTGGAGGTGGAGGCACACCCTGCTGAAGACATGATATGATCAACAGGCTGCACCTGGGACCATAACTAGTCACAGTTGGATGGGTTTCTTCTTTCAGACCAGCCTGCTCCAGCCAGCTACACGCATCCTCCAGGCAATTTTAATGTTCCTGGAAAGTCCTCCCAAAAACAATCACATCATCCAGATCAGCTGAACATGTGGCTCATTGAACAGCTGCCAAAATCAAATCCATGTGCCTTTGAGAGGTACTGGGGGAATTGCAGAGACCAAAAGGCGTCACGTTAAACTCCGAGAGTGAGACACACTGTCTTTGGACAGGCTTCACTATGAGTCTGCCCTTGGCAGAAGCCACTGAGCCCATTTGGAGAGGAGCAACTGCTCTGTGGTGTGGGCGAGTGCCTTGGGCAGCTCCTCTTCCTGCCTGCTTTTCCTGTTGCCTTGTACTTTTAGCCACTCTGAGGAATGCTGGTTGCTCAAGCCCAATCTCCCCAGAAGATCACAACCCAGACCACCCAGACAAGGAGCTGAGTGTAAGGGAATCCCCTTCACTTGCTGGGTTTGGTTACCAGAGCTTGTCTTGTCCTTATTTTGTTAATACAGGGACCTCCATCTCTCATTTGGGGCTTAAAATAATGCAGAACAGCATCATCACTGAGGCAATCAACCTGTGTTTGGTGAGGATGATCAAAGGGCTGGATGAACTGTCTTATGAAGACAGGTTGAAGGAGTTGGGGTTGTTCAGCCTGGTGAAAAGAAGGGTCATAGTAGCTTATCAGTACCTGAAGGGGGCTACAGAAAGGCAGGGGTAGGACTTTTTAATAAGATATGTGATGGGAGGACTAGAAATAAGGATGTAAAATGGAAGGGGGTAGATTCAGGCTTGACATAAGAAAGAAATTCTTTACAGTGAGGGTGGAGAAACACTGGAACAGGTTGCCCAGAGAGGTTGTGGATGCCCCCTCAATCCCTGGAGGTGTTTAAGGCCAGGCTGGACAAGGCACTGAGCAACCTGATGTAGCGGGAGGTGTCCCTGCCTATGGCAGGAGGGTTGGAACTTGGTGATCTTTAACATTCCTTCCAACCCAAACTATTCTATGATTCTAGGATGCTCTCTTTCCAGAGAGCCTGTGGAGTAGCTCAGCCCCCTTTGGCATCCTGAATGTGAAACCTGTGTGACAATAATGTTGAAGACCTTCATCCCCTTTCTGCCTGCCCTCTGCACTGCCCGTGACTCCCATGAGAGGTTTTCCAGCTACCAAGAATATCAGTAAGGATATTTTGGAGGATGTGTCATTCTAACCTTGTCATGAAAAACCAAAATCAAACCCAGAGATTCCCCTAGCTGCTTCACCAAACCGCCTAGCTTCTGAGAAATGTTGAAAACTTGGCACTGAAGGCTCAAAAGAAACAGATGAAAACCACGTGATCTGTTGTCCTTGCAAAGAATTTACCTGATAACAATCATCTCCTGTTGCTGGTTACTCAGACTTGCAAGCCAAAGGAATGTTAGCAAAGGGGAGAAGGGATGAGATGTCAAATCTCAGGTTTTCCCCCCACCAACCTCCTTTTCCACCTAACATCTGCCAGCACAGGACTGGCTGCAGACAAAATAGAGGCTACGCCTGCCAGATGGCTGGTGGATAATGGCACCATTGTAAAAACTGGGCAAAGCAGCTCAGACAGCAGCCCTGCCACCCATCACAGCATGGGACAAGGGCTCAGATGGTGGCCATTCATCTCCAGCCATAAAATCAGAACTTCTCTCCCAGACCCAAAGGCCTTATTTTGCCAGGTGCAAAGCTCTCTGCAACCTCCCTATTTAAGTAGGAGTGGAGGGTTGTTTGGCATCTCTTAGGAACAACCCTTTTGGGTTTGCTGTTGTAGGATGTCAGGAAAGGGATGTCTCATTTTTGCCAGAGAGAAGGTGCTGAGATACCTCCTGTAGAATTGTGGGATCTGTTGAGCTGGAAAGGACCTTTGAAGGTCATCGAATCTAAACCACCTTGCAGTAAGCAGGACCCTTCTCCTGGGCTCTCAGCCCTGACACATTCCTAGCTTTTTTCCCCTTCCATCTCTTCTGCTCATTTGTGTTTTTTTGGATTGCTGTCAAGGAGGAAGGCTTTTATATTGCTTGAATTCATACTCTGGTGACTCAGCACTGGGCTCAGTTGCCTGAGGAGACGTGGATGGAAGAAACGATAGTGCTTGTGCGTGTGTTGGCAGGGGGGAACTTCTTCCCCAACCTCAGTTATTCCAACACTTTGAGATAGGAAAGCCTGAAGTAAACTTTCTTGCATCCTTCTTACTTGTGTCAAGCAGAAGCAGGACCAGGCATTGTGCTCTGACATGCTGAGCCACCTCCTTTCTCGGTGCTCAGCATCTTTTCTCCTGCTGCATGCAAGGAGGTCTTGGAGAACACCACTCCCAGCCAAATTTCGTCAGCTGATCACTATCTCATCTCACATACCTGTCTGGTACAGTCCATGTGTGAAATACTAACTCTGCAAAAGAGGGGCTGGAGCACTGGAGCAGGATGGTGGAGGAGTTAAGCTTTAACTCACCACAAAGGTCCCTGCTTGCTTGTCACAGACACCGTACTGTGGCACAACTTGGAGCCACCCTTGAAGGATTCGTGGGGACTGAGTTGGGTACCCATGGGATGGGCACCAAATGCAGCAGGTGAGGTTGGGTCAGAACCACTCAAAGGTCAGAACAAAACCCCTCTGGCATGCAGTTGCATGGCCAGAAAACATCATGGTGAAAAGCTTACAGTAGAAACTGGATGAGTTGACAAAGAAGAAATTAAGTGGGGATTAATAAATATGGAGAAAATAATCATGCTTGGGTAGTCTTTGGAGAAACAGCACCTGTACTTGTCTGTTCTTACTTTCCCCTGGCTGCAGTGTCAGGTGTACATGTAGCCAGACCCATATCAGCTCCCCTTATGTCCTATTATATCCTTCTAGCTCCTTGGTAGCTGCCTTTAGCTGAATATCACCTGGGATGGGCCACAGACCCAAAGTATGCCCTCCTTAGAGCTTCCATGAGAGTTTGTAGAGAAAACCAGACACTTCCTTATTGTCCATCATTAGCAGATTATGAGAAGAGGAATTATAAGCCAAAATGTTTACACACAGCTGCTGATTCACATTCCTTAAATACAAGGGAAGATTCCACACTAACCATGAGAGATTCTTGATTCCTTGTGTGTCAAGTGCATGCTGCAAAGGCTGAATTCCTGCTATAGGCTGTATATGTGGCACTGGATGACCTTACAGCCTTGCTGGATTCTTGGATTTTTACTCCCACCAGACTAGATATCTCTAATGTCCAGCCACCTGCATCTAGTCCTGCTCCTGTGTGGAGCAATACACAAATTAATACCCTGGCTCATTTACTGGAGCTGGCACTGCCATGCTGGGGTTGTCAGAAGTACAGAGAGAACAGCCAGGGGACACAGCAGGGGTTTGGGGTGTTGGATGGAGAGAAGCATGACCTGCTGCATGCAAGGGTCAGGAGCCACTTGTCTGTGAGGTTATTGGAGTGGCAGCTAGGAGATACTGCTGGCAGTGCCCCCAGGCATTCCCTGGCTGGAGTTAGCAGGAAAATGATCTCCTTTGAGTTCTTCCAGAACTTTGAGGCATTTTTGGAGCATCTTTCTCCCAGTATTCTGTAATCCCACTTAAGGTTAAATTCTGCAATTGCTTGGAAGTGACGAGGCTAAAGCCCCCTTGTAGTGCACCCTGAGAAAGCAGGCTGGCAATTCTGCTCCCACAGAGGATCTTTGTTGTCTCCTTGTTCTAGAGGAAACCCACAAGGCTGAACTTTACGCAACACATTTGGCAAAGGAAGCTGTGCTGGGGTTGTGGCTTTGTGACCAGATGAAGTGACAGAGTGTGGGAAAGTCCCTAGAACTCGCACCAAGAAGGGGCAGATGTAGAAAGGACAGAAGGCTGTTGTGGTGGAATGAAGGAGGAAGATTGACCAACCCAGTGATAGGCTAAGAGGAGGAAAACATCACATCAGGACACAGCAAAATTATGGTGCTGTTCCTTAGGGGTCTAGCACAGCTTTAATAGAGAGGGAACCCAGTTGGTTAATCCAGTCACTTAGAATCATAGAATCATAGAATCATAGAATAGTTTGGGTTGGAAGGGACCTTAAAGATCATCGAGTTCCACCCCCCCTGCCATAGGCAGGGACACCTCCCACTAGACCAGGCTGCCCAGGGCCCTGTCCAGCCTAGTCTTGAACACCTCCAGAGATGGGGCATCCACAACCTCTCTGGGCAACCTGTTCCAGTATTTCACCACCCTCACTGTAAAGAATTTCTTTCTTATGTCTAGTCTAAATCAATCCCCCTCTAATTTATATCCACTGTTTCTAGTCCTCCCATCCGATATTATGTTAAAAATTCCTTCCCCTGCTTTTCTGTAGGACCCCCTCAGGTACTGAGAAGTTACTATGAGGTCCCCTCTGAGCCTTCTCTTCTCCAGGCTGTATGATTAATGTTGAATAGGAAGATAGGGTTAAACCCATCTGATTTTAGGATGTCTAGTATCTAGGTATTTGCCTCAGAAGCTGTATAAATCCCAGTTTAGACAGCAGAGAAAGAAACATCTCTTTAAGGAATATTTATCCCACTTAGACACCTAGCTTAAAAATGGCTAAAGTTGGTGAGATGAACATCAGTGAAAATAAGAATGAGTCCATCCAGCCACATTCATCTGATTAATTACATAAATATCATGCACCACATTTAAGAAGGTACAAAAGTTGGTTTTTTACCATGTAAATAACAATAAAAAGTACTCAACAGACTGCAGAGGACCCAAGGCGTTTGTGCTGAACTGTCAACAAAAGAAATGCCAATGTGGATTATTTTCTTCTCTCTTTTGCAACTAACAGAAGAAGGAACAGATTTCCAGGAATTCTAGTTTTAATGCAAATGTATTGATTGTTTTCTTTTTTTAGGAGCTGCCAGAGCCTTTTATGAAATGGGGATTTCAAAGTCAGCTTTGCATATGCAAAGATCTCACCACAGATTACTTTTATATAACAGTATCAGGCTGTTCAGAACACAGATCTCCATTTTCTCTGTTCAAAATGTTCCACAGTGATGGGGATCACTGTGGGATCTAGGGAACTGAGGGCTATTAGCTGGGTTAATGTAGCCCATCTGGGTCAAACTTTACTCATAGGTCTACAATGCTCTTCAGGGAAGGGCAGAGAGAGTCACCCTCAAGGTATGTAGGCTGGGAGCAATGTGAGAGAGACTGAATTAATCTGAAGGAAGAGAAATCTTTGGCATCAAGAAACTAAGGTTCCAAGAATGAAGATAGGATGAGTTGATTGCTGGTTTGAGACTGGAAATCACAACTTTGTTATCTGGGGTGCATGGGGCAGTCCTGTCTGGCTGGCTTTTTCTTCAGACTGGGGCATTGGCTCAGCAATGCCCTGAGGCAAGTGTCAAAATCCAAACCTTCCAAGGCATTCCCACGAAGATGTTACAAGAAGAGCTTGTGTGTATCAAATTAGTCACATATCACTACAGTGAGAGGGTTAGAGAGACATAATTTAAACAAGATAATCTGAGGGGAAATTTTGGAAACTACAGGAAGGCAGCAATATGGGAGGTGTCCCTGCCCATGGCAGAGGGGTTGGAACTAGGTGATCTTCGAGGTCCCTTCCAGCCCAAACCATTCTATTTATCTATGTCATTCTGAAAGAGGTGAAAGCCTCTCATTCCATGAGTATGATAGGTGAATGCCATGTTTCAGTCAGTTTTATATCATAGGATCATAGGATCATAGAATAGTTTGGGTTGGAAGGGACCTTAAAGATTATCGAGTTCCAATAGAACTCTTGTATTTTTTTGTTAATGATCTACATCAGAGGGCTCATTTCTAAGTCTTTGCTATGTGGCAGCATTTCCATGTTTCTGGTCCAGATCTTTTTTGCTTATGTTATACATTTTCTGAGAGCTGGTGATTCAAGTGATGTTTGAGGTCAGGGAGTGATGGTGTGTACACAATAGCATTTTAGCACTTTCAGTCATGTTTTCTAGACTCCTTCTGAGAGTGATGTAGTTTCTGCTGGCCACCAAGACCTTGAGGCTGCAAAGGAATTTGGCACAGGAGTCAGGGAACATCTCTCCAAATTTCCCTTTGGAAGTGTTCTTTTCTCGGTACACCTCATTTCTGTCTCACTGAGAAGCCAGTTTGTTTTCAATGAGGCCTGAAGAACTTTTTACAGTTTATTTAGGGATTTAGATATATAATATATCAAAATTATGACTAGAGATGGAACAAAAGGTGGCACAGAACAACACCACTCAAGTACTTCTGATGTGGAAAGGATACTCCCTCTGTCTCAAACTGCAAAAGAAAAGAATGCAATTTATCTGAAGTAAATCAGATAGAAAACAAAGGCTAATGATCCTCTTCCTTCTAAATGCAGGCTGGAATCCTCTTTCATCCAGACTGATGAGGTTTTCAATAAGTTGTCCATCCTTGGGGTGCCACCAGTCAGGCAGTTCCTAGCACTTCATGAAAAAAATAGACAAGATAAAGGAGTAGTTTGTCATATTCACTGCTCCTCTGGGCACCTGATAGTTGTTTGACCACCTCCATTTCAGGTTAGCCAAAGGAATTCATGAAGACTGATTCTTCCAAGAGGATATTTGTATACTTTCAGGCATCACACATAGAGAAAAAAAATCTTCTGGGACTTTCCCCTCCAGTAGATGTGGATGTCCTAATCTCAAACTTGGAATGTCAGTAGGGAAAAGGACACTCCTCATTATCTCTTGCCCCAGGACAGTTTAGCTTCAAAGAGGTCCATTGCTCTGTAGAGGGTGGAGTAGAAAGTATGGAGCAGACTTTTTTTCTCCACTTAATTTTTACAATATTATACATAACTCTCCCAGAAACACTCTCTGGGGCTCTGTCTTGGGCAGAGCCAAAGACCACCATTGGGTGGTTCCTATGAGGAGCTGTGTTGAGGTATCATAAGGGGCAGAAGTTACTGATGCAGAGCATTTTAAATGCCATCAATCTATATGGCTTAAGATAAAAATCACCATTCACATTCCTACATTTCCATTTGGCAAAGTCTGCCCTGCCCACAGCTGCCCATACAGTTGGATCTTTTCTTGACCACTAAAGAAATACCAAGAAGAAAAGAATTTAACTTCTTCCATTAGCCTGATCACACATGAGTTTTTAGATGAACTATTACTATCCTGAACATATGGCAACTCCTTGCATTGTCTGGGGAAGCTCTTGGCTTTCCAGTAGAAAAGCTGTTAAACCAGTAATGGGGGACTGTGTGTATCAAGTGTTTATGAGTCTCCCATCTGTAGACCAGACAGAAACATCTCATGCTGAGTGTTTTGCAGCATCATCAACCCATCTGCAGAACCCAGGTACGTGATGGACTTGATAGGAAGAAAGCAGGAAAGAAGGATGGTAGAGGGGAGGGGGGAAAGGTGAAGAAAGGAAGATGGGTGCAAAAGCAAAATGTAAAACATGAAGAAAGGAAATCAACCTGTTCAAATGCCACAACTGACATCATTGCAGCTCTTCACCCAAGTTTTTGACTCTCAAATTGATAAACTAATGACAGAGATGCATTTTATGATTCCCTTGGTCTATCGCATTAAGATCCATTTTTTAAGTTGATCTGGACAAATTCTGATGAGAACTTCAACCACATGTCAGCAGGTGAAAGGGATAGAGCATCACTTTAGGGACTCAACTTTTACTGGTGCAGGAAATAAACAGTAATTTTAATATATATATACACTTAAAATTATTATTATTTGTCTTCTTTTTGTCTTTGGACAGTGCTGAGCTTCCAACGCTCTACAATGCTGTCAGCCTGAACCGTACAGACACCTGATGTGCAAATAAATTTCATCCAGGCAAATTCTAGTTTGTGCTTAAGTTTGTCACTTTCTCCATCTTGCTTGCTTGCTTCCTCTTTCATCCTTGCTGTCTTTCTCTCCTTTTCTTTCTTCCTTGCTTTCCTTCTTTTTTTGCTTTCTTCTTTTCTGCCATCTCCAGCACCTGTCTGTCTTGTAATAAATTAGTGGTCCAGCCACCTTCAATTCATCCCAGAGGGAAAGATCTGGAAGGTTACAGCAAGATGACACCCCCATGGCTAACAGCTAGACTCATAAAGCATGTTCTCATTAGTTTTTATGATGGAAGCCATCTATCACAGTCAGCCATGGGGTCTTAAAGACATTCTCATTTCTATTAAAAAGCCACTGGCTAGCAGTATATGGCCAATATATTCTCAACATGCTCCGTGATCTTTAAGTGGCAGAGATTTTTACAGCAGCTCATGAAAATCACTGGCAGCTGTAAATACCACACAACAGCCCTCACTCTTTTCTGATTACTGAAACAATGATTGTGGGTGGGAGAGATATGTAGAGCTGGTGGGTTTTAACTGCCCTGGACAGAACTGGCCTTAAGTTATACAGGAGGACACTTCAGAGTCCTTCAGATTCAATTTTCTTTCACACTTCACCAGTGTGACTAAAAAAGAGAGGTGATATGGGCAATCAAAGACCTCCTCTAGTTGAACTGTAGCTCCAGTGCTCACACTTGTGCCCTTTAAAGGCCATTTCCAGGAAAGAAGGAATCACTGGTAACTGTTTCCCAGCCTGCTTATTCTTTAAAGAACATTTTCCCAATCTCAGCTTTTTCCACAGAACAGGTTTTTGCCTTTGAAAATGAAGAGGATAAATGCATCACTTAAAAAATGCATGATATAAATAGGGTTTGTTTGTACTCCTTGTGTTCATGAGGTTCATTCATAAGTTAACACTGTGTTATTCAGTGAACTACATAAGCAAAAAAGATAGCCTTGTGTAAGAAAAAGGGACAGAAAAATTAATAGTGAACAAGGAGAACAATGGAACATATCAGTGATCTGACAATGCAGAGGCTGCACACCATAAAGAAGGTAAGATATAAGAGCAGATTTCAAAGGATATAACAACATCAAGTTCCTTTAAAGGATTAAAGGATATGAAAACTAATAATGAAAGGAGCTGTCTGAGAATATAAAGAAGTTTTATGTAGACTTTGATCTTCTTTCCTAAGTTATTTGTGAACTACTTGTTTTTGGTTTTAGCTGGTTTTATTTATTTTTTAAAATTAACTTGATTAATTTTTTAGAATTATTAATGGTAAGCCATGATTGCTGCTGGCCCTCTCACACCTAGGGCATCACAGCACTCATGGTTTGGCCATGCATTCTAACTGAGCTGGGGAATGGCATGAATGGTGTGTGCAGGGTAACCAAGAGAAATATGGATTCTTATCAGCCTTCCAGTTCTTTACAGGACTTGATGAACTGAGGCTGATGATGGTGGCTGGTTTGGGAACAATTCTGAATCATTGCCACCAGAGTTCCTGTCTGGATCCAAGGAAAATTGGTGAAATGTGAATATTTGGAACTGATTGCTATTGGAAGAGAAAGAATATCTAATCCAAAGAAGGTAAGTAAATCTATCCTGGATCTACCTGTTCTTCAAAACTCCCACTTCTATTGATTGCAACAGCAGAAGGGCTGACTTTTGGTCATAGAGAGTGAACTTTGTTTGCTCTTCTTCTTGCTGAGGTTACAAGTTGAGATCTTTTTGCCAGTGGGTGGAGTGGTGAAACTTATATTGCATCTGCTATGGCCAAGAAGAGAACCTCCATTTCCAGGGCTGTCAACTAAACCTCCTTCACACTACAGAGAGCACTTTATTAATGCAAAAAAATAAAATAAAATAGTGAAATAATCATCTTTGTCAAAAGGGGATGTATCCAAAAGGACTGTGCTTTGGATTATATAGCCTTCACGAGGAGTCAGAACAAATATCCAGAATTCAGTGTGAGACCAGAGCTGCTCAGTCCCTGTAGAGATGAGATGTACAACTGGAGAATGTAAACACATGTGAAGACATTTTGATGCATTTCTGAAAAGAAAAATTACTTTTGTCCTGCTGTATTTTAGAGTTCACTCTGTCTCCTTATGAAGAATATAATGAAAAAAGCAAGAGTCACCTCATTTTGATTTCTCAGTCTGTCTGGAGAGCAAAAGGCACTGTCATCTAGTAGATGAGGTAACAACAGTACCTAACAGCTGTTGGAAAGACTTGGAGAGATTAAGAATGAAGGAAAAAAGAAAGAATCATCAAGAAAGGAGGTAACTGTGATAGAATGAAGTCTTGAAATAGAATGGAGTTACTATTGCCATCAGGTTGATTCATACATGAGAGATATATTCACTGATGAGAGATTAGTACATGAGATATGCACAGCTTCATCCAGCTAGAAGAGAGATTACCCTTGATGAATATCCCTCAACCCTGTATGGATAAAAAGATTACACGGAAAGAAGGAACCATAGCTGTCAAAACAGGTGAAACTTCACCATCCTAGTCTTCCTCCCCTTTTCCTGCAGTGGAGAACCTCTCCATGGAGAAGGTAAGGCTGGAGCAGTAAAAAGCTGGAATATTCTTGGCATCTTCGAGGTTGACTTCTATGGGTAGACACAGATCAAGTCAACAGCCAAGTGTGTCTCTATAACTAGGGGCATGGAAATGGCAAGGCCTGTTGTTCAGGACTATCTTAACCAGTTTCAACCAACCAATGTGTCCTGCTCAGGCCAATATTTATGGACAGCAACAAACAAGAGGACACTGTGTCTCATCAAGTCTCATGGATATAACTTTCTGCTTACAGCTGGATTTGGCAAAGCCCTGTAGGTGGTTTATGGACTTTGAGTCAGTGGCTGGGCTTGGATGGGAGCCTTCTGGCTTACAGTCCTGTGCTCTAACCATCTAATCTCTCAGCCCAAAGGAAATTGTGGTGCCCCTGTGGGCCCTTGGTAAGACACCACAGCTTTGTTTGTTGAGTGCTTAGCTTTAGATGGGGATATTTGAAGGTTTCACAGATGGCAGTCAGCAACTATCTTCCCTTCTTTTACCTGGAGGCTGCCAAAGGATGGCAGCAAAGAGGCAGGTGTTTGAGGGGACACTAGGGTGTGAATAGAGGGGGTATGTCCCATAGAAGAAGTGCTGTAATTGCTTTTTCTGGGAAACAAACTATCTGGAATACAAAATTTTCAGCAGTCTGATGCTGCTGGAAAATTCTGCACTGGCATCTCTGCAACATGATGCTCCAAAGCAAGAGTATAGTTTGTTATTACAACTGTGGCCAACAGGGCTGCAAGGTAGTGGAGGAGATGTCCTCAGCAGTGGCTGAATGTTTAGTTTCCATGTTCCTTCTGTTTTAGGATGGCAGTCAGCAATAATTACTCCAGCAGTTTCAACCCTGCAATTCGTAGCCTCCAGGGGACACACACAATTCCACAAATTCATTCCATGAGAGCATCTTGTAGCAGGGTGATGACTTCTAGTATCTGCTGAACTTGATGTAGGTCCTTCTGTGAAAATTAGAAAAGAAATTCCAGTTGGGCAAAGTGGCCAGTGCCAGGCCAGCTTTCTGTAAGGAGCCATTTGGAAACTTGAATTGACAGAGAAACAAACCTAATGGTTGACCTGAGACATGATTTAATTAATTACCAGCCACCAGGTCTAGACAGGAGAGGAAAATTAAATCCCTCATATGCACAGGAGTTTTAAGAATATCTCCTCATGACAGAAGAAGATGGCTCTAGGTCCTTTAAACCTGTTGCACATTCCTGTTCCCCAGGCATGCCTTTCTGCACAACAGGAGGAGAGGCACTTTCTTTTTTGTTTTAACAGAGCTCCTGTGCCTGACATAATCTTTACACTTGCCTTCCCAGTTAAGTCTCTTTTTTTCTTTTCATTCTCTGTTGTTTGCATGAACTTGGTGAACCCTCATCACGTGTGGCAGTGTTTATATTTGCACAGGCTGTTCTGCGTGTCTCTGTTTGTGTTGCCACCACATCTATATGGCTTGGCAGCAGCCCCAGGGCTGTGTTTCAGCTGCATATAAATCAGCTTCCCTCCATCCCCCTGTGTTTCCATCTGTCTGTCTTCCCTGATTGCTCTGAAATGTTACAGGGCAGGGGTGTTAGCCCACGGCTGAACCCTTCAAGTAGAGATGGTACAAAATGAAACCTGAGCTTCTCTACAAATTCAGCTTATCAAGGTACAGAGGTGTGGAGTGTTTATGTTTTTGAAGGGAGAGGAGAGGCCTCAAAGCAGGGATTAATCCCTGCTAATATAGTTTTCAAGTCTGTTGTTTCCCTAGAAAAGTTGTGGAGTCTTTAAGGTCACCTCTGCATTGTGAATCTAATAGAATAGTTCAGATTGGAAGGGACCTTAAAGATCATCAAGCTCCAACCCCCCTGCCATAGGCAGGGACACCTCCCACTACATCAGGCTGCTCAGTGCCTTGTCCTTAAACACCTCCAGAGAGGAGGCATCCACAGCCTCTCTGGGCAACCTGTTCCAGTGTTTCACTACCCTCACCATAAAGAATTTCTTTCTTATGTCTAGCCTGAATCTACTTCCAATTTACATCCATTATTTCTAGTCCTTCCATCACATCTTATTAAAAAGTCCTTCCCCTAGTCATCCCATAGATCTTCATTACATGGAGATTTCTACTCAAACTATTTTGATTTGTGCTCCATCATTAGTTGCCATCTCTAGTTTTGTCAGCTACAATATCATTAGTATGTATTTTTCATTGGAGAAGGAGAAGTGAGATGGGTCCAAAAAGTGTATCAGGCATGAACTGTACACCTTGGTACTCTCCATATAAAGATGTTTCTCAGATATTTCCTCCCATGCAGCTGATGGAACTGCTATGGATCCTGGAAATAAACTTCTAGCCTGCACAGTGTGCCTATGCTTATGTTGTGGCCAGGTCTTTTTTCTCATGGAATGAGTACCACAGGGGAAAATAACATGGACCATGTTGCCCTTTGCCCATTGGCACTCACTAAGCTGCCCAGTGGAGTTGACAAGGATTAAATAGTGAGTCTATACCTGTCAAGTATTAGAATTGCCTGTCCTGACAAAATTGAGAAACAGATGGAAGAACAAGACCCCTCTGTTCTCTTGGTATCCTTGAATGAGGTGTCAGCTCTAAAGAGCAACCTTTTCTGACTGTATTTGTATTGATTTGGTGTTCTGGCTTCCCTTGGAGCATAAAAACAAAACCAGGCTCTTCCCTTTTACATGTAAGTGTTAGAAGGGCATTGCACAGATGCTCTATCTCTGCAAGGAATAAAGTACCAACAACCTAGTCTTGGCAACTTTGTAGACTAAGTGAGAAAAATAGTGGATAAACTTGAATTGGCCTCCCAAACCACACAGATTCTATTTCACAAAGGACTCAATGTATCCTTACCTTGGACAAATTGATTATCAATCACCTGTGACTGTGGCTTCATGTGTCTTTCCAACCTTTTCTCAAAATGGAAGATGCTCTAGGTTTAGTTAACTCTGTGGTTCCAACTTTTAAAAAATTCAGAAGTTACATAAAATTGGATCCAATGCTTAATTTTAATAGATACCATAGAATAATGACTGTTTCATAATGCCTGTTTTGCCACAAAGATAAATCCTCAGTAATAGGATTTATCTTGTTACTACATCTGTCTGGTAATGCTTTGCTATTGAACTTCTGTTGGAGTGTGGGGGGTGGCTGTGAATTAATTTTTGATGGGAGTAACTGATTTAGAAATTTGCAAAAGGCAAATTTATTGTACCTGAATTGTCTTCTCCAATTGTGCTTCTAGCTGAGAGAATCTCTTGGTTTCTTTTCAATATTGCTGATGTCCCAGGCACAGCAAGAAACTTTAGGTAGTTATCTATAAAATCTCATAGCTTCAGAGTGATCTTAATATTAATGTTCACTGCGGAAGTTCCTAGGATGCCAGTGAAAGCATTGTCTGACCAGAGAAAACAGATATGAGACAAGTGCCTGACGAAGTTTATTTAATAAGTGAAAAATTATTAAGAATCCAACTGAGAACTATATTGACACACCAATTTGTTTTTTATTTTTCAAGCTATATAGTGCATTTTATGTCTCTGTTAGTAAAACAGAGCAAGAACACGATGTGACTGGCAGTAGAGTGCTGTTTGGATTCAGCATTTAGAGAGCATGAGAGAAGCAATCACATGTCAAAAGACAACAGTAGGTTGGATCACAATGAGGAGCCATCCTTCCCACCCACTGGGGGCTTCTTTATTCCTTAGAATGAGATGCAGCTGTTCAAGCTATAGGACATAAAAAAAAACCCAGAAGAAAGTATTGATCTGGACACAAATCCCTGTTAGGAACTGGTGAGGACAGAAGTCTGGGGCTGGGTTACAGCCAAACTGGGAGCTGGGGGGATAGTTCCTACTGTAAGCATGCAGGGATTGCTGATATTGAAGATTTTACCAGGGGTGGAAATAAAAGTAATCTGTGCCCTTCAGTATTAACTCCAGGAGCCTCATTTGTTCCTGTGAGCATTAAGTTACATGTGGAGTTTTTTGTCTGGAGACACATTTATAGCTCTGATTTTCTAATGTCTGTGGATTTATAAAGCCATGATCCTATTTGATTTGGTCTCTGTAAAAAGGCCTCGCAAGTCCAGCAAAATTTCAGATTAACAGAAGAGGTTGAGATAGAGAGATGTGCAAGAGAGAAAAGACAAGAGAAAGGGAGAGATAACTAAATACAGAAGGGCAGGCTGAGCTTAAAGCAGAAATAAACCCCCATAGACAACTCCTTTGGCAAAGCTGAAGATGTACTAATTTAAGCACTTTAAATTTATACATCAAACTGAAGGCAAATGTACAGCTTGATTAACACCCCATATACCTTACTTTGTTAGCATCTGCCTGAACCTGGAGCAAGGTGGGATACCAACCCACCAAGCCAACATGGCACTAAATTTTGCTGTGGCCAGGAAATGAGGGGGAGGTACAATGCAATTAAAGGTGACAGAGTAGGAAATACATTTCCCTTTCTAAGGAATTCCAGCCTAGGGAATTCCATACTGCAGATAAATATTGTAACCTCTTCCAAAAGAAGAGAGACTACTCCTCTGCATTCAAATATGACCAGTGTTTTAGGTAATAGTGTCTCTAATGGGATATGCTGTTGTAGGGGAGAGTGGCTTAGAGAGGAGTTACCCCTCTCCTGCAGAGTTTGGCAGCAGATGTTAGGTTTCTCCTGCCTCATTTTGTGGTCCTAAAGTCCAAGTTCAGAGAAGGTGGGCAGTTCTCTGAAACAGGCCTAGACTGAAGTGACTCTGAAATGATCCTTCAGCTCACACTAAGATGGCTGGATCAGCACAAAGAAAGATGCCAGAGAAAAAGTATGAGATTACCTCTCAGCAAAAAAACCCTTTGGCCTGAATCACTGACATCTTTGATTTAAACAGTAATTTAAAACACACATGATGAGAAGTCAGGGAAGGGATCCAGGAAATCCTGGGGTCCAGCCAACCTGGCCTTTCTGCCAATTTGCTGCTCAGAAGGTAGCTTTGCAAGGAAGGGCAGGATCATGGCTGAACCCATGTCATTGCCTCAGCTAAGCCACAAGAACTTCACCCAGAAGTGGCCAGTGACTGCCTGGCTGGACCAGCCCAGTTTTGCTGGATGCTTGAAGCTCCTGCCCTTTGCTCAGCTGCTCTAAACAGGGTGTAGAAGTATCTGGGGAAAATCCTACTGTCTCCCACCAGATGATCAGAAAGCCCTGCTGATGTGTGCCCTGTGATTTTCCTTTCCAGTCAGTTCAGTCCTGTAGTCTGGGAGTGAGAAAGGTGTGCAGCAACAGAAGACAAGAGAAGAATTCAGGATAAAGGAAAGGACAAAAGGTGCACACTTACAAGGGACATGTCCCAGGCTGGACGGGGCCCTGGGCAACCTCATCTAGTAGATGTGTTTGTTAGGTGGCCCTGCTAGGCAGGGGGGTTGGAGTTACATGATCCTTGGGGTCCCTTCCAACCCGGGTCTTCTGTGATTCTGTGATTCTGTGTGATTCTGTATATCAAACAGCTTATCTTCCACCCTTCTATCTCTCCCAGACTGCTGGCATTCTTGAGTGGCACCAGTGGCACCTGTCTCTTGACATGAGGAGACAAAAAAATCTCTTTTAACTGACATGTCCTAAATGTTTGATCTCAAAGGAAGAAGTATAGGACTTAGATAAAGGTTTTGTAGGTTGGCTGCTACTGCAAAACTGACTCAAGACCATTGCCAATTGATTCCAGGTTTAGAAATACCAGTGGTTTCACTTTGGGGAAAGGAGAGGTGAGTGCTGGTCCAGCTCTGAGTTTGTGGCTCTGGTCCACCATGAGTCTCTGGTGACTAACTGCCTGTAGGGGTTAGATGCCAGTAGGTTATTCTCATACAAATTATCTTCTTCCCTGCCAGGCAATTTCAGATTCTCTTCTGATACAGATTGTGTCACTTTTCCTCTCTCTTCTGGATCAGGCTCAGGTTGGAAAGTCATTTCTCAGAGAGGGCAGAGAGAAGAAGAGGTCTGTCTGACTTTGAATCAGATTCTGTATGATCATCACTCAATAATCATAAATCCTCCAGGGCCTGAAACCTAACGAGGGAATAAAGGAGGAAGCTCAGCCTCTGTTAGATCAAAGGGAGAAAAAAGAAGTTGAGATGTAAAGGAGACAAAATACGCTGCAGGGGATGTGAAAATCAGAGCTCCCATGCAGCTTGCTGAAGGCTGCCAAAATAGGGTTCTCCACAGCCATCCCATACCTACGCAATGCAGCGATGGGAGAGTTTTCAGATAAGATCAACCCCAGAGAGAGCATGCCCGGCTCTGTTTTTTTCCAACAGAGCAATATGGAAACCCAGTGCTGGGAAACTGTTTTTCCATGCCAGGATGGAGGCAGGGAGTTGTGTGCAACCACACAGGAGCCTCCGCTCCCACGCATCTTCCCGCTCGCTGAAACCCTGCCAGGATGGCAAAGGAGGGATTGATTTATGTTCAGTAACTTGAATAAATAGATAAATGAATAATAAAAAAGAAAAAAATATGGCATTCCCACCTTGCCCAGCTAAAGAGAGAGAGACTGGAATCATAGAATAGTTTGGGTTGGAAGGGACCTCAAAGATCATCAAGTTTCAAGCCCCCTGCCATAGGCAGGGACACCTCCCACTACATCAGGCTGCTCAGTGCCTTGTCCAGCCTGGCCTTGAACACCTCCAGGGATTAAGGGGGCATCCACAACCCCTCTGGGCAACCTCTTCCATTATTTCACTACCCTCACTGCAAAGAATTTCTTTCTCATATCTAGCCTGAATTTACCCTCTTCCAATTTACATCCATTATTTCTAGTCCTCCCATCACATATCCTATTAAAAAGTCCTATCCCTGCTTTTCTGTAGCCCCTTTGAGGTATTGATAAGCTACTATGAGGTCCCCCCTTGAGCCTTTTGTTCACCAAGCTGAACAACCCCAACTCCTTCAGCCTGTCTTCATAGGGCAGTTGCTCCAACCCTTTGATCATCTTCATGGCCTCCTCTGGACCTGCTCCAGCAGCTCAATGTCCTTCTTATGTTGAGGACTCCAGAGCTGGACACAACACTGCAGGTGGGGCCTCACCAGAGCTGAGTAGAGGGGCAAAATCACCTCTCTTGACCTGCTGGTCACACTTCATTTCACCCAAATGCATGATGGCAGAGAGACACTCTTTTTACCTACTCTCCCCTCAGCTCCCTTTCAATTAAAATGCAAATATCCTTTCCTGCCGTGCACAACCTGTGGCAGAACGAAGCTATATAAGCAAACTCTTTGTTGCTTTTCTCTTTGTCATATGAGTTGCTCAAGTGATGTTTTGAAGGAGCTAAATTCATCCTTGTCCTGCCACCAGGCTCCCATAGAAGGTAAGATAGGGCTGTGGATGAAGAAGAGTCAGGGTCAGGAGATTTCTTTGCACCAATTAGTGCTGTCAGACACAACAACTGATAGCAAACTGCAGCTGGAATAAAACTGAGGGAGGCCCCAGTTGCTTTAGCACCTCTTGCTTTAACACCTCTTTGAGAGAAAGAAGGAAAAGCATTCTCTACTCTCTGTTCTTATGCCAGCATTTTCCTGCAGACTTGCTGCTCTTTCATTTCAGAGCAGGATAGGAGCTAAAGCCTAGGATTCCTGCACCCAGAAAAGTTCCAGAGTTGCCACAAGAGCAGTAGAATGATTTTGAAAATGCAAAAAAAAAAATAAAAAAATTAACATATTGTATGGTAAAACTGGAGATAAAAAGTATGGATTCAACAAAGATAGTTTTATCTACCTTTTTCTCTGCCTCACACTGTTACCTCGACCCCTCTCTCTTTGCTAATATCTCTTCCCCTCATCCCTTGGGGGCTGACTGGCATTCCCTCAAGTTGCCTGAACATCTGACATGGAGATGTTAAACTGAGAACAAGTGTTTCCCACCTGTGTGCAGCTGAAAAGTGGTGCACTCCAGTTTCAGAGCTGAAAAAAAGGCCAGTAAGCCTCAAAGTGCATCTGCTTTTCTAACTCTTCCTTTTACTCTTGAGGAGAAACATTCTCTCTCTTTGAAAAACCCACTTCTAATAAAAATAATTCATTGCAACTCTGAGCTGGAACCTCAAAATGTCCAAACTCACTGGAAGTGGGTTTCTGACCTTTCAGCATGAAAGATGGGCTGGCACGTTTCCCTGGGAAACCTGACTTTCAGGCTAACAGCTTGACAAAGTCAAGTTCCTGCAGAAACTATCCAGCCTGGATGGTGGTGTATCCAGCCAAAATCCTTCTCCTTCTTCTCTGTTACAGCCAGAGAAGAAAGCATTAGTGAAACAGGAGGATCTCTTCTTGCTTTCAGAGTGGAAATGAAACCAACATTAACCTATTTACTGAGGCTCTTCACATCTTCACGTGAAAGCTCAGGCCAAGTGAAAATGCCAAGCAGGACTGGGATTAGCTTTTCCAAGCAGCAAAAAAAAAAGCTATAAATGTGTTCATATTAAAAAAAAAAAGAAAGAGAGAAAAAAAAGAGAAAGAAAAAAAGAGAAGAAAAGAAAGAGAAAGAAAGAAAAGAGAAAAAAAGAAAGAGAAAAAAAGAAAGAGGAAAAAAAAAGAAAGAGAAAAAAAAAAAGAAAGAAGAAAAAAAAGAGGAAAAAAAAGAAAGAGAAAAAAAAAGGAGAGTAAAAGAAAAGAAACAGGTGCTACTTCAGCAGAGTTTCCAACTCAGCAACTTTCTTTCAAAGCTTTCCAGCCCCACTGTTTGCTGAGTTGCTCAGAGCTCAGCCAAAAGGCAGGCCAGAAAGTACATGTATGGGCCATTTTTGCTGGGCTGGCTCTAAATGGCTTCTCTGACCATGTTTGGATGCTTTTGCCTTGCCTGAGCCTCCTGGCATGCTCCCAAGGGGGGCTTCTTGCTTGCACTGCCACATCTGTTTGAAATTCTGGCACATCTCAGCCTGAGAAATATGGTTTGTGGTGTCATAGCAACGGCTTGCTCTTCATTGGAGAGGCCAGGCAAGGTTATGGAGACCTGGAAATACTCCTTGCAGATCTGGTTGCAATGGAGAGAGAGCTCCTGAGGCTACTGATCACAGGTATAACCTGTGATTGTTTTGTTTTTTGGCTTGCTGTCTCCTGTCTTACTGTGCCTTAAATCACCCAGCTTGTGGCAGGAAGTGAGTTTAGAAGCTTGGATGAGACCATAAAACCGGTTATTGAAGCTTAAATGATGTTCATCTTGGACCTGTGTTGCTGAGCTGCAAAATGAAAAGGCATCACAGCTTCTTAGACGACAACCAAAAATACCTTTGGTACTAGAAATTTGCCTCTCTGTTCCCATGGTGGGAACGTTAAATTATCTAAGGCAGCTTTGCTGCATAGACCTATCCTTTGCCTGAGAAGGGGTATGAGGTAGAAGGTGCTGAGTGTGCTTCTCCAACAACCCTTTTGTACTGCAATATGGACTCAGATAATGAATTAGTTTTTATAGAATCATAGGATAGTTTGTGTTGGAAGGGACCTTCAAGATCATTGAGTTCCAACACCCCTGCCATGGGCAGGGACACCTCTTACTACAGAAGGCTGCTCAGTGCCTTGTCCAGCCTGGCCTTAAACACCTCCAGGGATTAAGGGGGCATCCACAAGCTCTCTGGACAACCCATTCTAGTGTTTCACCACCCTCACTGTAAAGAATTTCATTCTTATATCTAGCCTGAATCTACCCCCTTCCAATTTACATCCATTATTTCTAGTCCTCCCATCACATATCTTATTAAAAAGTCCTTCCCCTGCCTTTCTGTAGCCCCCTTCAGGTATTGAGAAGTTACTGAGGTCCCCCCTGAGCCTTCTCTTCTCCAGGCTGAACAACCCCAACTCCTTCAGCCTGTCTTCATAAGGCAGCTGCTCCAGCTCTTTGGTCATCTTTGTGGCCTCCTCTGGACCTGCTCCAACAGCTCAATGTCCTTCTTATGTTGAGGACTCCAGAACTGGACACAACACTCACCAGAGCTGAGTAGAGGGGCAAAATCACCTCTCTTGACCTGCTGGTCACACTCCTCTTGATGCAACCCAAGATTTGGTTGGCCACTCAAGTGACTTCAGCTCATTCTGCAGTGAAGGAAGACCAGAAGATACATGGGGAGTGCAGTTAATCATTGCCATTGCCACCTCTGGGCTGGGCAGCAATGCTAATCAGCAGGATAAACTGTGCTTGCTGGATCTCCCAGAGGAAGGCAGGCAAATGGGGCCATTCTCAGTTGCTCCATGCCCTGTGCCATATAATTACAGCCAGGAAGCAGGGACCAGCTCTCCAGCCAGTTCTCCTGCCTGTGACACTGCTATCCTGCTCTGTCAGCAGGAATGTAAACCTTTGGCAAAGACAAAGGGAACAAAGCCACCTCTTCCTTTATGACTGGAAAGGAGCCCTGCAGGAACCACAGGAATGTTCCTCGAAGCAGACTGGTACCAGAGGGAGACTGAAAAAGATTAAATTCTTGACACTAGTGCCTGGCTTCAGGCTGGAGTTGCTGCAAGAAGAGCATCATAGAGGGGGGAAGGGTTGTGTAAGGAGAGCTGAGCAACCATGAGAGGCTCCTCTGAATGTAGGTACTGTTGGGATGAGTGGGCAGTTTTCCCCAGAGGATGCCTCTAGCCTTCCTGAAGAGACCAGCTGCCAAGTGTGACTTTTCTCCATTCTCCTGCAGGTGTACAAATGACATCTGAGCAGTACAGATTTGAACAGTAGTAGTAGGATGATGTGAAAGCAGAGCATTTGTTGCTTGACTGACAAGTAGTAGGTCAGAGCCAGGTTATCCCCAAGAAATGGTCTTGGCTTGGAAAAGAGGAGTGAGCATTTGCAGGGCTATTAAAAAAGTTGTGCTTCCCCAAAGAAAAAGCATTAGCAAGCAGGGGAGAATGGCAGTGGATCCAATTAAAAACATACGCCAAGAAGAGAGAAAGGAGAAAACAGATTAATTTTTTTTTTTCCCAAAATGTCTTAAAAATATACATTGGGAGAATCCAGACTTGCTTGCCATAAATGTGAAGGCAACACAGGTGTCCAGGCCCAGAGGGAAGGCAGGGGAGAGGGCAGCCAGGCAGCAAAGAGAATAATTACAGACTCCATTGAGGGTATCGGCACTTATTTTGGGATACGAGTCCAACTTTGCTCTGAGGACTCCATTTGGAGGCCTGCCATGGAAGAAGCTCAGAAGAAATATTGGCTACCACCACCTACAAGGGTGAAAGGGACAGAAATCTCTACCCTGCTCTGACATCAACCTGTGGGGTAGAGCATACCCCAGTACTTCTGTGCCTCAGTTTCCCTTTGAGATTCTGCCCTGACAGTAATGCTCATGATAAGTTTTTTTAGATGTTCTGAGAAGCCTGTAGAGAAAGCAAAAGTAGCAAAGATAAGATTTTGAGTATAGCTAAGTGCTGTTTAATCTTCCTTTATGAAATTCTCTGCTTGAGGCACCACCCTCTGGCCTG
This sequence comes from Turnix velox, assembly GCA_013400935.1. Taxonomy (NCBI): domain Eukaryota; kingdom Metazoa; phylum Chordata; class Aves; order Charadriiformes; family Turnicidae; genus Turnix; species Turnix velox. Next base: position 42,084 of record VZTY01022922.1, read on the forward strand.
ATCATCCCCAAAGTCACCAGTCAGTCATGGCTATAAACGTGCTCACTGAGTGACACTTGTATGCTTTTCTTTAAAAAAGGAAAAAGCTCTCCAAAGCAAGTCCAAATCAAGTCATTACCCAGTGACTGGGCTCAACACTTGATGGTGTGGGTTATTTGCTTTCTCTCCTTTTCCCTGTTCTATGCTGTGCAGTCATGTGATAGGTATTTAGGAGGGTGGACTTCTGATGTTCTGGTATCTCCTGATGAATCACCTTCTGCTTGACTAGGGCTACATTCTTCTTCCTCCTTCTACCAAGTTCTTCATAGACACTGTGAATGAATGTTGAGTTACTTAAGTGGGCTTTCTGTCTGATAAAAGTCAAGTCTGCTGTTGAGAGGGCTGCTCCCACCTCTGGGATAACAGTTTTCCAAGTGAAGAAAATCAAGATGAAATTGTTGTAGACATGAAATGAAGAAATTCTGTGAATAAATATGACAGTGGGTATGAAATGAGAGTTACAAGTGGGTAAGTGTTGAATGAGCTCTCACAGAGAGCATGAGACAGAGAAAATTTTAGACTTCATTGCTCTGATTCAATGGAGAGGGCACTGTGGACCAAGTGGAGGTGGAAGATGATTTTGCATGGGGAAAAATATCTACCCATCATTGGTGCTGTTAGATTCAATAAAGGACCTACCCAGCTTTATTTTAGGTGTCTGCAATGTGGAATTTGACACTCAAATTAGTCTCTCCAGCCACATTTAGGGAGGAGAAATGGGCATTTTCAGATACAGTTCTATCTGAATGTCACTTCTGGATGCAATGATCCATACCCAAGTCTCCATTGGCTGTGCTGATTAGATCCCAATGGGTTGTGGAGAATGCTTAATGTAAATAATTGAGATGTGGCAGTCAGCACCATGTCAGATGAATCCCATCCAAATTCTGTTAGTCCTTGGGCTGTGGGCCAGTGCCATCTCACCACCTGCTGGGCTTGCATCTTAGGTCATAGCTGTGATGGAGCTGCAGGATGCCCTGCACTAAAATCACAGCAGAGCTGCAGCAAGGATGGAGGGAGAGGAATGTGCCCAAAAAAGGAGGTAAATATGACCCAGGACTCTGTCATTTCTGTCATGGGAGAAGAGTTGCAGTTCTGATCAAGAAGGAATTTCTGGGGGGTGGATTTTTCTTGGCATAGGGCAATGCTCTGGGGTGAGCTGTGAATGAAAGGGGAATGAAGATGGTTATGCCTTAGGGATTAGGCATCTTGCAAATGAGCTGGTTAAGATAATTTTTTCTTCTGAACTTACCTGACATCAGCCACTCTCTCAAGATACTTGGCTTGAAAAAGTACAGGTGTGCTCCAGTGCAGCTGTGCCTGTCCTGCTCAGTTAGGGGCTTGGAAGCATTATTGCCTCTTCCAAGAAGAAAACCATTAGCTGTGGGATAGGAGACATTGATGGAAGTGAGGAAGGGTTTGACCTAGAGGGTTTGTATGGTCTAAGCTGAGCTGGGAGCCAGGGCTATTGTGGATTTTCCAAGCTCCTGACTCAGCTGTTGACCTTTGGCAAATCATTGACCTGAGTCAGAGCAGCTGGAAAGTTGAATAGAACCTAGTCTGGCAGGGAAAGTAAAGATGCAGGGCTGAGCTGATCTGTCATTCTTCTGTATTTGGGCGAATTTTAGTTTAAAGATGCACACACTGTGAACAGAGGTGTCTTCCTCAGGGAACAGGGTGACTTTAGATCAGCTATACTATTGCTGTGCTGGGTTAACATAAGGAACAAGTGGGATATGAAATGAACTGTTATTAGCTCTGTGATCAAGAGGTGTAATTTAATAAACCACAAATCTCTATGGATTTGGTTTTTAACTATCCAGCTAGGATTTCTCATAGGGAGGTAGAAGAAATTCTAAGGAGAAGTTGTGAAATATAATTTAACCTTATTTCTTGTAATTAGGTTTTAGAAAGGTGTGTTCTGTTAGAAGGATGGGGCTGGAGGAGCAATAATGGGAATAAAGAAAGGACAGGGAGTCCATGCCTGATGTTATTGCTAATTTCTTATGTGGACTGGGGCAGGATGCCCAGTTTCTTCCCATTCTCATACTCCAACTGTAAAATAAGGCAACCAGATTGCTTGGAAAAGGTTTGAGACTGTCAATTCACATATATTACGCAATATATTTCAGTTAATCTATGGAGTCCAGTCATGTAGATTCTCTGAGGCCATTACAAAAGGGAATAAAAGGCTCCACAGAGACCTCTGGATGGAAGATAAGAATTTCTTCTCTCATGATTTCTCTTCTCTCAAGCACTGCACAAACAAGCCTGAAAACCTGGCCTTCCTATGGCCTTATTCCCTTTTCCAGTTTTATGGACAGGGTTGCACCAGCTGTTATTTGATTCATTCTCTTGCCTTGAATTCTACAGGAATGAAAGGTACAGAAAGACATCTGTGTACATGGCTGAGCAATGCAGTCCTGAACACTGCTGAGTTTTCCTTTTTTTTGCTGCTCCTTACATCAGGTCCAGTGATGTCAAATGGGAGAAATTATGTCTGTCTGTCTGAAAACCAAGATATAACTTCTCATTTGTGTTGATTGTCCACTGGGCTGTGGAGTGGGACTCAGGGTTATTCAGTGCAGAAGAATAAAAGTAGAACATTTTCAGTTAAGAATAATGGTAAAAGAAGATTAATGGAAGAGCTGGGAAATTTGCAGAAAAATGCTGATATAATAATTTTGAGGGCACTGTCTCAGAGAAAGAGTCCAGGCTCCCACAGTTTCAGGCTCTCTAACCCCATGGCATTCATTAGGAAGCCCCAAAAGCAAGTGTTTGGCCTATGGGACTGCCTTCTCTTCTACCCTGACCCTTTAAACAGTTAACAGTGCTCTATATCTTCCCTGCAGCAGAAGCAATTCCCAGACTTTGAAGCATTTCCATTGCAAAACACAGCTTGGGATTCTGGACTTGGTTATTTGTTTGGAAGATGTAGACAAAATGAAAGTGTAGCAAACTCATACCAGATTGGATCCACCTCAGAAGCTGCCAAACAGCTGCCAGTGCTGTCAGGTCAGAAGAGCTTGCCAGGCTTGTTCCCTGGGGCAGGGGGTAGGTTTTAATGGGGGAACCTGGGGTCTGGAGATGAACTGTACAGCTAGCCTGGAACAGAATATGCTGTCTACTGCACTTTCCCACCAAGAAATATATAAACATGCCCCCTCTGCCCCTTTGCAGGCTGAAATGCAGCTGATCTAGAGCACATCCACAGCACAAATGCCACTGGGAAATCACCAGTTGCTGCATCATCACTCCAGACAAAAAAAAAAGCAAGTTAAGGATTTAAAGAAGAGAAAATAAATTTAAAAAAAAGAGAAAAAAAGGAAATTTTGTGGGATGTCACTTAGCTGAGTGAACTGCTAAAAAGTATGGAGTTCTTAACCTCAGGGTCAGCCCTTTTAGTTCCCCTTCTGCTTAGGAAGATTAGGGAATGTGCTGGAACTGCTGCTTGATAGAAGGAAGATGTAACTAGCCCAGGTAAACAGGTTTAGCCTAGGTGAACCTCAGTAAGGTAGTAAGTAAGATAGATGTGAGGTCTGAAAGGAAATCTTTTCAAATCATCTGAAATGTCCAGTCAGTTGGGAGTCTCCAGTTGCAGCATGGGACATGTTTCTTAAAAAAATAAAACCCAAAAAAGAAAGGAAAAAAAAAAAAACCTAAAAAAGAGAAGAAAAAAAAAAAGAAAAAAAAAGGCGGGAATGAGATCTCTAGCTCAGGGAGTTTGGCACCTTTCACCAGCCTGAAATGAGTTGAAAAGAAAAACAGAAAACAAACAGGTTAAGTAGGATGCTGATGTTCAAAAGCCTTTGCAAAGAAAAATTTAAAAAAGAAAAAAAATAAAGGATCTTTGCTGGATTTAGATCTGAAAGATTTTTTTTTTTGTTGTTCTGTTTTTGGTACAAAAGGCAGGGAAATATCTTCCTCTCTTCAGGAACTCAGGAGAGCTCACCTTGTAAATCTGTCCATTCAGAAATGTCCAAGCTCTTCCACATGTTGTTAGGAACATATGTTAGTCCTGATGTCACACTTGTGTGAAAGGGAACTCTCCTTCTAATACAAGAGATTAAGCAGAGACAACAGAAATCAATAAAAATAAGGTTAACTTGGTAAACTATAACGCAGAGAACATTGGAAAGAACTCCCTCTGGGGCTTGCTGAAATTTTCCATCAGAATATTTTTTCAGTGGAAAGTCTGACTTGCAATAAAAGCAAAATTGTTTTGTGCTAAGCTATGACCAACCTCTCAAGGAGGCCTCACAGTGTAGAGCAGGAGGCTTGGGGATTCAGCTGGGAAATCTTTGGACAGTGTCTCCTGGAGGCTGTCCCTGCAGAGCTTTGTGATCCCATCCTGCTCCAGTGGCTGGGCTTGCCATGTGAAGTGAATTATTCACAAAGCACCATGGTGACATGACTTCCATGCTGCATGGCATTGTCTCAGCAAGAGAGGGGACCACGCTGCACCATGAGAGATGTGGGCAAGCCAGGAATGTCAGCTCACAGGGAAGGACAGGGACACAAAGCATACCAGCTACAACTCCCACAGGGAAGCATTTCTGAACTGAAATGGAGGGCTCTTGGCCAAACATTTTCATTGTTTGGTGAAATCTCCACATTTTCCAATGGGGAAGAGAAGAAAAACACAATCAAAATAATAAAAACCCAACAATTTTTCAGCCCAGCTTCATCCAGTCAGGGTTTGAAAAACCCCAAGGACTTAGTTAAGGGAAATCTTACAGTGACCCAGAGAAATTGAGTGTGGGAACAACATATGCCTTAGGTCTATTAGACTAGGACCATTAGACTTGGACCACAGGAGAGGTCAGGGAAGCCCATCTGTGTGTGGTTCAGTCTTGGACTGGATTAGCAATTGTCAGGCAATGTCAAATCACACAAGGGAGGTTCAGCCAAAAACTTACAATGGATAAGTCAATGTATTTGTTTTAAGGTAGAGGTGCACTGTAGCTCTGGCAAAGGCCAGTATGAAGAATGAGACAGTGTCTTGAAAACAAAATAACTCACAAGTTTCATCCTCTTAGATGCTTCTCTTTTGCTCCAGAAAATTCTTGTTAGACTACATGTTTCATGGGCTGAGCAGGAGCTATTAACACTGCAACTTCCCAGCAAGGTAAGAGAGACCAAGAAAGAAGGGAAAGCAGAAGGATTTGTGTCTGTAAATTGCAAAGAGATACAATACCCACCTTGCTCCTAGACTCAGTTTCAAGTTTCTGTTGGACATCATTTGATAGCTCCCATTTTTCATAGGTGAAATAATCAAACAACAGACAGACAATGGGGACAGATTGGCTAACACAGTGAACACATTCAGTGCAAATGAGCTGGCCCTGGGAGTGAGGGGGAATGCTTTACTAGTAAGTGATCCTTCCTTGGTTTATTTACCTGTGTTCCAGGTAAGCATGGGAACTGACAAATGAAGAATTTCTGGGAATTCCTCAGAAAAAAAATCCTATTTTCCATGAATGTTTATGATTATACCTTCACTGTATTATTTCAGTCTCCTTGGTCTGGACCTGTATTGTGGTGTATTTTCCTTCAGCACTAAAGTAATAAACTTGCTTAAAATTGTTACTTGTAGAGCTGAAGGAATATTCCTCCTCTCACTCTCTTTCTTTTCTAAGAAGACAAATCAAAGCAGATCAGTTTTTGTTGAGTGTCAGTCTCAGTGTCAAGATGAAAGGGTCCCTGCTAAAACCCATCACCTGAAACAAAGTTTTATCAAACAGTGTGTCATGTTCAGACCCAATTCTAAGGCTTAGGAATTATTCCTTTAACTCTTCCCCCACAAAACAAAGGGGTTACAGGTCTCCTGGAACATTATTCTCAAGGGACTCATGTTCATGACCAACAAAAGAGAAGGTGGAATGGTAATGTTAGGTGTTCCATCCAGTGGGTCAGGAGAGGGAAAAGCTTGGCCTTCGTAGCAAAAACTGGGGAAAAGGATGTGGGTGTATCCAAATCATTGGGGAGATTAAATATATATTTGTGCCTTTAGTATCCTACAAATTTTTGATATTTATTATTTTGTTATTTGCTGACTGGTGATGAAGAGATTCATCAGTGATGGACATACTAGATACATTTGGAAGGGAGGGTTTCATGTCATAAACATACTTACAGATTTGTTTCATGTGAGATACATCCAGAGACCTTAAAATATTGATTGTTTTCTTTTTACTATGAGGTGATGTTCATAACACAATTCATCACTGCAGACATTCCTCGCTGTGCTAAGTCAAGACCTCCAAGATAAAGGGCAGCCAGAAAACAAGTACTGACAGCTATGGAAGTGGAAAGTCCTCATCTCCACCTGTGGAAGTCTTGAAGCTGCAGACTGGTAGGAGAATAAAACACTCCCTGTTCACCCTGTTCATAGTTTTTGCTCTGGGCATCTGCAATTAGCCACTGTCAGCAGTGGTGTTGTGGAACAGAAGGACCCAGTCTAACATAGGTTGTCTTCTCATATCTTCCTGTAATAAAACAACCCACTGTGCTATTATATATGCCATATATGTCAACTACAGTTGCTTTGGAAACATGCTATCCAGACTTGAATGTAGAAAAAGCATGAAACAGTGACGACAAATTAGACCTCTCCCTCCATTCTCAGAGGAAAGCAGAAGGTGGTGACATATTGTCTCTACTCCAGAACTCATCACTGTTGTGGTGTTAACTCAGCAAAAAACCCACAGACTTCTTGTAACTGAATCAAGCTTACTGGAATCCTGCATTGCAGGGTATCCATTGAGCTTCTGGAGTATTGTGTCCAGTTCTGGAGCCCTCAACACAGGAAGGACATTGAGCTATTGGAGAGGGTCCAGAGAAGGGCCATGAAGATGATCAAAGGGTTGGAGCAACTGCCCTATGAGGACAGGCTGAAGGAGTTGGGGTTGTTCAGCCTGGAGAAGAGAAGGCTCAGAGGGGACCTCAGAGTAACTTATCAGTACCTGAGGGGGTCCTACAGAAAGGCAGGGGAAGGAATTTTTAACACAATATCGGATGGGAGGACTAGAAACAATGGATGTAAATTGGAGGGGGATAGATTTAGACTAGACATAAGAAAGAAATTCTTTACAGTGAGGGTGGTGAAATACTGGAGCAGGTTGCCCAGAGAGGTTGTGGATGCCCCCTCTCTGGAGGTGTTCAAGACTAGGCTGGACAGGGCACTGGGCAGCCTGGTCTAGTGGGAGGTGTCCCTGCCTATGGCAGGGGGGTTGGAACTCGATGATCTTTAAGGTCCCTTCCAGCCCAAACTATTCTATGATTCTGTGATTCCTGGGACAATTTTAGGGCCTGAGCTCCCAGGTGAACCTCCTTACATCACATTTATACCCCCATCATGAATGAAACTAGTTGAGATATGACTTGTGAATCAGCAGCCACTGCTACATTGTGGTGGGGATGTCCTCTCCAAAATGCATCTCAGCACAAGAAAGCTGAACTGGGGCATCCAGCCAATGAAGTGAAATGTCCTCTCTATTCCAGTTCATGCCTGAACAAGCTGACCTAAAACTTTCTGACCCCAAGCAGAGATATAGGGTCTGTCCAAGCCTCAATAGCTGGCAAGTGGTAGAACATAGGAGAAAGAGCAGCTCAAGTGCCTGTTGGCACTGCTTGATCTGACTAAGCTCAGTATTGTCTGGTCATTAACTGAACTCCTCTGTCTGTCCATCTGCATCGACTGGTTGTCTCTTAGATGAGACCACAAGAGCCCCAAAATCTCACAGCTTGCTTGGCTGCGAGGTAATAACATTTTTTTGGGGAGGACTAATCCTTCTTGAAAAGGATTTTTTTCACCCAATTTCCTAAGGAAAATAGGCTTGAGCAATTGTATTGTCTGCATTTGGACGTGCCAGTCTTCTCCTTGTCCAAACAACTGTCAAACCTGTTGGCCAAGTGATGGAGTTCTTAGAGATTTTTCGGAGATACAGGCAAAAATAAGCACACAGAGAAAGATACAGAGAGATAAAACAGTAGCACAAGTTCAAGTGTTTAAATTAGAGTCCTGAGAACAGGAAAAGTTTCAAACAAGGGTCTTCATTAATCACTACACACAAATCAGTGGGAAAGCAGGCATCAGGAGTACTACATGAGCACACAGTTTGTTTGTCCAGTGTTTCTTCTTTCTTTTTTTTTTTTATTTATTTTGCATTTGTGTAGCACCTAGCATGGTGGTGTAGAGAAATACACTCTTAATAACACAGTGGGAAAGTTGGCATGAAGGAGACATCATGAAAAGGAAAGAAACTGTCCTAGCAGGAAGCTTCTTCATTTCACATCAGTTTCTAATGTCAGGTAAACTCAGGATGGAGGGATGAGGGAGCAGAAAATGAAAATAAAAAAATAAAAATAAAGATTTCCCTACCCAAACAACAAAAAAACTCAGATAAACCAAGAAATCAACAGTGTGTCCACAGACTACTTATTCCTCAGCTGAGGGACTGAATTCATACACAGCTCTGCCTTATGTCCCAGATTTATGTTGTCTCTGAGGATGAAATACTGGTTTGCTATTCTGGGCTTTGGTCATATTTTCTCTTTAAATTTTCTCTTTCTGCTTTAATGAAGAAGGACATTAGAAGACAGATTGACTCGATGGGCTGAGAGATTGGTTACTGCTTACTTCATAGTGATAAAATACAGATAAAATGAGAAGAAATGAAGCAAAGATTAATTGACCCAGATTGTCTTTCTAAACAAAGATGGGAAGGAACAGGTAAAAATTTCCTAAGCATTGTCCAAGGAGGAGGCAAAAGCAGGCAGCCAGTGTGAAAATCCCATACTAGAGCTTGAAAACCTTCAAAATCCCTTTGCCTTTCTGCTTTTCCTCTGTTTTATTTCAGCAGCTCCATCCTTCCTGGTCCCATCTTCCAGAGAGCAGCTCTGTTTTGGCATTATGCACTGCTGAAGGATGTCATGCATAAATTGGAGGGAGGTAGATTTAGACTTGACATAAGAAATTCTTTACAGTGAGGGTGGTGAAACACTGGAACAGGTTGCCCAGAGAGGTTGTGGATGCCCCCTCTCTGCAGGTGTTCAAGACCAGGCTGGACAGGGCACTGAGCAGCCTGATGTAGTGGGAGGTGTCCCTGCCTATGGCAGGGGGGTTGGAACTCAATAATCTTTGAGGTCCCTTCCAACCCAAACTATTCTATGATTCTATACCAGGATGCAAAAAAAGGCTCCCAAAGCCTGGACTCCAAAATGCTTCCACAGATCTTGCTTTACACAGGTTCATTCAGCTCAGTTACTTCCTGCTTCTTTTTATTTTCTTTTTAATCCTCATTCTCCCTTCTCTCCCTTAACCTCTCCCTCTCTCTCACATTTATCCCTTAATCAAATGGTTTTATGCTCTTCCCAGCAATTCTTCTCTAAACTCCTCAGGTTAGAAGCCCCCTAAGGAAAGCTCTTTTTTTTTTGGCAACTGAGCTGAGATAGAGAAGAGGCAGAAGAATATTCCATCCCAAAAAGTTTTTAATCCTTCTAGATGCTTTGTCACAAACTGTGCCTTTATGCTCATGCACTTTTAAAGGCAGCCAGGATATGTGCAGAGGTCAGAGCTCAGAGCTGGGCTGGAAAACTCTAAATTGTCTTGCCTTTGATTCTCATGCTTGAAAACCACTCTGAAGTTTAAATAAATGGATTAGAAACAAGCTAAAGAGCGGGATGCTTAATGCTTCTGCTTAAATCTATAGCCTCAAGCCATGGCACTTTGGGTGGTGAGAACCTGTTAAATCTCACCAGCTCAGCAGGCTTGGAACATGTCAAGGCTTGGATGCAGATGTCTGGTGAGAAGCAAGGTGAAAGAGACAAGAGAGATGCCACTGGTCCTGCATCAGAAGGACAGTGACCAGGGCAGTGATGCTGGGTCAACTTTTGGGGAAGGCATCAGAACCAGAGCGATTTGCCACTAGTACTGAAGTTCTGACACCACCTATTAGTTTTATTTTGTTGTTTTTTTTTAATTTTATTTTCAAGCTCATGGTTTACAGAATTATTTCCAGCTGGTGAGAAGGGTAAGCAATGATAATGTGGTGGGCTAGAACCTCTCAGGAGGCTCAGCTGCCTTGAAAGCCCATTCTGCTTCCCATTGTTTGTTATTGTTGGATGGTGATAGCATGGCTGCTATATTACATCCTAGACGTAGCTGCACTTCCAGGCCTGGATGAAACAATTGCTGTAAATGCCAGCTTGGCAGCTATTTTGGTCCTCCTTGGGGCAGGTCCTTACCCCCTGCCTCTTGTATGGCTTTGTTCTGTGAGAGGAGAGCAAAGCGTTTTGTAGTGAGTATTGAAAGAAGTTTCTCAACCTTTTAGGATAATCCCTGTTTTAAAGGGGAGGAGCTGAGACAATGAGAGAGTAAATTACTTGCACAGAGCCATGGGGTGAGCCTGTTTCTTTATTGCTGAGTTTCTTGCTCTCACTCAATACTGTCCTACCTGAGTGCAGCATCCTTTCTTACAACTCCATTCTTTTTTAAATATGAATCCAATGATCATAGGAATAATAGAATAGTTTGGGTTGGGAGGGACCTCAAAGATCATTGAGTTCCAACCCCCCTGCCATAGGCAGGGACACCTCCCACTACATCAGGCTGCTCAGTGCCATGTCCAGCCTGGCCTTAAACACCTCCAGAGATTGAGGGGACATCCACAACCTCTCTGGGCAACCTCTTCCAGTGCTTCACTACCCTTGCCATAAAGAATTTCTTTCTTATATCTAGCATGAATCTCCCCTCTTCCAATTTACATCCATTATTTCTAGTCCTCCCATCACATAGCTTATTAAAAAGTCCTTCCCCTGCCTTTCTGTAGCTCCCTTCAGGTATTGAGAAGTTACTCTGAGGTCCCCTCTGAGCCTTCTCTTCACCAAGCTGAACAACCCCAACTCCTTCTGTCTCCATAAGGCAGTTACTCCAGTCCTTTGATCATCTTCATCCAATCACAGATACCCAGGTAAACCTGTAGGAGGAAGCACTGATGGTAAAAATCCTAATTCCTGGCTACCCAGCACACACCTCATCACATGCCTAAGAACAGCCCAACTATTGTGGGAGCAAAGAGCGAGTTAGCTCGGCTTCCAGAGCTCACACACTCTTCTCTTTGCAGCAGGCTATAAATTATGCAGCATTTAAAGATGACTTTCTAAAACCCTGGCTTTAAAGCTTTTATTTATAACTCCCACACTGATATTTTTTCGACTTGTGACAGCTCCCACCTTCGCAAGCTGGGGACATGCCAAGCACCTGGCCTTTTCTATAATGGCCCATTCCCCCCAAGCAAGCTCCCCTCACCTCCTTTTTAAGCAATGCTCTGGATATCTCAGGGAGATTTTTATTTATAGGAGAGACATAAAAAGCTGGTAGAAGAGAATGAGGATGGTCAAAGGTAAAAGTAGTAAGAGTCCTGAGTAGCTGGCAAATGCTGTAGAATCATCTCAGGCTGGAAAAAAAATAAGACCCTGCGAGCAGTCAAGATCTCTTTGTGATATGGAAGAACAGGATGAACCTATGTAAAGCAGGTTAGTCTCAACCTGGCCAAGGTGGAAACTGATGAAAAAAGGGAAACACCTTGAGGAAACACTGATGGATGTGGCACTCACCCTATCAAGGAGGGACTAAGCTCACCACTGGCAGAATCAGATGTGGGAGGGAGGAAGGCAGACACACATTAGTAGTTATCTACCCAAGGCAGGACTTTGGTGGATCTGCAAAATACAGCTGGTACCAGGACTTTTTAATGGTTTGTTTACTTATTTATTTAGCCTCCCAGTGTATTATAGAGCTCAGCCATGAGAGATGTGCCATATTTTGAGCTATGGCTTGGGTAAAGGTGTCTAGGAGAGACCCTCATGTCTCCTGAAGTGAAATACCTGCTGACACAACTCGGTCCCTGCTTGAGGTCTGGCTTAAATAGTCACAGTTGTGCCTGGCTCTGGGATTCCCTGTATCAAACAGATGCTAGGGTCTGAGTCAGAAATAGGAGAGCCAAAACTTATATGGAGCAAAGCCTCATTTTAGCCTTCTTTTTGGCAGGTGAACTTGTTCTATACCCATGCTGTTTAAGGTATCACAGCAAAGAGAGACTTCTGCCCACCCCACCCCACCAGACTGCAGGGGGAAACTGAATATAGGATGGAGGGAGGGAGCAACATCTTACAGCAATGCAATTCTTCAGGATTTGATTGTAGAGAAGACACTTTTCTCTCCTTCTGATTGCCATAGCTTCAAATTCTTGTAATGTCCTTGGCACTGACTGCAGTAATGTGAGGCTGAGCCCCACATTCTCCATGAGGAGTTCTCCTTCTTGCAGCCTGAGGAGCATTTCTGCATGCTTGTATTGCTAGAGGAGCACAATTCAGCTTTGCAAAATCTTTTTCAAGGTTTTGAATTTTTTTTTTAATTTGCTCTACCCTGGAGAGGGATCAGCTTTTTTTTTTTTAAAAAATAAGAAACCCAACACACATGCAAGGCCTAATTGTGTCAGAACATCTGTTTTCAGCTCTGTTTTTATTCAGAGGGCTGCTCCTTTCTCATCTGAAGTGACCAGCAGGTCTCAGAGTTCAAGAATGTGGCCCAGAGAAAAAGCTTGCTTGAAATCACTTTGCTCATCCCCTCCCTGGCTTTGAGGGAATGGTACTTTTCAGCAAAAGTAAATTTTGTTGAAATGTGCTGACCCCCTCTGGGTTGTTCTCAGTGGCACCAGGCATTGCAGGCAAAACAGAGACATCTTGGCAAAATTACACCATTGAAATTGCCGGCAGAAGAGCTCAATTTAACACCCACTAATTATTGCACAATAGTTACAGGAATAAGCGGAATTTGTTAATTAGATGCATGCCAATGAGTAATTCAAGACTGGTTTAAATAATTATTCCTATCTTCCCCAATAGGCTGTGGTGGGGATTAGCTCACTGACTGCTTCTCTTCACTCTTCTGCTTCAAATAGAAAAGAGGTGAGAGAAACCCATGCAGGGAGCCACGGCACCCCTTAACAAAATCCTACTCCTGGGATGGTAAGAATCATGTTGGTTGTCCCTTTTGACCACAGAAAGGTCAGAGAGAGCAAGGTGGACTGCCAGCAAGCTCTTGGATCAGAGATGGGATGGTGAAATTAAATTAATAATTTTAGTGTGTTTAATTCCTGAAGGAAGATGTAAGGATGACAAGTGCCACAGATTCAAATCCTCCATTGTAACCACAGGGGAAAAAAATAGCAGCTGGAGAACAAAACTCTCCTCCCTGGGACAACTCCTTGTTCCCCTGGCATGGAAAAATGCCTTCTACTGGCTCAGTAAGACTCTCCCTTTTTTTTTGGCAATTTTACCACTAATGTGCCACCTTCAGCTCCCTCAATAAGGGCATCAGATGAATCTAAGCTTTTGCCAGACTAGGTGAACCCCATTTTCTCAGGAGTTTCTCACCTTCCTTCAGGCAGTTGGCAACATCCTTGCTTCTTGCTCCATGTCACAATTTTTTTGTTGGATCATGGGGAACAAAACTGAGGAGTGCATGCAAACAAAGTAGTGGAAAAGTTTGAGTCCAAGTGATCTTCTGAATGCTAAAGAATAAAAAAATTCACCCCAAACACAATGGGGAAGAAAAAGCTGAAAACAGACTAAGCCAAATTGCATTCCACTGTGTGATCTGCTTGTCTGAAAGGACTTATCTTGTGAAGGAAGCAAGTCAAATGCCCAAATATTAGAGAGTGAAATGATTTTTTTGGGGAACATGATTAATTTTCAAGGCATCAGAAGTCAAAAATGTTTAATATTTCTGACAATCACACTCCTCATGGACTCATGGGACCTGTTGCTGCTGAAACAGCCATTTGGTGGCTGTCTAATGGAAAAAAGCAGTGGTATAGACTGGTTGTGCATGGAAGATACCAAAGCCTGTAGGATTTCTAAGGAAGCTAAGGAAGTTAATATACAAGCAGGAACCAGGAAAACTGTAGATTAATTATGTTGAAAAAAATATAGATGAATGAATGACTGAAAGTTCCAAGACTTTACTTTTTTATCATCCTTTGATGGACACAAATCCATTTCCAGTCTCTCCTCAACCCACCTCATTGCTCTGACAGAAGCACTTCCTCTCCCAGCTACCCCTTGCTCATTTTCAACCCTTACATCATAACTTCCCTGAATCACAGTTGGGAAGTGAGTTACCCATTTTAGGAGCAAAGACAAGATGAGCACCCCATTCAGTCAATGGAAAGAGACCAAGGACTTCAGGCTGCACCTCATGTGACCCTCAGATGATTTCTCTTTCTGTTGACTGTAGAGGGAGCTGAAAGCTAGCAGGATCCTAATTTATATGTCCAAGGTGAGACAGAGCTGGACCTTGGTGTGGACATGACCAGACACTTCAGGCCAAGTCATTCAACATGGCAATATTTGAACAGCTCACAAGAATTCAACTGTTCCAAACAAACAGCAGAGAACACATGAAACAGACTCATACAAAGGGGAGAAAAAACAGGCAAGCAGTTGTCCCCTGCTGAAATTTATGCTTCTTTCCTTATACTTCTATGGAGAACCTGAAGATAAGCCATGAGCATGGAAGGTAGCAGTTCCACAAAGACAGAGAGTGTCTGGGAGTGTCTGAGTTCATGAAGTTTCAGGGGAATTTTGCTAGACCTGAAATTACCACCATGGGACTCAAATCTCTCATTTTCTATTTCTCTATGCTCCAAGAAAAGAAATAAAACTCTTATGGCTCCTTGTATTGCCTTTGCTAACTCTACAGAAGGACACTTGGCCAAAACTACTAAACAGAGAAGGTACTTAAGAGTTCCCACATGACTCTAAAGACTCAAAAGCTTCCTCAAGCCTGGTCTTGATACCTGTCCAAAGGAGATATTTTTTTGCAGAACCCAAACACCAAGATTTCTTCCCCACCCCTACTCATACCATAAGGCATAAGGTCTGGGTTACCTATTTTATGGGATGCTTGGGGAATTACCATGGCAAATTACATGGCAATATTTGAACAGCTCACAAGAATTCAACTGTTCCAAACAAACAGCAGAGAACACATGAAACAGACTCATACAAAGGGGAGAAAAAACAGGCAAGCAGTTGTCCCCTGCTGAAATTTATGCTTCTCTCCTTATACTTCTATGAAGAACCTGAAGATANTGCTTCTTTCCTTATACTTCTATGAAGAACCTGAAGATAGCCATGAGCATGGAAGGTAGAAGTTCCACAAAGACAGAGAGTGTCTGAGTTCATGAAGTTTCAGGGAAATTTTGCTAGCCCATGAGACTCAAATCTCTCATTTTTACTTTTTCTACAATCCAAGAGAAGAAATAAAACTCTCTAGTTGTCTTATGGCTCCTTGTATTACCATCTACTGTGCCCTCACTAATGCTACAGAAGGACACTTGGCCAAAACTACCAAACAGAGAAGATACTTAAGAGTTCCCACATGACTCTAAAGACTCAAAAGCTTCCTCAAGCCTGGTCTTGATACCTGTCCAAAGGAGATATTTTTTTGCAGACCACCAAGACTTCTTCCCTACCCCTACTCATACAATAAGGTGTATTAATGGCCTGGTCTACCTATTTTATGGGATGCTTGAGAATTACCTATTCACTTCAGCTGCTCCAACCCTGTCTCTGGAGAATCCAGCCATTACTGGATAGATCTGTGGTCTCAGTGTTGCTAAACATTAACTCCTTGTCTCCCATCTTCCAGAAGAGATCTCCTTGCCCCACGAGGAAAGGGTTGTTCTCAATCCCTGCCTGCTGTAATGCAGAAAACTTAAAAACGTGAGGAGAATTGTCATGGTCTGCCCTTCTCTGCCAGTTGATCAGGAAGATGAATGAATCCTATGAGGATGACCTCAAAGAGTTCCTAGTTCTAATTTTTTCCTGACACCAGAAAAATTAGTGGATGAAACTCTCCCTCAAAGCATTCTGATTCCTCCATATTGACTCAAGGTGGACCAAAAATTCAAATAAACCGGGCATCAGATCATCACTTTTGTCCAGATAAAGTACAAATGTCTAAGGCTGTCCCTAAGAGGGACAAAAACAATGCAGGTAGAAGGGAAAGCTGATTGACAGATACTGGCTAACACTGAATGATTAGAAGGTATTTTGTAGATCAACAGTGAACAGGACATTTTTCTTCCATGAATCAGTAGAGGAGCTTTTCCATATGCTTGGTCTAAATACCCCATAGGCTTCTTTCATTTACACAGACTGGCTTTTTCTCCTCTATTTGATCTGAGATAACCACCTCTTCTGCAATGTGTGTGACTGTCTTGTCTTTCTGCTCTTCTATGGCTACAACAACCCTGAACGCATTTCAGAACACACAGATCATGCAGTGGTGCCATTTTTGATAATTATTTTTAAGTTTGCTATGCTGGAAATCAGAGGATCTCAAGAGATTTCCCACCTGAGATTTACCTCCCTCTAAATTATTTTTGATAGAAACGAGTAACATAATGCAGCATTAAATATGAAGCACATTTTTGGCTAAGGGTTTGAAATGCCTTCAGATACCATCTAAAGTTACACATGGGTGTCCCCAGTGAAGCCCAAAACAAAGCTCTCTGAGAAGACAGGATTAATTTGAGGTCAGGAGGGCTTTGCTTTCTGTCATAACATTGCCATGATGTAGTACCAAACTCATTACTTACTGAGACATGAAGCTAAGAGGCTAAGGAATGGTTTAGAGTGTGTTAGTTCATTCTCCTTCCACAGCAGTGTCTTCTCTTTGGGATGGCAGCAAACAATCTAAACAAGGACTTGTGTGTATGGAACAACTTAGTCCCCATGCAAACAATATGGGGACATGAGGGATTTCTGTGAGATGTGGGGGTTTTTTTTGTTATATCCAAATTGCCCACAGATTTTCCTGTGTTGCATTCTCAGCTCAGAGGGGTCTGTGTTCTGCAATTAAGCCCAGTGGATCAGATATTTCCAGAGAAGAGAAACTAGCTCACAGAATATCATCTGACCTTTTCTGTCTCTTTCCTCAGCTCTGATCAGTTGTGAAGGAATTATAAATTTTTCAAACCAATTTGATCTTCAATTTGTAATAATGTCAGTAAATGCTTCTTTAAATAACCTCATTTGTCAGCTGTTGTCCACTGGGATTAGTTAACATTAAAGAGCTCCTTTATCTCCTTTACTGGGATACTTAAGCTGTCTACTGCTGACCTTCCATATGATCCCAAATAGATGATCTTCTCAGAGGGTCTTGGATTCATAAATGATGAAGTTGGAAGGGACATCTCTAATTGTTCAGCTCTGTGACACCAAGACTGAGGACTTCCATGAATTCAACTCTATTTCTGTATACCACCTAGAAAAAAAAAATTAATCCCCATCACAATAATTCCCATTCTGGAGGTTGTACCATCAACTAAAATACTTTTGCCTGAACATTTGCTCCTTCTTTACAACATTGCTGTGTGTTACTTCAAATTCTACCTATGAGCTGATGCTATCTAAGAGTTTTCTGTCTTTTTTTTTTCTAACTTTCTAAATAAAGCCTTAGTATGAAAGTTACACTTGTGGGGCATGTATGAATGAGCACACCCTGCTGATGGGAGGTTAAAAAAAGCTACTAGTTCAAGCTGGTTTAAGAATAATACTCATGTGTAACAGCTCTCCCTTCTTCAGGGCTTCTGTAGACACCTCTGTGACTGTATTGTGCTCACCAAGTCCACATACTCATACACTGTTTAATTATTTTAAGTATATATTACAGATGCTCTTGAGATTTTGGGGATACAGCAGCCTCTGTGGAGCAGCAGATCCAACAAAAGACTTCATAACCCCCCTGTGGTAGAAGTCTGGGTGAGAAAAGGGAGACTAGTCATGAAAAAAAGAAATAATGACATAATTCTTTGTAGAGCAAGTGATGTCACTGGCCCTCAGCAGAGCTGGATGTCCTCAACAATGCCTCAGTATACTGGATACAAGCTCTATTCTCTTCTCACTTCACCTACCCCAGATCACACAATTCCAGGTGCTGATTTTTAGGTTAAGGGAGTCTTTATTTCAGATGTTTCACATGATGTCAACGTGGTGTTTGATTACACCAAGAGAGGAAAAATATCAGTGCTTAGTGCAAATAAAGAGATTTTTTTTTTTTTTTAGGTGGGAAGGTCTATTTTTGTCACTCCCTCCCTTGGGACAGGTTATCAAGATGACCTGCAAACAGCATTGCAGCAAAGAACAACTCACTGTTTTGGGAGGCAAAGGGGAGACAGTTGGTATTTATGGTGTGTCATAAAGAGTGAAGGACTCTTTGGACAATATCCTAATAAATATTCTAAAAAGAAACTGCCAGACTTTTATAACAGAACATACAGACTGTCACTTTTCCTCCTTCTTTGTGATCTGGTTAAGCTTTGCCTTTTAGTATTGTCACAATGAACTCAGCTATTAAGGACAAACTTTGGAGTAAGAAATGAAAGATGCAGTATGATTCTTTATGGGCAGAAGCCATGTAGAAATTCAACAAGGGGATATGGTTGTCCTTGCATATCTGGAATGACTTACCAAGCCTAAACCTATCACTTAGGGATATTTTCCAATTAAGTGGCAGTGACAGACCCAGCTGGCTCACTGAANGGATTGCTGAGCCCTGCCTTAGTGTGGTACAGTGTCTAAAACCAGAATTTGGCCATAACTCTGGGTTTGGTGACCTCCCACAGGTAGATAGTCTCTAGTGGTGCAACATTTGGCTTCAGGTTCAGACTGCACTCTAACTGGAATGAGGTCCTCACTAAGCTCTGTGTGATGGATGCAGAAGAAACAGTGGACAGTCCCCACAAGGAAGCTCATGATGATCTGGAGGTGTCTGTCCACAAGTGTCAGTGTCATCATCAGACCTGTAAGAAAGGGAAGAAGATGATACTGGAGACCTCATTAGATAAAGGCAATTAGTTCCAACACCTGGAAGACAATCCTTGCTTTATTCTAAGAAAATGGTCCCTAACCCCCAGCAGTGGGAGCTGCCATCATACCCTCCTCATTTTTGGGTTGACTGGTGCCAATCCAACCTCCAGGCTGATGAAACCTGTTGTACCCTCAGAAGGAAAGAGCATCATCATCTCCTTGAAACAGTGGGCACCTTTCTCCCAGACCTGTTCAGCTCCAGGAATGGAGTCTTGAGACTGCCTTCCTTCTTGGACTTTCTCCAGGGAGACCACTAGGGCCAGACAGCGAGTGTTGCCATGAGCAGGGTGTTTCTACTGGGAGAGCTGACAGCCTGTTTTCATCAGCTGGGAATGGAAAAATTGTTTGGAAAAGGGCCTGAAATGTTTATCAAAGAATCATAGCATTTAGTGTAAATGATGAAACGATGGAAAATTAATCTAACACCCACCATCTCTGCTGTCAGTAATAGCTGTGGTCAGTGGGAGTTTAACCCCCAGGGCTGTGTGTTGTAGGATTATAGGCAACATTTGTGTTTCAACTGAGCTGCAGCTGCTTATGGGATGCACCAACAGGCTGTGCAGGGCACAACCTCCACTTTGGAATGAGGAGTTCAACAGTGACCATTGCATTGGTCATGGCTGCTTTGTGCTGCTGCATCTACCCATGGTCTCCAGAAGCCTTTTGCTTCTGAAGCAAAACATAACAGAAGGAACTGTGATGTCCTTTTATGACAGGGACCAGCCTTTTGTGCTCTCATGAAGATTAATAATCCTCATTTTGCTAGACAGTCTGGGATGTAAGGATTAAAGGCCACAAGGAGAATGGATGTTTGAATGCCTTGTGGTAACATCAGGGAAATCTTTCCTTTACTTCAGCTGTCAGGAAGACAGGCTGTTCCTCTAACAAACATTACCCCTCAGGCCCTGCTGACTCATTTGCAGAACAATAATTAGGATAGAAGAGTTTCCTCTGCTCAATCAGCATCACCATCACTTGTGTGTTGCCTTTCCGGTAATGTGTGAAACTTCTACCCCTAGAAAAATGGTTTTAATCATACGTGGGCTGCAACAATCATATGCAAATAATGTAAAAATTTTCTTGCATTTTTTTAAAGCCACACATTTCTAGCTTTCATGGGCCAAGACCTAACTTCTAAACTTGGAACTGCATTTAATGGTGTGGTTGGATGTTTTACTTCTGATTGCAGACAGCCCATAGTTACCAGTTACAGGGATACACCTTATACTCAGCTTTGGGTGCCAGTGTGGTGTGGTGGCAGGTTCACATACCTTAGACACATCTCTGACCATTTTCAAGGGAAGAGGAGATTGTTGTGGAGATGAAAAACCATGCAGTGAAGGAAAGAAGTAGAAAGAAGAAGGAAGAAGGAGAAAGAAGAAGAAGAGGAAGAAAAAAAAGAAAGAAAAAAAAAAAAAAGAAGAAGAAGAAAGAAGAGAAAGAAGAAGAAGAAGAAGAAGAAAGAAGGAGAAAGAAAAGAAAGAAGAAAGAATAAGAAAGGAGAGGAAAGGAGAAGAAAGAAGCATCCCCTACTTCTTTTCAGTCTAGCCTTTCCTATATCTGTGACCAGTGGACTGCTACGTGTGTCTAGGATGGATGTGATATGGGCTGGGGCTGAGCAAAGAACCTAATCTTTTCTTGATGGGAAGATTCATAGTTGAACCAAACTGAGGGAGCTTAGCATTTTGCTTATGCTTAGAGAAGACCAGCACTCACCATACCTTGAGTTGCTTATGCTTAGAGGAGACCAAGTCTCACCATGCCTTGAGAAGATCTATGTACAAGCAGAGCACTGGAGTTATGAAGGCAGCTCTCACTTCATCTCCTCAGTTTGTTGCCCTCCACTTGTCCCTCCAGACCCATCCACAGAAGATGACATTAACCTTCACCTTTGCTTTGCTCTTGTAGCAAAGAATTTGACCAGAGAGGAAGATCCTGTGAGGTGCTGGGTCTGAGGTTGGAGGAAGGGCCGGAGGGAAAGCTATTGTTGCTCTTATCACCCTGTGAGATTTGTTGCATTCCAAGGAAATCATCTGGTACTTGGCTTTCTCCACTGCCCTGGCCACCGTGAGGCTTTAGGACAATCCCTAATCTGTTCCCATGTGAACACTGAGGGCCTTTCTTGTGGGAAACAAGTTTGCAAATTCAGTTGTTTCTATCAAAGATGAGAGAACATCCAAGCTGAGCCAGACAGTACAAACTTCCCCCACAGGCACTCTGGCTCTGGCATCCCACATCATCTCTCCACCACTGAGACCCACAGCTCGAGCCAACATCCCTGTCCCAAGCCACCTCCTCTGCCTCCCCCTCCACTCATAGCCTGCGTTCCTGCCTGCCTACCTCTCCTCCTCCCCTGAGGAGCTTCCAGGGAGGATCAGCACAGTGCAAAGCCTGGGAAAATCCAGCACTAACTTTCCTCTCCCCTCACTGCTGCCTCTGCACAGAAGGGCACATGCAGGCACACAGACCTGTGGGTTTGAATCCATCACTGGGATCCATGTCCCAGCAAGCAATGGGAGAGGACCAGAGAATTGTCTCCATGGGGAGGGAGAAGGAAAGATGGCTCTCAAGAAGCAGCACGATGCTGAGGTGTTAGTGGACATCAGCATCATGATTTCCTACCCCTAGTTCTCCTCCTTACCGTCTCCTCCTGCACCCTCTTCCTCACCTTATCCTGCCCTTCCCCTCCTCCTCATGCAACACATCAAGCTCCTGCTCTGCCCCGGGGCAGTGGCCACCCAAGAAGTGAGGCAGTGGGGAAGCAGGAGGAGAATCTCACTCACTGCTGGTGCTGCCAAAATCATTATCCTTTTACTTCTGAAGCCTTGGCTTTAGGTGTTGGGGACCACTGTCCACTGGCCTTGCCTCCCCAAGGACCACTTCTGCAGCTGGCTGTGTCCTCATCTTCTTTTTGCAACAGTTGCTGATGACAAATCCCACATCCAAAGCCTTGGGACACTTCCTGCCTCCTCCCTGTCTCCCCTCTCACACCATGGTCATTGCATCCCAACCTCCTGCAGAAGGCAAGAGGAGAGATTGCTCCCACAAACCTTCAGCATTTTTGTTCTTTCCTCCTCCCACCTCCCACCTGCTTCCCTTGCTCCACCTTACTAAGAGATGAGGTCCAAAGGGTCACCATTAACTCTTTCCTCAAGGTCCCACTGCAGCACCACAAGCATCTGGTTGTAGTTTCCCTTGGGAATGCTCTAGATAATTGCTGCATTATCATCCTACCTTAGTCAGCTCCCCCTCTGCCTTCTGCTTCCCTCATCCCTGCACTCTTCTGGCCATGGCTTTACTGATATTTCTCTCCTCTGCCACCTCCACATATCCTGATGGTGGCTCATGGCCAGGGAGGGGACAGAGGAGATGCTGTGACTGCATGAGGAGGCCTGAAATATCATGAGTTCCAGAAGTAAGGAGAACAGCTTGGAGACTCTCGTTGGAAGGGCTGAGGGCATGGGGCACAGCTCAAAAACAACTCAGTTCTTGAAGGTCCTCACCATACCAAAGGATAGAAGGTTCTGGCTGAAGGGGTTTAGTTCTTTTTGCATCCCCTACTTCTTTTCAGTCTGGATCTGAGCAGGCTTTGCCACAGAAGGACATCAATGTTTTGAAAATCTATGCAGGACAGACAAAATGCGTCCCTAGTGTTGTGGAAGTTGGCATTGTGGGAAACAGAAAGGAAATCAAACCATCAGAAGAGTTTGAGAAGCAAAAGGCTCAGGAAGGTGGGTAGGAGCTGGTTGTTTGCTGGTAAATCACACCAGGTTTCATGGTGAAGCACCTTGGGTAGCCTTAAAACCCACCCATTAGTTGAGCAGGATTTAATGTCTTCCTTCCAGTGAGTAAATACCACCTCATTTCATTAGCACAAAGTGGTCCTCATCAAAGTATTGGCAAGTTTACAATATTGTTTCATAAATCCAGCAAATTAGTCTGCCCACAGTCATCCACTGGAGTTTGCCTTGTCTCACTTTAATTGAACTTCATTGTGGGGGAGGGAGAAGGGATTACACTTTTTATTGCTGGGTGTGTTTTATGGGAGATCTGTCAGCTGGAATTGACAGTGCCAATTAAGGTTGTGTGTTTTCATGCAAGTTGCAGAGTCTTAGAAAGCACAAAAAAGAAGGGGGTGGAGGAAGCAAGCCAAGCTATTTACAGCAGTAGATCTGGGGGAAAGCTACCTGCAGCTACAAGACTTGCCCTCCATCCTTCTTTCCCCCTGCCAAAACACAGGCACTCACACACACATGTGCATTACCTGAGATGTGCTTGGAGAAGATCAGAGGTTTATTTCCCACTGCCCTAAACACACCTTCCCCCAGCTACCATGAATCCACATAAACTATTGTGAGGTCTTCTCCTATGTGTTTCCACAGGTGTGAAGGAAATTCCTCCCAGAGAGAGCTCCTTAGGGCTGGTCTCCCTCAAGTCATCCTCTGTGAGGGAGGTTATTTGAAAAGGGAAAGGCATGAAACACTGAAACAGGCCATGCTCCCTGGTAGTTTCTCATAGTAAAGAAACTCTAATTCACCCTCAAAAGGACAAAGACCTTGACAGGAGCTTGATTTGGGGGCATCTTCATTTCATTAGTGAAGGCACAAGGGAGAGAGGAGAGGCAAGAGATACTGTATTCCCAGGCAATCTTACCCCTTGGGATTTATTCTCCCAAACCAGAAGTCTTATGATAAAAGCAGCAGCAACCTCTTACAATTCAGACAAAGCTTTACTTTCCAATCTGTTTGCCAGACTGCTGCCAGACTGCCTCCTTCCCTGCCAGCATCTCCAGATCCCTGGCATGAGGACTATCAGTCACCTTTGTGGGGTAGGTGGCAAATCCAGCCAACTCTATGCAGGGGCAGGTTAGTAGGAATGTGGTAGTGTGCACTGAGAACCAAGCTTCTCCTCTTCAGGAGAGGGAGGGATGCTCAGGATTTATGGCTGCTGTACATGAAAAATAAACTCTAGGTTTCCACGTGCTTTGGTGGTCAACATGTGCTACCTGGCTAATTCAAACATCCATCCATCAACCCTCATTGGGTCAACACAACAACATTGATGTGCATGGAGGAGTGAGCACTTCCACATGGGTTTGAGAGAATGTTCCACTTGCCATGAGATGTTGGAATACATCTTTGAGTCAGCTGCTTGTACAGTCTGTTGGGTAGAGCATTGACTTGTTGCTTTGAAGCATTACTTCCAACTCTGAGTTTAAACCTTCATTTTTCCTTTTTCCCTGTGACATGGACTCTCTCCTAGGACAGGCTTAGCTTGCTATGGGGTTTGCTTTTACCAGGCAGATGGGACATTCCCCTTGGCAGGTCTTCAGAACTGCTGGCCATCATGAGTGGCAGGGTTTGGGAGTCCCTGATGGCAAGGTGGGGTGGTGCCAGCTCACCCATTTCTCCTTGCTTGGCTGCTCCTCCACATTTCCATTGGAGCATCCTATTAATAGCTGTGTTTCCAAACAACATTGGCACTAATAATGATTGATTGGGACTTAAATGACACATGTGACAATGACACTGATTTCTGGTGTTTGAGCACCGGGCAGGAATTTTAATGAGGAAAGGAGTAGAATGAATAATGTGCTACAAGAGAGATGGACTTCACTGAGCTTGTGTTTAAACAAGATGATGAAAAGTCTGATGAAAGCTTATCTGCATGGTAAGACAGATGAATTAGCTGATTCCCTTCAAGGCCAGGTGGCCCAAAGTATTCACTCTTGCTTCCTGGGAATGGGCAGCTCTCAATCTATATCTTTGGGGAAGGGGTGAAATATGAAATGGGAACATCCTTTGACACCACAGCTGCATTTGGACATGGGTGCTTATAGACATAGCCCTGTCTTGATCTTGTATTCTCAAGGCTGCTGTCTGAACAGTTTTGTAGGGACCCAGCTTAACAAAAGACTTGGGATGCAACAGATTTGAGTTCTTCCTGGCCTAGAAGACGGTGCTAAGACCACAAAGATCAGATACAACACAGACATCTCCAGTGGCACCTTGCTGAAGCTGGTGGGGAGTAGATGCTCCCAGTATCTTCTAGACACAGGTGATGAACTGGTAAATGAAATAATATTAGAAGGGACAGAGAATGGGTGGGACATTGGGCTGTGAATACTCTTGTTTTTCATGAAGTTTTCTTTCTGGTGGTGGCAACAACCCCAGGGTGTAGGTGGGATCAGGTTGCTTAAGCAAAAGAAGTGATGGCATTTTAGAACTGGTGGAGTGTCCTTCTGTTGGATATGCAGAAGGAGGGGAGTGGAGTGTAGATCCTCCCCTATATCTGGCAGACCCATGAGAATGCTGAGGAAGCCCTAGATGGTCTGAAATGGCTTAGGCAATTGGCTCCTGCCCATGTTCCAAGTCAGTATCTTCTTGCTGAAACAGGGAAAAAGCAGGAGAAGACATCTTCATCCAAAAACTTTAAAAAATCTTGTGACAGGAGAATTAAAAAGTCAGACAAGAACATGCCAAGGTTCAGCTCAAGCAGTATCTTGTCTCTGATGATAACAGATGATTCAGGAAAGGGTAACCCTTCCCTTGCCCCTAATCTTCTGTTGGGACTATTTCCAGACATTTTTTTTCATCCCACAAAGGCTGTTCTATGTAAATACATCCAAGCAGATTCCCCAGAAATAGGGCTTGGTTTTTCCCTACCCTCTGTCTCTGTTCCCATCCAAATAAACGTTCTCTTTAAAAAAATATATAGTCACCCAGGTTTAGCAAATAAATTGAACCAAGCACATGGCTCCAGAACAGATCTTACAGCAACTTATTTGCATTTTGTGGAGCAGCTTCACAAATGCATTTCTTTCCCCCCTCACAACGATGGCATGTGCACACAGATCCCCAGACAAGCATGGAGAAACTCCTTTAAAACTGCCTCTGGTAGAGTTTTGCTGGAAGCATTCCAGGGGCAAAGTGCTTGCCATGTGTTTCATGTCCCATGCAACACACGAGATGGAGTTATTTGTTTGTTGCTGCCTTTGCCTCTGTTTGTGCAAACTGACGCCGCGGGGACTTCTTTTGAGGGCATTTTTCAGCCAAGGAGATTATCTCCTATAAATACGGCAAAATAAATAGATTTATCACCAGAATGACTTCAGGCTGTTCTATCTATCTATTTATCTATCTAATATCTGCCTGCCTTTGTAGATAACAGAAGAGCAGAACCGAGTTCCTATCGTGGGCTTAGCCAGATGCTTTTGGTTTTTATCTTATTTTGGGTCTACACTGAAACTGTGAGCAAGAGCTGAGCTAATTAAAATGGGAAGATTTATCTGCCTTGCACACCTTGGAGTTACTGGCCACAGCTGATTATCCTGCTGCTTTGCCAAGGGGTGTTACTGCTCCAACTGAGGGACAGAGAAGCAGATGGGACTCACAAACCATTCCATAACTAACCTTGACCTGAGGAGGAACATGATTCAGAACCTTGAGCTGCTAGCCCAGAGGAGAAACTCCCATCAGCTCTGAAGTCCTGTGGGGTTTTGGCAATGTTGCAAGGTATTTGCAATGGTGGATTCCCTTATTCATAGAATCATAGAATAGTTTGGGTTGGAAGGGACCTTAAAGATCATCTATTTCCAACCCCCCTGCCATAGGCAGGGACACCTCCCACTACATCAGGCTGCTCAGTGTCTTGTCCAGCCTGACCTTAAACACCTCCAGAGAGGGGGCATCCACAGCCTCTCTGGGCAACCTGGTCCATACTTTTCTCTGATAAAACAATTTCTGAAGTGCAACATGGATTTTAAGGTGTTTGAAATAGCCAGTATGAAGGCCATCAGAGTAATGACAAGAAGGTGACAGCATAGCCTTTATGAGATATTGATGCAGGTGTAAGTCCCGCTGGTATGTGACCCTGGAGAAGTCACTTAGAAGAATGTTTAAAAACATGTTGATCAGAAAGTGTCCCCAAAAGGACTGAGAATCAAAGAAACTCAAAAAAACCTCACTAATTCTAAGCTTACATGCACAGCCCAGTGCTATTCATGCAGGAGAATGAGGAAAATGGGGGAAAATAAAGGTAGCAGCTGAACAAAAAGTACTGCCTGATCTCTAATGAGCTGTGATGGAAATCCAAATAGTAAAACTACATAAGTAGGGCTATAGGTTTGCTCTCTGCCAGAAATGATTATGTGTCTCTTCCATTAAAATGTTCTGAAACTTTGATATGAGAATATAGCTAAATGTGCATTGGGAAATGGAGTAATTTCCAACAGTTGATGCACCCAGAAGTGCTTGTCCTGGTCCTAATCATGAGGTGAAGGGGCTTACCTTAAACCTCAGAGGAAGAAGTGGTAACTTGCTAAGCTGCCATAATGATGTGCCTGTATCTTTGGGACCCCAGTGTACTTAACATCTTTGCTTTCATGGCAACCAGTGGGATTTTTCCACTTGAATGAATGTCAGGTACCTAAGAAAGGTCTGGGCTTGGGGATTGCCATAATCTGTCTGATTCCTCACTAACAAGACTTTTCCCAGAGATACTGGGAAAATAAATAGAGGGAGAACTGTGAGACACACAGACAATTTGGCAATAAGTCTGTATGAGTATCTCAGACAAAAGACAGCCCTTATTTCTGTCTGGAAGCAGGGCCTATAGGAAGTTTCATGAGCATTTTGGGACCAATCAAGGTTGAGGTTGCAGTCTTGTAGCCTGAGAGAGCTGGGGAATAAAGGACAATTCAGGTCTCTGGCTCTAAAACAACAGAATCATTTTCATGGCTGTTTCTTTGCTGCAGCAACTGCAGGTGTAGAAAGAAGATAATCAGGAACTTTCATTAGAATAATGAGCAGCCAGATTTCATCTCATAAGAGGTGAAATGTGCAAAGAAGAAACAAGGTGATGGCTGGTACAATTCTCTTGGTCCACCATGCAAGCATATGGACCCCTAATTTAAGTCAGCTGGATCATTGCAACTTGGAAAATCTTAATTTTTGTTTGTACAAGGGCATGAATAAAATTAAAGATTAGGTTATTATAGACATCTGTCATGCCTCTTGCTTTTTGCAAAAAAATTCAGTTGGCTGAAAATGAGACAGGGACAAAATGAATTACTTAGAAGATAGCATTATTATAGTCCATTTTTCCATCATTATTGTTGCACTTATCAGACAACTCTTCACTCAACTTTGTTAGACAAATATATGTTTATGAAATAAACTCTGAAGGATTGTTATTGAGATTTTGGAACTTTTTTTTTTTCCACTGGTAATTCCTAAACTAAAAAATGACATCAACAAATGGTTTTTTTAAAAAATGCTTTGTTTAGATTTTAACCTTTAAATAAAACTGTCCTTCAGTTCATAGCTTAAATTGCAAATGCATTTTGAACAAAAAAGCCTGGGACACATATTTAACATCAATTATGACTTTCATAGCAAAATTTGGTAGTGGCATTTCTTTCTTTTGGCCAGTCTGAGTTGGGATGAGTTGGCATTTTTTCATTAAAAATAATCAAATCCAACTTTCTTTGCCATATTCTTCTACTCAACTCTTTAGTGACCTGTAAACCAAACTCCTATGAACATTATGGTTCAAGGAGAACCTTGATCTGACTACCAGGTGGGTTGTCTAGGACACTTCCACAGAGTTTTTCTTAGACAAAACTGTACCCCCACAACTCCCAACCCCTGCCATGAGCATCAAGAGAAGGTATCTGGACATGAAGAAGTGATAGTTCTTGTTACCATATCCACCCCCATGAATGTCCTGCAGCTTGGTTGATGATCCCAGAGGAGATTAGCTGTTGCTGATGATGCTGAAGCACAGGAGATGCACATGGCTTATCTGGGTTGCTCTGAGATGAGGCACCAGATAAGGATGCAGAATTTGTGCAGACAAAGCTGAGCAACTCCATCATTAATAACCAGAGAGGAGGAGCTGACATTTATTTGCTCAAATATCCATAAACAAAGACTCTCAGAAAATGGTTGTTTTCAAATGAGTCATTGAATGGGCATGATGGCTGGGTCTGCAACAAATCCTTTGTGAGACACCCAGGTTCTCAGTCCTGAACCATTTTTGTAGGGGGAAAGAGAAGCTCCAAATTCAATACAGCACTCCCTCATTTTGACAAGGATTTTATTTCTCCCCATCATGGCTTGGAACACACTGTGGGCCAGGGCTAGAACTGTCTCTCTGCTCCTTAGATTCATGGTCTCTGTAATCTTCTTCAAATTTAAAATGGAAATGTTTGAAAATGGAAATGTTTGAAAATGGAAATACTGGACAGTGCTATCTCCTAACATGTTTCCTGTGGTGTTTACATAGCTGTATCAGTAGATATTTGTCATTTAGACTATCCCAAGGATTCTACATAGACTTTGCCATCTCAGTGGCAAGATGGACACAATCTGCTCTTTAAGCCAAAGCATTCATTTTTGATATAATTTATTTAGCAGAGGTCCCCAGGGAAGGACAACCAGTAGCTATGTTACAAGGGACACTCTTGCTCTCATCATGATCATTCCTTGAATTGCCATTGAAGTTGGAGCCCAACCATCAAAACCAGTTGAAGTACCACAAATAGTGTATAAAGTGTAACCCTATGGCTTTGCAGGGCTGTCCAGAGAGCCTGGAAATAGTTACTCAAGCACCTGGACCAGATCCAGGAGTGCTGGGAAAAGAAAAGAAGAGTCTGATTTACTCCTACTCTCTATGTTCCAAGTTTCCCTCCGCAAACAAAGAGAGGTATATACGGGCTCTTGGCTTTGTGCAAAATATTAAAAAAAAATTACATTTCAGCAAAGCCTCTGCTGTAGAATTAAAGAAAGAATGCTTTGTGAGCAATTGGTTGGCACAATAAACAAAACCATGGAGAAAACTTGATTTTCATGAAGTAGGACCAACATACCCTGATCTGTCCAGAACAGGTGAGGAAGAGTGATCTGATCAGGAGGGCTTTTATAAAGCATTTGAAATATCAGACTGGCACTTAAATATCACTCTGGATGGCAAGATTCATCAGGATATGACCCCTCCAGTTCCAACTATGATGCCACAAGGGCTTGTGCTGGCAACTCTGATGAAGACATTTTACTCTTTGTGGAGCAGGGTCACCATCAAAATGAGGTTAGCATTATCTGGAGAAGCATAAGCTCAGGAATGGCTGTAAAGCAAAAAAGATTTAGGAGGAAGCCTTAGGAAGTTTGCATGGTCATCATCTGCAAGGTGACCAAGTGAGCTTATGTGAAACTTACTGTGTCCACCCAAGGAGTCCATTGTCTCTCATTTGCTGGCTCTGCAACCTGTTCAGGTTAGAAATGAAATTGCTATACAACCTTTTACAATATAACATGTTTTATAATCATTTCTAGAAGAAAAATCTTAAAAAGTTGCAAAAAAAAGAGAAAGCTATAAAAATTGAGACCCCTTTTTCCCCCAGAAATTGAATACTTGAACTACCATGAAAAAGCTATTGGAGTCCCTTGCCTTAGAATTTTATGTGGTGGGAAGTTTAATTTTTTGTCTTATGTTTTTGGCTTCAAAGCAAGGAAAATCGTGTGAGGTTACAAGACTTTACCTCCAGAAGAAACTTCCCATTCCCATTCTCTCTTTAAAACACCAAAGACAAAAATGTCCCTGCTCAGCAGCCATGAAAATATTATTTAGTTCTCACATAGCAACTGGTGATTTTCCCCTTATAGCAGAAGGATGACATGTTCATTGGCCTGGAAGCTCCTGGCTGGGTGAAGTGTGAATTGGTTTAGGAAATATTTGACACACATCATTTAAGAAAAGCCTTAAATATAGGAAAAAGTGTTGTCAATGCCAATCAAGGCTTTTACTTACACATGATTTGCTTTCAGATGATGCAATATGCAGAATGAGGAAATGGATGCAAATTCTGAGAGAGGAAAGAGTTACTGTCACAAGTAACACAGACTAGGTCCAAGAGTATTAGAAGAATAAAAAGGGGCTCTGGTTTAGTCCTGCTATCTTTGTTCCAACTTTTGCTCTGAAAACAAAAGAGAAAATATAGAGGCTCATGGCTATGTGCAACATATAAAAGCATTTTCACATCTGCAAAGCCCTCACTGCAGAATTAAATAATAAAGGCTTTGTGAGCAATCAGTTGGTACAAGTTCTTAAAAATAACTGCATCACAGACAAATAGGCTTTTGTTCGGAATTTGGGCAGACTACATGACGAAGTCAGCCAGGACAGGTGATGACAAGGATAGTGGATGGTTACTGTGTTGTGAAAATTCATGAAGCATTGCCATGCTCTGTGCAAGTCTTCAGATGAAGAGAACTAGATTGGGAAAGTGCATTGGGTACAAACTCTCCCAGCATAGGAAGAGAGAGGACCAAGTCACGTCCATCTTTCTGCAATAAGCACGTTCGAGGAGTAAAGCATTGTTCATCCTGTTCACACCAAAATCCTGTCTTATTTCATAGAATCATAGAATAGTTTGGGTTGGAAGGGACCTTAAAGATCATCGAGTTCCAACCCCCTGCCATAGGCAGGGACACCTCCCACTACATCAGGCTGCTCAGTGCCTCATCCAGCCTGGCCTTAAACACCTCCAGAGAGGGGGCATCCACAACCTCCCTGGGCATCCTGTTCCTGTGTTTCACTGTAAAGAAATTTCTTCTGTAAAGAATTTCTTTCTCTAGAGAATTTCTTNTTATTAAAAAGTCCTACCCCTGCCTTTCTGTAGCCCCCTTCAGGTATTGATAAGTTACTATGAGGTCCCCCCTGAGCCTTCTCTTCTATGTAAGAGATACCAAAATTCATCTTAAATGCCATGTTCTGCCCAGGCAGCTAATGTGGCAGTAATGGTATTACAGTCTACAGATTTAGAGCTTTGCTCAGGGAGGAAGGATAGTGTTAACTCAAGCACTCTTAGGAAGCAGGAGTTTGAAGGCTCCTCTGGGATGGCTCACTCTACACAGGTGGGCTGGTGATTCTATGAACATCTGTCTTGTGATCACACAAAACTCTTCTCCATTTGCTTTTCTGATGGTTGAGGTGTGTTCTGGCATCCATTCTGACAGTTACTGAGCAGGGATGATGCCTCAACAAATAGCTGGGATGATGCCTCAACAAATAGTTGCTTTCCAGAAATGCCTAAGGAGGGGTTGAATAAGAGTGAGCAGAAGCAGCAGGGTACACATGAGGAGGCTCCAGCTGAGTTTCTTCTAATGTTCTTGGAGCTTCTGCTCTATCCAGCCTGTTGCACAAACAAGGATTTATGATTTTTACTGATGTTTCTTCCTCCTTGGAGGCATGATTTATTCTGAGGAACTAAATGGATCCTTACTGGGGATCTTTGCATGAGACCAAGGTTGAAAAATTTGCTTTTCAGTCTTTCTATCTGTTTCACCTTTTCTCCAGACTCTAAAAGTACTAAACAACTAATAGCATGAAGGGGGTATATGTGTATATTATGTATGTGTGTGTCAATGTTAGTGGCCACAAGCAGAAATTTAAGCATGGTTGGACTAATATTTTTGTTGACTGTTTCTGTGAGTGTGTCAGCAATAAAAAAAATCTAATATACCATAATTTAATATATTAAAACTGGGAAATTCACCTTGTGTCTGACCGTAGCAATACTCTGATGCAACGTGACCCAAAAGCCATTCCTGGATGAAGTACCAATGTAGAGTATGTGAAATGGGGTTTCACCTCCCAGTAACTGCTGGCTGAGGTTCTCCATTGTTCTGTGAGAAGGCCAGGCAGTTTCATCAGTCCTGGATTCTGGATTCTATTCCACAGCACGCTCTTAGAATCATAGAATTTAGGAATCATAGAATTTAGGAATCATAGAATAGTTCTGGTTGGAAGGGACCTTAAAGATCATTGAGTTCCAACCCCCCTGCCATAAGCAGGGACACCTCCCACTACATCAGGCTGCTCAGTGCCTTGTCCAGCCTGGCCTTAAGCACCTCTAGGGATTAAGGGGGCATCCAACAACCTCTCTGGGCAACTTGTTCCAGTGTTTCACCACCCTCACTGTAAAGAATTTCTTTCTTATATCCAGCCTGAATCTCCCCTCTTCCAATTTACATCCATTATTTCTAGTCCACCCATCACATATTTTAATAAAAAGTTCTACCCCTGCCTTTCTGTAGCCCCCTTCAGGTATTGAGAAGTTAATATGAGGTCCCCCCTGAGCCTTCTCATCTCCAGGTTGAACAACCCCAACTCCTTCAGCCTGTCTCCATAAGGCAGTTGCTCCTTTGATCATCTTCATGGCCTCCTCTGGACCAGCTCCAACAGCTCCATGTCCCTCTGATGTTGAGGACTCCAGAACTGGACACAATACTCCAGAAATACTCTTAAGAAAGTCTATGAGGTGACAGTTTACACCTCATCTGTGTGTTAGCTGTGTAGGGTGGCAGTTAATCTTGCTTGAGGAGCTCCTCTCAGCAGAGGCAGCTGGGACTTTGGGTGCCCGCTCAGCCTGACAGGAAGATGAATGAGAACATTTGTAAATTTTTGTCTCATACAATATATTCCCGGCATCCTTCCAGTCCTGATTTTGAAACTGGCATGTGACTGGTTGAGTTGAGTCTTCCCATGTCTTTCTGACATTCCTTTTCAATTGGGGCACATTGTTCTGCCTGGTGATAGTGGCTCTGATAATTGTATGAGTCAGCCATTTTGCGCAGTTTGGCAATATGCTGATCTATTGTGTTTTTTTTTTTTTTTTCAGGTCTTTGGACAGTGTTCCTGATTCTGTGGGTTGAAAAGCACTTCGAGGATTTTACAGAGTCCTTCTCCCTCTGCTCTTGTCCCTTATCTCAGAGAACTAAAACCATACCTGCTCACACTTCATTTTCTTCTGCATCTACCATCAGATATTTTCAGTTCCATCTTGCTGTCAAAAGGGCACTCAGCTACTAACCATGGCCCCTCTCACGTTGTCTGTCACATCTGAGACTGCCATGCCCTTGACCTTGCCCTTTTTCTCTGTCATTGTCAGCTTCTTGTGCTTGCAAGTCCCTTTTCCTCACTCCACCACCCTCCATGATCCAGCACAAAAGGATCCAGCACAAAATCTGCCCACAGAGAGGTGAGAGAGTTGCTCATGACTGTTGAAGCCTGTCCTTAATTGTTACAGAAGTGGCCCCTTGAACTAAGTAATTTGTGGTTATTAATTCATCCCATTAAGCTAGCTGTTAAAAAAAAGGGATGGCTCACTCTTATTTTGCATTCATTTGAGTGGCATCTCATTTGGATGCAAGTTTTATTGAGTTTTATCTCTAGCTGATAATTACACCTGATTTCACAAGCTTCCAGCTCCAGTCTGAAGGCAAGTGAGCATAGAAACCACTTGAATTCTTGCAGAGAAATGCTTAGTTTCATAAAATGTTTGAGTATGTGAGTTTGAAATGTGACCTCTGCCAGTAAAACTCACACCATGGGAAGACTCTGTGAGCAATCAACAGTTTTGTGTGGCTATTATGCCTCATCATCCAGAGAGAAGTGGAAGAGAGAGACAAGTCCAAGCATAGAGGCAAGAGCTGAGCAATCATGGGATGTTTTGAATGAAATGCTCTGTTCTTTCCCTTTCCTCATTGGAAAGCAGAGGACACTGCAGTCCATTTTTATGTTGACTGGTGGAAGGGAGATCAGAGAGGTTCAGGTCAAATGTATCCACAGAAAATTATTATTTTAATAATAAAGATGAGCCTATTTAGGAGGTTAATTTCTTCCTACCCAGTCTAGCCAGGGCTCACTGAAGAATCAGGGATAGGGAACCAGTTCTTAGAATATCACCCAGGCAAAGGTACCTGTAGGACTTAAACAATATGTAAATCTGCAGGAAAAACATCACAAAATACTGCATTTTCCTCATGCCAGGCATGGGAAAATGGCAGGTGTTAAATAGTTAGAAGGATCATTTTCAGTCAGTGCTTAGATGACTCATCAGCACAGCAGGTCAGAGAGCTAAGGGCTGTGGATGGGCTCTAAGAAGAGCTGAGATAATTTTATGACCTGTGAAAGCTTTTGGTTGATCCTGTATAATCAGTGAGAGAAGGGTAATCAAAGCTGGTTCCTTGAGGCACCAGCTAATGATGCTAATTAGCACATTGACAAGGCTTTTTTTGAAAGCACTACACACAGGCATGTGCTAATTAATTAGATGATTGTCTGGAGAAAGGTGCTCCCCTTGCCTTCTCCTCTCCCTCCAACATTATGCAGTGGGAAGAAAGGAAGATTTTATGCTTGCTTATAAAATAGATGCAATTATGAAGCAGACCAGCATGGTAGGCTTGGCCAGCTTCCCCAGGAATGTGCATCTGTGCTTAGGTTTAAAGAGATCCCTCAAAACACTACCCTAAGTTGTATCTCAAAGATAGTTTTTGGCCTATTTGTCTTCTAGAAAAGGAGCAGCACCAAAGCTATGTCCAGTCCTGGGTGTATATTTATTCACTAGCAAAATGATACTCAAGGGAAATCACAGCCCTGAGCTTCTGGGAAGAGGAGTTAGTGTGTAAAATGCCTCTTGCTGGTTTCTACTGCACAAAAGAATTGTTACCAGGCAGTGGTACAGACTCTTAGATCACCACAGGTTCTCAGGTAGCTTTGAAGATAAAAAATCACTCCTTCTGATGGGCTGTGGGGCTGGCTGCCTGCCTTTCCCAAGTAGGATTTCTTGCAGTGAACTCATATTTGATAAAATCCAATGCCCTGACATTACAGTGATCACTTTAACTCCAAGGAGCTCAGCTCAGACAGAGGCTCAGACAGATTCTGGCAGCAACCACGTGTTTTCTCTTGTTGGCTTTCTATTTCTAGGAGGCTGTTGGATGGAATCCCAAGTGACTTCCATTCCAGGCTGGTTTGTGTGTGTGTGTGTCAATGTGACCAGGCAGAAAATATTCCCTCCATTGTTATATGGAAAGAGAAGTAAAGGAAGACCAATTTAAAAGAGCAATGTAAAGCAGAGTATATTTTTATTTTCACCCCATGCAAATCCCTGTCTGACCTCCATAGTGCTCAGCATTCTGCCCAGCCAAGTCAAAAGCCAACTTTTGCAGCTGCATGCAGGGATTCTTCCTCCATCTCCTCTCTCCTGTACTTACAGACAAAAGAGTACCTCTGTTGCTTCTGGAAGTGTGTGGAGCACAAGTTAGATGGACATACAGAGAGCAGAGGAGAGAGAGCAAGTTGGTCCTCATAACTGCATGGGTCCTACACAAAATCTGCTATGTGGGAAGATTTTTCAGGCTTTATCAGAATGACTTCTTGATTAGGTTTTGAGAAGGAGATACTGGGTGGTCATCTTCCTAGATGTGTTCTAGGAAACCCTTTCATCTGCTCCTACAGAGGAGCACTGATAATTTGTAGCTCTTGGCCAGGTCTTTCCAAACTACACAAAGCCAGAGTTGAAGCAAGAGAAAAGTGTCATCATTTCCTTGAAGCAGGTGATTGTCTGTCTCATGGGAGATGGTTGTGCTGTGAAGCAACCCTTTTAATTTTATTTCAGTGTGTAGTTCACCTGCTCTTGAATTTACCTCAGTACCAAATCCTACCATCCCTGCTTCTTGGAGGGAGATTCAGCCCATTGATCTCATAGAATAGCTTGGGTCGGAAGGGACCTTAAAAGATCATCGAGTTCCAACCCCCCTGCCATAGGCAGGGACACCTCCCACTACATCAGGCTGCTCAGTGCCTTGTTCATCCTTGTCCTAGCTTTCCTAGCTGGATTATGATGTGCTCCTCCATTATTTTCTTGGGTGTCCCACTAAGGCAAAGTTTAGCAGTCAGATGTCCAGTGCTTGTTCCACCAAAACAAGCTGCCTCTCACATCACCTGATTGTGTATAACTGTAGACATCACAAGCAGTCACAAAGGTTGTCCTCATGGCTCTGTGAATCACTGAGGGCCTGTGGGGCTTTTACAGACCTCAAACTGCCACAGGAATGGACAGTTATTCTCAAAGCCTGAG
The DNA here is from genome assembly GCA_013400935.1 of Turnix velox. Classification (NCBI taxonomy): domain Eukaryota; kingdom Metazoa; phylum Chordata; class Aves; order Charadriiformes; family Turnicidae; genus Turnix; species Turnix velox. The sequence goes on from VZTY01022922.1 coordinate 78,988, forward strand.
TCATTTGCTCTATTTTTAAATGAAAGAGGCAGAAGTGGCAGCATTGCTAGGAAGGAAGATCACTACCATTAATTTGACACTAGTGAAGCCTTTTCTTCCTGAGGTAGTACTCAGGGGGTCCTACAGAAAGTCAGGGGAAGGAATTTTTAATATGATATCAGATGGGAGGACTAAAAACAATGGATGTAAATTGAAGGGAGGTAGATTTAGACTTGACATAAGAAAGAACTTCTTTACAGTGAGGGTGGTGAAGCACTGGAACAGGTTGCCCAGAGAGGTTGTGGATGCCCCCTCTCTGGAGGTGTTTAAGGCCAGGCTGGACAAGACACTGAGCAGCCTGATGTAGTGGGAGGTGTCCCTGCCTATGGCAGGGTGGTTGAACCTCGATGATCTTTAAGGTCCCTTCCAACCCAAACTATTCTATGATTCTACTCCATCCTCAAGCAAAGGTATAGTCTGTGCTGCTTTTGCCAGTTTAAGGACAGAGAAAAGCATGTGTAATGTGGAAGATTAAACACAAAACGTCGCAATTTTGGTTTTACAGGACCTGTAAATTAGCTGGTGAAAAGCTGGAAACTCGGATCTTCTCAGATGTCTGAGTGCCCTGACTTCCCCAAAGTGCTGACTAACATATTTCAGTCATGCATTTGGCCATGTGGAAGTTACTGTATGTGACAGAAATAAAGTGCCTTCCCCTTTTCTTCTTCATGTTGCACACAGACACGGCAGTGTCATCCACATAAATCAGGCACAATTAGCCAGAGGGCTCAGATTTACAGTATTTCTGATAAACCAGACACCAAAGAAATCCTGCACTCTTCCTGAACACAACAGGTAACAGTAGCCTGGTGAACAATAGCCCAAAGCCTCAGCTTTTGCCCTGGTACCTGAACATCTCACTGTCCTCAGGGAAACATCTGTGGAGCAATTATTATCTTGGAAAGAGCCATGGGAAAATAAAGCAGTTAGCAACACTTGAAAAGCGTCCCAGATTCCCACTGGGTTTCTTAGAGCTGTGAACCTTCACTTTATTTAGCTGTATGCATTTCTTTGCTTTTTTTTTCTTTTTTGGAGTGGTTAGTAAACCAAAAAAAAAGTATCCTGTATGTTGCTGCGGTGGGAAATCTCAGCCGTGATAACATTCAGCTCAAGGTTGTTATCTAACGGGTTGTAACCTGGGAAATATGGGAATATTTCTCAAAGGAAAGTCAGGGCTTGTCACTTTGTATTTTTTAGGAGATTAACTCTTTGTGTCTCAGGAGGTCCTGACATGGATGAGCCACGTACAATGAGTTTGTGCTGACCCGAGGAGGAGATGGATGGATGTGATCCCTCTCCACGAAGG